>CM053998.1:14763300-15110581 GCA_028641955.1 Protonibea diacanthus
CATTTTCCCAACCACATGGACAAATATGATAAGTGTGTGCGTGGCCATCAGCTGTCTTATCTGCTATTACTGACCCAGAGGAATGGAGTTAGTCCAAATAATGTCTAGCTATGTGTTTGTGAAGTCTTTCTCCTAGTAAGTAAACCTTTTTTTATCAGGTCACAGTGAGAAAGAGTACAATATTTCATGATAAATATAACAAATAAGATAATAATAATAAAAAATAACAAATTCAGTTTGGTTGTTTTGTCAAAAAAAAAAAACAAAACAAAACAGAAAAAAGTCATTTTCTAAGCAGATTGGATCTAAAACTTGAAAAAATGGCAAAATTGCACAGATATGTGATTCCTGTTATGCTTTAATTCATAAATGTGTTAACTATTGTGTAATAATAATAATAATGTGTAATAAAGTAAAACCAACATAAAGAAATATTGTCATAAACAAATTGCAAATAATAAATAAAACTGCAATTAACTGTAAAACCATATTTTAATGTTAATTTTGCTTATTTAGACATAAACAATAGAATTTTTCTTCAAATATTTGTTTGTATGTTTCTATTTTTTAAAAAGTTATCAAAACTTAAAGAGAAAAGAGAAGCTTTAATCATTCGTTTTATTTTGAGTGCTCAGTGTGAACTGTTCACTGTCATTCATCATTTTACTTTAGCTTGAGTACAAATGAGAGGAGTACTAGTTGGGCTTCTGATGCAATACCCTAGCGGAGGAGTCAACCCTATACGAATAGGACGGCAGAGGTTTGCCTTGTTGCCTGGATACGAACGCGGAGGGTGGCGCATTCAGGAGCCCTTCACTGGATGAAACTGGTTTTCCAGGAGCCGACATTGTGGCTCTATGGGCTGAGCGCTATCCAGGGTTGACCTTCCTCCTGCTTGAGCCAGAATGTCGCCAGTTTCCTTGACGCTGTTGAAGAAGCACTGGATGTGAAAACAGCGCCATTTCTGTCGGCGTCCATGATACGCGATGCTACCGCAGCGGATTCCAGAGCTCGAGCTCGGAACGGCAGCGGGAGAGAAATAGCCGCTCCCCTTTCGCTGCTCCTCTTAACTTCAGCCCGCGGCAGGTAAGTCCACCGGCGTACGGCTGGGACTTTTCTCTTCGCCCTGTGGTGTTTTTGTCCCCATTTGGTGTTTCATGTTTAGTCCGCTTACTCTTTCGCTGTGTGACGATATGGCGTACATTTTTGAAGGGAAAACGTCTGACAGTCCTCTGGTAGCCTACCGGGGGCAGCCGCTCCTCCTCCCCCTCGGTCACAACAACAATCGTACGTGAAAGCTAACGTTAGCTAACATGTATTTCACTTTGAGTTGGATATGTCTGCGTTATTTTATTGACTTTTGATCATTTTGGGTGCTATTCCGACTGAAACTTTAGACTTGGCTTAACGTTTGAGTGTTGCTGTTTGCTAGCTAACTATTTAATGGAGAACCAACCGTCTGGGCTCTAATGTCACCAAACAGAAGCAGCCTCCGTTCACCTGCCCGACACGCACTGTACCAAACTAACGTTAGTCTCGGCTGGTACGACAGACGATGTGATTAAATCAAATTAACTGAAATGTCTCACCTGGCGTATACATGTTGGGTAAACTGTCTAGTGACAGGAGGCGAACAGCTCGGCGGCTAACTTGGGCTAACATAGCTCATTAGCTAAAGGTCGGTGGTCCGGCTAACCTTGCAGTTTGACTGCAAAGTGACGCTGGCTAACCACCGTTAACACCAGAAGTCATTTGACAGCTCGGGTCACACCAAACAACCGAGTCTGTTGTGTGTTAGTGTGACAATGACATTAATACTTAGCGTTAATTTCAAGTATCGTCGCTGTTCTGTAGTTGTTTTGCCGCACTCGATAGCTCAGCAATGAATAGTTAATTCCAGTAATACATTTTATACCTCGCAACACACTCGAAATATAGACGGTCACTCGCTAGTTAACAAACACTTTATTTTGTCCCTTTCCATGTCGGAGTTATTGCTTAAGTAACGGGCTGTACGATAAAGTTTGGATCAGGAGCTAGCAGCCGGGGCTAGTGTGCATACAAGAAACAGCTGTAGCCACTGGTCAGCCATATTTAGCAATTATCGATGAAGCGAGCTCAGCTATTGGCAATCTGTATTTATTTTTTACTGACATAACGTTAGTACACAGAAGGGTTATGACTGATCTGATGGCATATCTGCAAACGTCAAAGCTTCTTATCGTGCCCTTTTGACGTCTCTTAACGGGTAACCTATAATATGCCACTGTTGAGTGACGGGCCGGGCCAGCCAATCAAATCGGTGCAGCCTCCATTTGCTCTTCACGTCGGTTCCCTAATCCACCGCTGCCATAAGAAACACATGCACTTGACAGCAAGCGTTCTTCCCAGCCCCCCCCCTGCCCACACAGTCATATCCAACTGCTGGAGTCATGCTCTGTCATGAGCACTAAAGCAGGGACATATTCGTTTTTTTATGACTTGCAAATGAAACCATTTAGTTATTGTGACTGTAACAGAGGGAATACTAAGTAGAAGTGGTGCTTCCTGTTTCAGGAGTGTTACAAAGCCGGATCATTTGTTTCAAAATGTCTCCTTCTCCCCACAGTTCTTGTGTAATGTTACATTTACCTAACAGGAGTGTCATTACACACACGCAGACATGAATATCTTGGTCGTTTGTGACACTTTCACATTAATGCGAGAGGTTATTCTAAGGAAAATGCATATAACCATGCATACTCTGCTAGGTTGTGGTCAGTAATTATTGTTAACCTGTTTATCACTCATGAGGACGGCTTACCACCATAATGTGTCATGATCGCTGCTGCTCTCTGCATTATTTAAAGCACTTGTGCTCTCTCAGGAGCCCATTAGCTTGCTGCTAAGCAAGGCTATGAACAGTCATTAAAAGCATCCTTTGGGATGAGGAACAAAACTTTGGGCATAACACTTGTCCTCATGTGTTAATGCATGTTTTAAAATATAAAGAAGCCTTGTGTTGTGCTGTTTGCCTCTGTGGGGGGAGGGTTATCAATACAGTCTTAACCATGTCTTTGTCTTTTTTTAAATATTTCAGAGAAACTGATGCATGTTTGCTCTGTTTCAGGTTGTGCCGGTGAAGTAAGACGTAGCCCCAAAATGGACCCCTCCGACTGAGGCGCAAACACGTTGTGTGTTTTGCTCAGCAGCTGAGATCTATCAGCAGCATAAGCCATGCCTGACGAGTAAAATCCCCCCCTTTTTTGCTCAAAGCAATAAAAAAAGAAAAAAAAAACATCCTACATGCCTCCCCATGTAGAGCCCCTTCAGTGCGCCCTGCTGGAGTGACTGCCCCCCCCTCCCCCCCTCTTCCTAAGGTTCTGCCTCATCCTCGCTCCTTACCCTTCTCCACCAACCACCCTACAGTAACTACCCATCACAATGCTGCTCCACCTGAGAATGGCCAACACCTGAGGTCCCATGCGTCCAGTGAGCACCGATTCAGACGGTCCTGCTCCTCCTGAAAACCTCTCTTGCCCCTACCCCCTCGTGGGCCCCCTGCCTGCCTCAGAGATGTCCTTGCTCCAGTCACTGGGTCCGGTACAAAGCTGGCTTGGCCAGGAGCTTGAGAAGTGCGGGATCGATGCCATGATTTACACCCGCTATGTCCTCAGCCTTCTCCTGCATGACAGTTATGACTATGACCTGCAGGACCAGGTGGGCTCCCAGAATCATTGTTTGTGTTCTGTTTTGTCAAAAGAGTGTGCAGTGGGTCTCGTTAGAGGAAGACATCAGTTTGCCAAGAGAGGTTAACAATGGGGCTTTTCTTTCACATCGTGGCACTGTACCACCACTGAATAATTCCTCCTTTGATTTCTGTCATCTGTCATTACATGTGTTGATGTGCAGTTTGCTGTGTTTGTGTACAGATTGTTAGAAGCCTGTATGGAAATGTTTTTATCATATTTGTTTTCCCACATGTCCTTCATGACTGACTGTTCCTTGGTTTGTGTCTGAAAGGAAAACGACATCTTCTTGGGCTGGGAGAAGGGTACTGGGAAGAAATGGGGCAAGAGTAAGAAGAAAGGTGGGACCGACCTGAGTCTTGAGGAAATGAAGAAGCAAGCCGCTGTGCAATGCCTCCGCTCTGCATCTGATGAGGTAAGCACTGTTATCATTCAGCCTGGTTGTTGTAATGCTGCCATTTTCAGTCTCAATCAGGTTATTCTTTGCTATAAAATAATCATTTACTTGAATCACTTTCACTAAGCAGTCATTACTCATGCATTGAAGCAGGAGCGGTTTGACCTGCCCCGTCTTTTCTCAAATGTCTGAATGAAAAACATTGTGAATACTGAAGGCATGTGTGTGTGTATAATTGGTCTAATTATGTCAGGAATCCGTTACTGTAGTATTCCTTGTTGCTTGTTAAGGTGCAGTCATGCAGATATTAATCGCATAAATCACAGTGAATAGACGCTGAATGAAGCTATGTCAGTGTGGGACGCTAGAGCACCGAACAAGGGAAGATCTTCATTGTACATGCCTCGTCATCTCATTCGGCTGGGTGGCTACACCTTCAGTTAGTTTTCACTGGAAAGGTTATATCGAGGTCAGCTGTTTCAAGTGGTTCCTTGACCTGCTGTCCTCACTTAAAATGCATGACCTTCAAAGGAATGTCATTTGCATGTAAGAGTGTATCCCCAGAAGTCTGTTCCTTTTAACTTTGTGTGAGTGAAGAAGCTACGGAGAGGTTGGCTGACATTTTCGTCTGTGGCCAGCAGTAGTAAGGGGGGTGTTAGCTGAGAATGACACAACATAAAGCTGGAGGGGAGCGTAGGGGGAAGGGTCTGCAAGGCAAGAAGAGGAGGAGTGTTGAGCTCCTCTCTGGGGACTGGACTCTGCGGTCTATTTTTTAACCAGCACACGCTGCACAGGATTGCAGCAGTGAGCAGCAGAGTCGGTCGGCTGTCAGCTGACCGGCATTAGCACAATGATGCAAGAGGAAACGCAGGGCAGGAGAAAACTTTGCTTGCTTTTCATGAGGTGACATGGTAAGGAAAATCATTTTCTGGAAGAGTGGACGGGAAATGAGTGTAGCAGGAATGATACTGAGGAGCAGCTATGTTGTGATTTCCTCCTTGTAAGCTAGCGTTTGGACATGTTGTCTTGTTTATTTCAAACCCTTGTTGTTTACATGTTGTCATGTAACATATTGCTCAATGTTAGAGCTAACCAGGAGATGTAGTAAATGTTCAGTGTCTCAGGCAATCGCTTGTACCATAGCTTAGTCCTTATTTTTATTGTTTTCTATTTTTTTTTAAAGCATTTCTGCACCACAGCTAAATATAGCATTCCTTGCCGAGCATGCCTAAGCTCTCATAAGTCAGCTGGCTTGACTTGTGTCATCCCCGTGCCTTTCATTCTTTCTTTTGGGTCACATTCATGTTAACACGTCAGAGTTGTTTTTTGAGTTAGAATGATTCTTTTGTGTTCACATCAGGGCTCGTTTGTATTGAAAAACACAACTCAGTGAACTCCTTACAAAACATGGATGTGTTTTTTTTTTGTAAAGTCAGCTGCCCTAATATGTCACAACAATGTAGTACCAATAATACTCTACCCTAGATTATCAGATTATCATATTAAATAGTAAAATGTGCTGGAATGTGCTTAAACTAAAAGTGTGTGTGTGTGTGTGTGTGTGTGTGTGTGTGTGTGTGTGTGTGTGTGTGTGTATTATGTGTGTGAGTTCTCTAAAGTTTGCTCATGTCTTTCTTGTTTGTGCAGAACTCTGGAATTGAGAGCCTGGTTGAAGAGCTCTGCTCTAAACTAAAGGACATCCAAAACAAACAGAAAGGTGTGTTTAATACCCTTTAATATCACGTTTAGAACCTTTTAATTAAAAAATATTAACAACTGTTGTAATAAAATGTCTTCATTTTCACTGTCTTGCAGAGGAAAAACAGATTCAAAAGAAATCTGATGGCTCTCAGTCTCCAGAGCGAGCTGAGTCCCCCTCTTCAAAGGACCAGGTGGAAATGTAAGCTGCGTCATAAAGTATCTATTGTGTATCTGTGAATATGTGTTTTAAAAAAAAGTGGCTGCAGCACACACCCATATTGATTTGTTTATTTGAACTCTTCTGCTATGAATGTATTTACATCGAGCTTTCTTTACATCTGTTGTGACTGCAGGTATTATGAAGCCTTTCCTCCTTTGTCAGAGAAACCTGTTTGTCTTCAAGAGATCATGACGGTGTGGAACAAGGCTAAGGCCTGCGCATACTCCAGTTCATCATCCTCTGCAGCCCCACAGACCAGCACGGACACCTCTTCCCCAAAAGATTGCAACAGTGAAGGTGAAGCTGCAAAAGAGCGAAACCTCGAGGCATGCGGTACCATCACTACTGTGACCAGTGAGAGAGGCCAGCAACGACGAAGCAAGAAAGAGAAAGAAAACCGATACCATGGTGGTGCAGCAGCGGAGGAGAAGTCTACAGTCCACTGTAAGAGACAGACAAGACACAGATCTGAGGGCAAATACAGACCCAGATCCTGGTCTTCTGGCTCTAGTGAGGCAGGCTCAAGCTCAAGTGGGAACCAGGGTGACTGTAAGTCATCCAGAAGCAAGGCAGTAAGGATACGGCACAAATCCAGGGAGGCCGCAAAGAATAAAAGAACACGCAACAGCGGGCAGGTGAAGCTGCAGGTGAAGGTAATCGACAAAGAGGAGCGAAGAAATGCAGGAGGAAGCAGTAGCAGCGCCACAGGAGGCGCTGCCAAACAACCACAGCTTTACAAAAAGGGGAAGAGACCGCTGAAGGAGATTCGTAAAGATCCAGGGTGGAAGGAAGCAAAAGAGTCCGGAGTTGAGGCCAGAAACAAAAAGGAATACATGGAGGAGCCACTTTGGTACACTGAGCCCATCACAGAGTATTTTGTACCTTTCAGCAGCAGACAAAGCAAGCTGGAAACGAAATATCGAAGCAAGGTAGACTCTCCTGATGGCTTTGCCTTGTCAGCCGACATGGAGAGGCTGCCCGAGAGAATCCAGGGAATCTGCATTGCCAATGAGAGCTACCAGAGAGCGTACCTAGCAGCAGGCTCGTTTGTGGATGGGCACTTTGTGGAAGGACCTGGCGAAGCAGAAGATGACACTGCTGAACTCACTGGGACCTCAAGCTGCCCTCAGCCAGAGGATAGTAGAGATTTAGATGACAAGCATCTGTCTGAATTCACTCACTTCTATGAAGTTGATATTTATCAATCCATATTGGATACTAGTGCCTCAGACTCTATACAAGAGAGTCGGATCTTAAGCATGATTCGACAAAAAAGCAAAGAGCAAAGAGACGTTGAGGCAGAATGTTGTTTAGTGTTAGATGGCCTTGAGCAGCAAGGGAAAAGTGCAATACGGGCAGACTCACAGGAAGCTTCGGGATCTGTTGGATTCTTAATGGAGGATCTTGAAAACATGGCTCAAGTGTGGGGATGTTATTCACCATCTACTTCCGAAGATATAGATGGAGAAAGCTTCGTAGGAGACTCTCCCATCCGGCTCTCCCCCCTTCTCGATAGTGTTTCATTCACCCTGAGCAAACTATCTGGAAATCTGGAGGAGCCACCTGTTCCTGAAGCCACCAGTGAACCATCTGGTTTGAACTCATCCTGCTTCTCTCTTTTCGAGCTGCAGTATGACAGCCCCACATTTCCTTTTCCCCGCGACTCACTCACCGTTGGTCATGAAAACAACACAGATTCTAGTAGCTGTCTCGACCCACATTCTAATAAACAGTCTCGTTTGCTAATATGGACCAAAAATAGTGCCTTTGATGAAACTGAACACTGTTCAAACCTTTCAACACGAACTTGCAGTCCGTGGTCACATTCAGAGGAGACTCGTTCAGACAATGAGCAAGGAAACGTCCCGGCAGAGGACGCTGCTCAAATTGGCAACGAAGAGATCGATTGTATAATCCCTCCTCTCTCTGGTACATATCTGGAAGATGAAATCTTGGATTTTTTGCAAGAAAACTCTTCCCGCAAGTGTGAGGACGTCAGTGTTAGTACAGCATCCAATCAGACCTTCACCAAAAAATCAAAATTGGAGTCCATTTGTGGTATAGCATTAGAAGAAGACGAGAGTAAACAGTACAGCACTGGCATGTTTTCGGACAACACAAACCAACACAGTGATGACTACAGCTCAGGGATAATAAAGGACATTTGGACTGCAATAGGAGATGACAAATCTGTAATGTCAAGGCAAGGAGCAGAAAATCCAAGCGAGGGGCTATTCTCAGATGAGTCAAGCGGCTACTGCTGCAGTTGTTTGGAGGTGCAGGCAAAAGGAGTTCCAATTCAGGGACCTCAGAAAAAAGCAGTGCAGCGGTCAGAGTATCATCTATGGGAAGGCAAGAACGAAGAACAGGACTTAGCCAAAAACAAACTCTCCAAGGTAGATGGTGCCGGGGATTACATGACTCCGTCCAAGCCCTGGGACTTGAACTCTGACAAGGAGAATACATCATTCATCCTGGGAGGGGTTTACGGAGAGTTGAAAACACTAAGCGGTGATAAGAATTGGGCTGTTGTGCCACCAAGTGACACCCAAGATAGCTTGCTCCAGTGTGCCGCTGCAGCTGCATCTGCTTCTAGCTCCGATATGCTTACCATCACTGGCACAGATGTGTTCATGAACACTGGCAGCTGCTTTGCCCCTGGACACAGGCCCCTGTGGAGGCCTCTCGTGTCCTTCGGGCAGAGTGACCAGGCCATTAGAGGAGGCGGAGATGGATTGAATAAGGGATTTTCTTTCATCTTCCATGAAGATTTGCTCGGATCTTACGGAGGCTTGCATAGTGAGGAGCAAGGTTTAGAATACCCGTTCGCATCCTTCAACCTGAACAATCCCTTCTCTCAAGTCCTCCATGTTGAGTGTTCTTTCGAACCTGAGGACATGGCTTCATTCAGTCCAGGGTTCAAGCCCAAATCTATCCTCTGCTCGGACTCTGAGAATGAAGCCTTCCACCCACGAATATATGGCATCAACCGGACGCAGTACAGGGCCATCCGCATCTCCCCCAGGACTCATTTCCGACCAATATCGGCCTCAGAGCTGTCTCCTGGTGGAGTGAGCGATTCAGAGGCCGAGACTGACAAAGAGGAGATGAGTTTTCCCGTCCTGGCACCGGTGGATGTCTTTGATGATCCTCAGGCAGACCTCAAACCACTGGAGGAGGATGCAGAATGTGAGGGCCCTTATTACGGGAAGTCAGAACTGGAATCTGGTAAATTCTTACCCAGATTAAAGAAGTCTGGCATGGAGAAGAGTGCCCAGACCTCTCTGGATTCACAGGAGGGCTCCAGTACCCTCCTGCCAATCGCTGAGCAAGAGATTTGCTTAGACTGCAAAACGGCAGCAGCTGCATCGACTGCAGGTGGAGAGACCGACGTTGCAGCGGACAAGATTCAAAAGGAGGAATCTTCAGGAGAAAAACAGTCCTGCTTGTGTGCACCAGCAGGTCAGATCCCCAAGTATGGGATTGCTTATGACTTTGTTGGAGATGTGCCAGAGGTGAGAGTTTCTTCAAATGATCCCTTAACATTATAATGTGATCAACGTGCTAGAGAAGAAGAAAGATGTTGGCCTACACAGTGTTTCATCAGCTGTACAGTGGGCTCCACCTGTAATGTTTCAGGCTTCTGGTTATTGAAACACACTAACCACTTCTCATTTGTCTTGTTTAGTTCCCTCTGTTAAATGTAAGTGGACAGGGAGGAACTGGCAACCAGCAAGATGAGTGCTGGTGGCAGAACACACTCTGTTCCCCCCTTTTCCCTGGATCTCAGTGTACAGGTAAACCTGTTTTTTTTTTGTTTTTTTTACCAATGTTTGGCCATTTTAATCACATCAAACCAGTGACACAGTTCATGGTTTTGTTCTGACTATCAACACATTTTTTTCTAAGGGTTGAAGTTATTAGGAAGCATAAAACTTACTGAGCTCTTATCAAACTTAGGACAGTAGAAGCCTAAGCCCAGAGTAGTTGTCTTGCTAAATGGTATTCACCAGCAACAATTTGTAGGTGGACCTCTAAACCTCTGAAGTGTTGCATCTGGTAGAAAATTGAATTTGAAATGAAGCATTATGTTTGTGGTGGGATGATCAGAGACTTTCAGCTCATTAACACAGCAGTGACAATGATAGCTTAAACATGTGACCATAAAGTGTAAGTGTGTCACAGAAACCCAAGAAGGCAGGAAGGAAATAAGAAAATGCTACATTTCCCCAGTTGGACCCAGTTCACGTCTCACCCTGCTACGATATTTACACTGCGTTCCCTCATCTCACCTGAGACGTGCTGGTCTTAGCAGGTCACCTGGCACCTCACGGGACGTGGACCTAGCCACTCAAATGGTTTAAACAAAAAGAGTTTATTGATTGTAATGTCTGCTTGAACAAAAAAGGATCAGTCATTGAATGTGTGTACAGAACATACACAATGTCAGGATTTCACACTGACCTTTTCCAGCATTAGTGCTCCAAGTATTTCCAATTCAGGACTTAACACTAACATGCAGTTGAATTAAATGGCCATTCAAGGCAATAAACATTAACCAGCTATATTGGTTTCACTTCATGCTTATGCTATCGGCCAGTAACATTGGCAGCTTTCACAAAAGGAGATATCGATGAGACAAACCTGGACACTGATGAGCAGCTTCTGCCATTACAGCCCCCAAAATATGTGAGCTGTCTAAATATTATCTCCATCTTAGGTAACTGCTATTAAAAATTTGATATAAAACACTTCAATCAAGCTAAAATTCCTAATTAGGTCACAGAATCTGTAGGGTCAAAATAGCACGACTAGCCAACAGAGTGTCCAAAAATGGTTACAAAGTCGCAGTAAATAGTCCCAGCCTTATCTGAGTGAGAAAATAGAAGAGCTACAGTTATCAGTGAACATGCAACAACGTGTGCAACAGTCCTAATCATTGTGCCTGACTTCTCTTCTCTTCAGGGAGCAGCAACATTTGAATACTCCAGTTTTGCAGAGGACGCCTGTCGTAGAGAGGAAACCTTCCTCTCCTTTTGTGACTGGACCTCTACCAGCAAACATTCAGGGTCATCTCAGAGCTGGAAAAACCTAATGTAGGCTTAATTTTCTGAGACACCCCCTCCAAAAAAGCACCCCTTCACATAACCCTGCTGGTTTTCATTTACTAACTTTAAAACCTTGTGTAATCAATCCGATCAACAAAAAGTGAGTGAAAATAGGAAAACTCAAAAAATATGTTCTGTCTTTGAGTGATGCCATGTGCGGACATGCATTTTAGGCATTTTAGAATTTGTTTCCTTTGATTCTTCTGTACACTGGTCCTCATTCAAGTCTCACAGTTAGGTAGTTGGGACAATCTTTTTTGTTCTATCCTCGTCAGTTTTGTTCCCACCATTTTTTGCTTTTGAACTAGGATACTGGTAGTTGGTGGTGTCTGAATGGTTGTGCATGTGTGTTCGTCCAGCCAGTCTCACTCCTCTTTTTCTAGTTGAGCCTAATGTTGTGTGAAACGACTGCTATCGCATCCTCTACTTTCCATCTTGTGTTCAGAAAGATTAAAAAAAACAAGGATGTTGAGATTTTTGAGTTGCATAAGAGTTGAAGAGTTTAATTTAAATAGTTTGTTTGGACGACTTTCTGAATGTGAAGTAGAGAATGTGTGCAGCTTTCTTCTAAATATCCCTGAATTCCCCATGTGTGAAAAGTTATCATAAATGAGTCTGATTTTTGAATGGTGATAGTCTTACAAAAGCTAGTAGTAGACATAGTATGGTTTGTGAGACTAAAATAATAAAAAATCCTTTAAAAATATAAAAAAACAGGGAATCAAAAGGAGTTTTGTTGGAAAAAAATACTAATCTACTTGAAATGCAATGCTGTAAAAGAATTGGGGTAACAAGAAAAAAGGTTTGTTTTGGGCTAAAGACCCATAATGAAAAGACATTAACTACAGCCATTTCTGCAGACACCCGTGTTGCAATTGAATGAAACTTCAGTTTTTTTTTTTTTTGTAATTTCTATGGTACAGACTCTTGGTGCTACAAATCTGTTCAAAACTCTTTTGAAGTTGCAGTTTCCTAATATGGCTGTGATGAGTAGATGGCATAGCCTAGTTTTGTTTGTAGTCCAGACTGTCAGACTCCATGAATATCTTTTTGCGACAAAAAAAATTGTGAAAAGAAGAAAAAAGTTTTGCCTGATCGCAGCTCTTGCTTAATGTGGCTTGGTTTTTTAAATTTTTTATTTTTAAGGTAACCTCTTAGTTGCCAGGCCTGTAACAGCTGAAGCAGAAAATACTTTGGAGGTATTTAAATCTCACATTTCTACGCATCTTTTCAGTTCATTGTCCCCAAACAGAAAGGACAAAATCAGCAGTGGCTGATGGGTTATTGTCCAATTTTGCAAGTAAACAAATCTATAAGAAAACCAGAGGCGGGGCGATGGTCAAACCAAAAACATGGCATAATTACACTAAGGTACAAATGCTTTTTTTTCCCCATATGAGGTGTGTTTTTATTTTTTTGGTTTACAATATATCTTGTTGAAATGTTGAGTAACGTCTCACTGTGTGTGTTTGCGTGCGTGTGTTGACAACAGAACTTGTGAAGGCACTGGTTCAGAATGAGTGAACTTTCTCAGAGAAATGTGAATGTGTGCAGAGGCATGCATTCACCAATAAATAAATAAATAAAAATGCAAATGCATTAGTGCCCCCTGAAATTTGAAACACACCTTAACAAATCAGCTACAAAACCCTTTGAGGTGTGTTTGGACTGGCCCTCCCTGTGACCTGTGCTTTGAAAATGACATCTGCAGATAAATGCATGGTGCATTTCTGAATACCTGCTGTTTTGTTTTATTTTATTTTTTGTTATATATTATTCATTTGTTTTTAAGCAGGTTCTGAGGACAGTAGCAGGGTGACTTATTGGTCACATGATACCATGAAACTGAAGCACAGATGACTAAAATCGTCCCTCCGTTAATGGGTGTCGGCAGTGTGAGCAGACGCGCTGTAATGCACTGTCGCAGGTGAAGGTGTCTCTATTGCGGGCATGGCTTTGGAAATGGCTTCCTCATTTAAAAAAAAAAAAAAAAAAAAAGCAAAGATTGTATGTAAAGGCCCGAGGTTTGTTCAACCCAACACCACTTCAATTGACTAAGGACCCCCCTTCCCCCAAGTAGCTGAACGAAAGGTACTCCAACTTCAGGGTCTTGTCACCTTTCTTTGACAGTCATCAGACACTCAGGAATTTTTTAATATAAGCATACTGCATAAACTACACTCAGACCTGTGACAGTGCATTGATGCATTAATGTAAAACCTTTCTTTGATTGTAGAGCAGAAATTATTGACAGGAGTTCCTTCCAAGCAGACGGCAGAGGTGCCTGTCAGTAATTTAGAGCTATAGTTTTAGAGGACAAAAAAAAAAAAAAAAAAAAAAAGAAATAAGCCATTGTAGATTGCATAAGCAATGTGGAGGGGAATTCAAGAGCCCTGAGTCCTATGCAATACCTTGGCGCATGTAAACATTCAAGAATATATGGAGAAAAGTCATTCAGTTAATTTTGCATGTTGATTACTTTTGAGTGAGGGACACCTGAGAGAGAGAGAGAGAGAGAGAGAGAGAAAAAACAAACAAACATGGAATGTCTCTACAAATGCAGCATGCAAACATCACACTCCCATCTTTTTATGTTGGATTAAACAATAGTTTTGGTTTTTAAAAAAAAGTTTAAAAAAAACCAAGTGAGGTTAACTGATTGAACGAATGACTGTGTGCATGTGAGAATCTGAGTGAATGTGTGCAAGAAGAAAAGTCACAAAAAGCACTTACATTGGGAGTTGAAAGGAACGCATCACACCTTTCTCCATTTAATTCTTCCATTTTGATAGGCCGTGTTTAAAAAACAAAACGAAAACAACAAAAAAAGGAAAAGTACGACGAGAAAAATGCATTCAGTGAGGGGTATATGCATTTGGAACAACACCGAAAGAGTTCCGATTGCACTGTGGTCAGGAGAACATATCCAGCACTGAAAACTTGAGTTTTCCTCGTCTTTTCATTCCCCACCTAGATGCTCCTTCACCCTCCCTGTTCCTCCTTGTTCCCAAACCCCACCTGTCCCAGTACAGTAGCTCTGTTGTTCTAATTTCATGTACACCCTTAGTAAATTATTTTGTTTCATTGTGGATTTTTCTTAACATCTAATAAAGGAATAAACCAAACCTCAGCCTGTTCTTTTACTTCTTACCTTTCATTGAGTGTGTTGTGGTGAAAACTTGGAGAGGAAAGAAGAGCAGCTCTACCTTTGAATCCACCTTCCTCATGATGACACTAGAGGGCAGGGTGAGGATGCTTTAGGAGGAACAGCCAACTCCGTCATTGTTTACTGCTGATCATTTTTGCTGTACGTCAAAAAAGGGTTGTGTACTTTTTGGTGGACACTACAGCGTCCATCCACTAGGTTTTAATAAAAGTATCACTTTCCCACAAAGGGATTTATATAACATTTTTAGGCCATTTTGCTTGCACATTGGAAATTAAATAAGATGTATTTTGTATGAAATGACACCAGTGACAGGAGCAAAATAAGTCTGTAACGGCTGGAATTAAATTTCCTTTGCACAGTCATATTTTTATGACATAGGTGCTATCCAAAAGTTGACTTATTATCTTAAATATCTTCATAAGAGCAGGTCATTATTGACCTTGGACACTAAAAGTCATGCTTATTGTGTAAAGGAGCTTAATATTTAAAATGTTTTCACAGCAGCCATTTTGACATGAGATAGTACAGTAAACACAGTGGTCTCAATTATGCTAATTATGGTTGCGTTCCATTCATGTCAAACAAAGTCAGGGATGCTGCTCATGTGCGTGTGTGCTCACTGGAAAGCCTCTGCTGCAATAAATGGAACTGAACCTTAATTATTATGATTGCTAACACCTGTGCTGACACTATTTTGTGTAAAAATGGCAAAATGCTTTCTTATTATTTTTTTTTTGTTTGTCAGTCACACTCATACAACACATTTAACTGCGTATAAATGATGCTCGATTGAATTTTTACTATTAATATGCCATTTTTAATTGTAATATAGAATACATTAGGAAGAATAGCCCTAATATCTATTCAGAAAACACTTTTGGAGCCTGAAAGTGGAAAGTCTCGATATTAAACAAATAAAACTACGTTATTTTTAACCTTAACGACAATTATAACACATTGAAAACCTCCTATAATAGCTACAGTTCTTGTAAATGTACTTTTATTACTAAACCTTCCTCTTAACATCAGTCTGTCGGTGCTGAAGTTGCGGGGTCGATTATTAATGCCTTCAGGTCCAGACAGGTGAATCCATCGACGGTGAACATTCTTGACTCGATTACACCGCACTCACGGCACAAGTTTGTTTTAAAATGGCGGCGGAAGCTTCGAGACAGGTATGAAATGTTAACGACACAGGATAAACTTGTGACATGTCCTCGCTTGTTCGTACGTTTCGCTAAACAGCGGAGAAGTGTCGCCTCTCCTGTAGTGATGCAGTCAGAGAACATGTCTGTCGCTTTTTAACTTAATTCGGCTCCACTTGTGAGGAAGCGGCGCTTAAAAAAATCAGTGAGTTGGCGTCGGGAGCAAGTGCACTTGGCAAGCGAGTCCGGCTCGGCTCGAAGAGCTGTTTCTGTTTACCCCGCCGCCTTTTGTTTTCACGTTGAGGTGAATTTGTGTGTTTGTCCCGACAAATGACCTTAACCCCGGTGCTGTTTGTGTACTCTAAGCTGCGTTGAGGAGACGGGGAAGTGATGGTGGTACAACAGTAGTCACAGCATCATCATGGACCGCCCCGGCCGGCGGCTACCTGCCACCCACCTGTAGCATCAATCGGCAGCATGGCGAACACGACCCTCGGTACCCAGGACCGGAGAGGCAGCCACTGTGGTAGGTGACTCAAATGTGCTGTCACGGGTCTCATGTGTATGAATGGTTAACACACATAACCACATAAACTCTGCCCTGGCAGTGAATGTGCTGTTCTCCCTGGCTACACCAAACTCCATTAAAAAAAGTTTAAATTTAACTGTGAGCTCGGATATTGTGAATTCACACAGTTAAAAACAATGGCACGCAGTGTTTTGTGAATTATTTAAAGCCGCTCTTCAATTCGGCATGTATTTAATGAACCAAATATGATTTATTTGTTATAACATGTAAACTTTTAACCAGGTATGTTGAACATTTTGTGAACAGTTTGTCTCCAATTAGACATTTTAAAGTGTGTTGCTGCGCCTGCTGCTGAGATAACACTTAAACTTTAACCCCACACTTAATAAACGATGACTCATAACATTGTGTGACTTATTGAAGCAAGTCCACGCATTTAAAACACCACACTGCACTGTACAGGTCACATTTTAATATCAAAACTGCGAGGACTCATTCACAACTCGCAACTGTCCTGCTGCGGTTGTCTAGAAAATGGTTCTGTATGATGAAATTGGGGATGAAATTAAAAGTTTGATGTGTTCATAAATGAGATGAATTGGATGAAAAGAGGTCACATGACCTGTATTATCTTACACCATGCATTCCAATGTCTGAACCCAAACAGAACCACACCAGTGTTGGTCCACATTTCAGACTGTGGGATGTTCTCCTGCCTAACATTAAAGTAATGATGCATTTCCTCATAGCACCGATCGATAACAATATCATGACTCACAGAACAAGGTGTGTGTGTGTGTGTGTGTGTGTGTGTGTATGTACGTGTGCTAAAATGGGTGGTACAGTTAAGTCAACAATAACCCTTGTGTTAATCAAGACTTATAACATGAATGTGCACGTCTGTGCTAGCATGACTAATGTAACGCTCAGTGGTTAAAAGTTTTTTCAGCACATAGCTCAGATTCTGCCATTTCTCAGCGACCTCTGCTTGTAGATCATTTCCACAGTGGCACAGGAACAACCTCTTGCCGCTGTGTTTTGGGGCAAAGCGTACCAGGCTCACATGACAACCTGCAGGTCAGGGTTTAGAGCTTGGCTGAGAATCTGGCTTTATGTGTCAAACATTTGGATCATGTTTTCTCAGTGTTCTGACCTCCAAACTATATTTATGTGAACTATTAATTTGCATGTTTTTATAACAACACAAGTGCGTGTGTGACCCGCAGCTAGCACAGATAGTATTTCTTGTTAGAAAACAAAACACGTCCGTGTGTGTGTGTGTGTGTGTGTGTGTGTGTGTGTGTGTGTGTGTGTGTGTGTGTGTGTGTGTGTCTACAAATCCTTCTGAAGCAAATTATAAATGCGGCACAGGAGGAGTGTGAATGTGAGAGTCAGGAGGCTAGCTGTAGCTTAGCTTCCCAGCTGGTGTTAAAGCATGATGTAGCTCTGCTGGGGCCCTGTTCACATTACAGCACAGACTCCAGTTACAGTCCGGTTACTGTGGGATTAGTTTTCACCTCTGGAGGCTTCCACACCCATTTACTCTGATGCCATGCACAGTTTGGAGAAGCCTTTAACCTTTGGTTGTTAAATTGTATTTTAAATTGATGATTGACTTAGTTTATAAAATAATGAGACGTCGTCACTGTCAGGGCTGGATTAACCGTCTAGGTGGCCCAGGGGCAAAAAATGAACTCTACTGATCCCCTGGTTTTCTTTCTAATCAGTTTGTGGTGACATGATTAAGCGCACATTTGTCTGAATCTCTAAATGAACTCTTCTAAACTGTAACTCAGAGGAGCAGCTTGTATTGGCTCTTTCGTGGTGTGAGCAATATTACCAAACAAATCGGCAACAATTACTCACAACAGCCACAAACTAATTGCCAGATGGTGAACCCCCCACCGCTCCACGGTCCCACTTTGCTGGGTTGGTAATTAGCCTTAATCACAGTTCCCCAGAGCCCGAGATGAAGTGTTAACATGACTTGTTTTTGCCAACCAACAGTCCATAACCCAACGACAGAAAAGCAGCACATCCTCACATTTGACATATTAAGTTGATGAATCCATGATCTAAATTTTTTTAATTTCTCATATCTCTGCTGTTAGTCTTTAAAATTTTCAGTTAACATTTATTCTGTCTCATTATTAGCTTATCAGATGTCTGTAAAGTACTTTGAACCTGTAAGAAAGGAGGGACACAAATAAAATCAGATTTATTGATTGATTTAAAACACTGCATCACAGCGCCTTTAGATTCCACTTTTACCATGTACCCTTTTGATATAACCAGAGAAAACGGTCAAAAGAATGTTTTACTCATGTTGTTGTTTTTGTTCATAAAAACAACAACATGAGTTAAAGATTCTGTCAGCAGAGACAAAAATCAAACTAAATTCATCTCTGTGTTGAAGGTGTCTCTGGTGGAGCCATGGTGGAGAATGGTTGTGTGGTGAAAGATGCCTCTGACCTCCACGATCACACAAACCACCATGAACCCAGCATGACCCTGCACAGCGAGCCCATCCTGTCCACTTACAAGCCATCCTGCTCCTCTACTCCCATCTACTACAGCAGCCCGCAGAAGAGCTACTCAGATCAGAACCACGACAGCCACAGCTTGTCCTCTCAGGACTCTGGTATCCCAACTCTGGAGATCAACCCTCCGGAGCCCATCCTCCACAGCCACCATCGCCCAGGCAATGCAGGCCTCATCCTGGACTCTCCTGCCACTTTACCTTTGGACGACGATCCCTCTGACAGCAACACCATCCGCAAATCCTCCACCTTCCCCCGGAGCGGGTACGACTCCATCCGCCTCTTCAGTCCCGCCCTCAGATTATCCGCCACCACGGGGATGTGCGTCGGGGGCGGAGCCTTGAACCGCAGTGACGACATCTCCGTGTGCAGCGTGTCCAGCATGAGCACCGAGCTGTCGGTGTCCAACGAAGACATCTTGGACTTCACCGTCACGTCCGACTCCAGCGCCATCGTCACCTTGGAGACGGACGACAGCGGCACCGCTCACTTCTCAGATGTGACGCTGTCATCGTCACCGGGGAACCTCAGAGACTTATGGAGCCCTGCGAGACCTTATCCGGGGTCAGGGGTCATGCAACAGGAAGAGGATGGCAGGCAAAAGAAAATGGGACCTCTAGCAAGCTTATTCAACAAGTAAGTTCAGATACGGCCTTTAAAGATGATGTTACTAATTAAAATGTTTCTGCATGATTCAATAACAAATGTTGCCACACTGTAGGCTGTGTCAGTGAAATGGTTATCCACTCTGAACTTCCTCTCATCACACACTTCTTACAGAAGTAGACATTTCTCAAAGTTGCTGTACAAACCTTGCTTAGCCAAGACTTCCCTCTCACCCCTCCCACCAGTCTTACATATTACAGCTCACCCAGAGCATGACCCCCTCCTCCGCTTACTGCTATCTCACTAAGAAGAGCTCGTCTCAAAGCAAGGGCAATGAGATGAATAACTGAGTCAAACTCTTGACCGAGGTGATCTATGCTACACGTCAGTTTGCCCATCTTGTCCCGAAACTCCCAGTCTCTGTCTTGGCTGCACATTAAATTTAGAAGCCACTGATTGGCTCACATAGCTGTGTTATTAAAGAGGACGCTGTCATGATGTTGCATGTAAAATGATACTTCCCAATTCTGTGTGACTGGGGGTGTGCTGTTCCTTCCTCTTCAACAGGTACATGCACAAGGCTCGAGTGTAATGGTTGAGAAGTGTCAGCCATTTTAAGAAATTTGCAACCCATTCTTAGCCTTTAGATGTTAAACATAAAAAATATGGACAGCAAACACTCTAAAAAAACTTAAAGGGGAGAATGGCAACCAGGGAGGAGGAGGGTGGATTCATTTTTGGTGTTTTGTATACCAGCAATCAGTGTTGTAGTAGTCGAGGTCAGTCTTGGTCTTGATTGATCTCAAGACCAGTTTTTGTCTCTGAATCAACTGCATTTTTACTCAGTCTTGTCTCGGCTTCACACAAAGAGGACTCAGGATTTTATTTCAAAACCACAACTGATTTATTTGTGGGATGTAAAACTTCCCGATTCAAATGCAACCTAAAACTTATTTCCAATTTTACACAATTTAAATGTTTTATCACTGTTAACAGTTTGACGGTTTCACCTCCTTTTAAGAATGTGAGTACAGGAAACAGAAGGAGAATCTGTGCCTGTCTGGGAAGCGATGTCTTGTGTAATAAAATCTGTTTCCCTGAACCACACAGACATCATCTGCAGAACAGAGTCAAAGAAAACACACAGCACCATGCAAATCCTGCTGTGTAACCTGTACTGAGGCTGCTGGGAAAACTAGCCTCACCCAAAGAGAAGTAGCAAATATACCAAGGCTGTATACTGTCTGGTCTTGGTCTTAATCTTGACACAAACTACAATGTATTTAGTTTGGTTACTGTGATGAAGCTCATTTTTTCATGTCACACAGTATCTCAATCATTCAGAATATCAGCCAACTAAAAATAACAATAATTTTTTCAGTTGCAGCAACCACAAGCTGCTGATGCCTGGTTGAGACCTGATGTGTATTACAAGCAAAGCAGCTGGGAGAAGCTGATGCTGCTGCCCCTCATCTGTCCAGCTGTGGCCTAGCCATCCCAGTATTTTTATTTTTATTTTTATATATATATATAACATTTAAATGTAGCAATCTTCAGAACAAGGCAGCAGAGCTGAGCAACAAGGTACTAGATAATGCATGAGGTGTCACAGATCGTTCATTAGCAGCCTTTAACGAACGACTCCTCTTCTCCTCGTGTTGATTTACATACAGCAGTTGTGTGCTTTGCTTTAGATGTGTTGATGATGAATAACAATGACTGATGAGTTTAAGTACAACCTACGAGTACATAGGAACTGTATTGATAAGTTAGTTCCTTGAACTGGTGCTGAACTTGTTTTCACTCTCACTGGCCTTGATCACCTTTTAGCCACAAAAAAAAAAAAAAAGTTATCAAGTCTGAATCTCATTTCCTGCTTTGCCACATTCCAGAGTTTTCCTCGAATCAACAGGGAAGAGGATTTAACAGCACCCGGTCAAAGTGTTTTTTTTTATCTTCGGACCAGGGTGCTGGTAGAGCATTCCTTCACAGCTGTAATCTGACACCTGCTGTGTTGTTTTATGATGTGTGTGTGTGTGTGTGTGTGTGTGTGTGTGTGTGTGTGTGTGTGTGTGTGTGTGAGAGAGAGAGAGAGAGAGAGAGATTGGACGAGATTCAAGGTTTTCTTCAAGGTTGTCCAGACAGAGTACTTTCAAACTTGTAAATGAAGCTTGTAATTAAAGCATTGGAGTCTGGAGAATATAATAAAAAAAACCCTCAGTATTCATTGCAGGACTATTACACTACTTGCATAAATGAATGTAATAGAAAAAAAACATAGAATATTAAATTCCCAGCAGTAAAATCACATTTTTGGACAAAGATACAATGCTATAGAATTTCAGAGCCAATAATGACGACCATGTCTGGCCACACCATTGCTGTGGCTCTGTGGATGGATTGTTATGAAGTTTGGTGTATATATCTTTGGTGTACGCAAATGTTACGTACAGCCTCACAGTACTGCTAGCAAAAGAGAATCGTAACTCCCTGTAGCTCCAAAGTTGTCTTATTCCTGTGTTGTTTGTTGTTAGCTGGCCTGCTACAATTTGATTGCCTACATTCAAGGCTTTGGTTCAGAGCTGGAGGATGTGTGACCAGGCGGCAACCTCTGTGGCTGTGAAGTGAAGCCAATAACTGCAGTTCCTCAGATGGCCACTTGAGGCTGGCTCCAGAAGTGAGTCAGTCTCCACAAGTCCCCGTGTTCAAATGTCCAACTTCACAGCAGAAATAAACATGTTTACAGCCTGGTACAAAAAACAGTTTTGGTCTCTATAGCTAATTTCCCTGTTCATGACAACTGTACTGAGGGTGAATTTATATACAACTCACCTGTTCAAATGATATTAATAGTTATGCAGAATTAACAGTGTGGCTGCTGTGATTGACAGGTTAGTGATGTTACAGGCAGCTTATTTGGGCAACCAGGCATAATTTGGCCCGTCTCAGGTCCGCTGATGAGCCACGTCTTTGTCAATATTAACAATCGGCTGAGAGGCAACATGGCGGTGGCCTGAGCCACAGATTCTGAGCTTCAAAACAGCTCTTCAAAAACCTGTGTGACATCACGCATATGTTGTCCATTCTTTATACTGTCAGTGTGTGTGTGCTGTGCAGTTGAGGGACTTCTGGGGTGCTAGCTAACTGTGGATAGATGGTAAATGCCACCAGATTGTAGAGCAGCTTACCTGTCTTGTTCTGTTTCTACATGTTGGATTCAGAAGATGTGACCTGTGAGTGTGGAGCATTTAGAGTTGATTAAAGGCACCTTGGTACTGAGTAATGAAAGTAATGTAATAACTGTAACTTTTTCAGCAAGTACTGTGTCATGATTATTTGATGGCTATTTTGAAGTTAGAAATGTGTAGTGTGTCTTTATTTTTAGTAACACATTAAAGCATCCACAGACCATCTGTCACACGTTGGTCACACCATTCAGTGTTGGTGGGTCATGTGAAATATGACCCTCTACTTTGATTTTCCTTAAATGAACCTGGTTAAAATCAAAGTGTCTCTGGTTCGTTGGATTTCAGATGAAATAAAATAATTAGATTTGTTCACACATCATGTGTTTAAATGGCCGAACCTCCCTTTAACATTCAGTCCTCTTATCTCCCTCTCTTATCCCTCCTCCCCTCACATGGAGAAGTTACTCATTCCCTCAGTGCCTTCCAGGCTCCTTCTCCTCACACCCGTTCCTCCCCTCCCATTTGTTAAGTCAGGCCTGTTCCTCCTCCACAGTCTCACTCTGCCTGAGCGTGATGGCCGTGTGGAACTCTGTTTCCTCTCTCTAACTTCAACTATGGAAACTTCTGTACGTGAATCTTGACTGAAGGCAAGATTTGACTTCATCAGGAGTTCATTTACTCTGTACTTGTTTGAAAGCTCAGCCTCCAGCTGCCCTTTTCTGTTTTCTTTTTTTTCTTTTTTCTTTTTTTTTCGAGGAGGAGGAGGATTTTGAGCAGGATGGCAGCCCCATCACTACTTCTGTACATCGACAGGTAGGATAACATAAACCAGCAGATGACGTAAACTGTGTTTTATGGCTGACATGTATGGCCTGCAGATGTTATTTTTTCTCTGTGTTTTTGTTGTGGTTCACAAGCTGAATGGCTTTTCTGTTAGGCAGCTTGTTGGACTAAATTCACTCTGCCTTCTGGATTTGGTGTGCTCTGTTTGACTCTTATAAAAACAGCCGTACGCCCTGCTTACTTCTGTTTTCTATGATGGGGAAAAAACTCTGTGCTCTGCTCTCCCTCTTGTTCTAGCTTGTTTGGTATTTCTGTGCCAGGTGTCTTCATTGTTAGTCGAAGCATACAAACCTCATCACCTTATTTTCACTGAACACGAGTGTTGCGAAATCCTAATATTAACGGGAGACCTGACCACAAACCAGTGCAGCTCAAAGCCGCCCTCGACTTGAATTCAACATCCAAACAAACAAGCACCTCTGCCAGCCCCTCTTGGATTCTCAAGCTGTTCCACTTGAGCACTTGACCATAGCCGCAGCCATTCAGCTGTCACGTTGAGGCACATTTCTCCTGGACTGAATGCAAATCATGCTCCTGCTTTGTTGACGTTTGTTTGGCGGCAGCGGTGGTGTTTCTGGTGGTGGTATACTCAGAAGGCATCCGTGATGTTCTGATGAAGTGTACAGTAAAACTTGACGTGTACGTGTTGAAAGCTGACACTTCAAGTCAGGCTTTGCTTCGTAAAGGTTGCACTCGGTTAACCTCTGCACTTCGATCCATGCAGCATTGTTTTACGGCAGCTCACAGGGTTACTCAAGTACATCCCTGCACATAGTTCAAAGCCAGGTTACAGTTTATCTAATGCACCTCAACTCATTCTTGCTCAGCTGATAGTTTTGGGTGATTTCATGAGTACTTCACTGCTTGAGCTTGAAAGGTCATTGACCTTGGAAATGGTCATCTTACACAAGGTTCAAGCTTTCTCCAAGCTTTCATGGTCTTCTTCAGCCACTGGAGTTTGCTAAAACTCAGGTATCAAACATTAGTCACATCACAGAATGAACAGATTATAACGAGAATGGGTCATACATGCTGAAGAAGACCGTGAGAAGATCCGATAAAAGCTAGTGAAGTGAGAATCTTTTTTCTTTTATTGGTTAAACTTCCATTGGTTAAACCATCACCCTCTCTATAGATCACATTTCAGTCTTTTTTTCTTCTGTGTGAACTGAAAGCTGATGTTTTCTTCCTTATGTTCTCCGGGTGGAATTGGGTTACTTTGATTACAGCAGATATTCCTGCAGCTTCCTCTTGCAGAGTATAAAATTGTTGCTCTACAAGTGTTGGACGCCTCATGTCTTCCAGCATTTTTCTGTTATCTGTCAAAGAAAAGAAAAGTTGTTACAAACATGCTGGCTGCTTTTTTCTCTGTTCTGTGTTTGGCTCGTGCTGTTCTGAGAATAGCGGAGTAAGATAAGCCATAAATGTCACTGATAGAACAATCAAACATCGTGTTCACAGTTTATCAGTACATAACAAAAATGTGTTTTAAACTGTGTTGTCATTCAGCTTCTTCCTTAAACCCTCGACTCAGCCACAGAATGAGGAAATGCCTTCTTTCTTTGTATACAACTCTATCAGTAAGCGGAGTGGAAAATATGCAGCACTGACGTGAAACACACCACCACGCAAGAAGCGAGAGTGAGGCGTTACTACTGAACTGTGCTAAAGGTGCCGTGACGGCTCACGCGGGCGTCTTGTTCATTGACTGAACATGTATACCTTTTCAAGAGACACACGTTTGGTCCGGGTTAAGATGACTGAAAAGACCAGGCTGAGGTCATGTTTGTTTTTGGGTTGCCATGGGAAATCATGCGAAAAACTTTCCAGATCAAACCGCACACACGGTAGTGAAGTGTGGTTAATGTGTATCTGTGGTGAGTTTCATAAGTCGTCACTACTACAGACTGTAAACAGCAGACTTTGAACACTGGAAATGACCCTTTGCGTTGTCTTTTTTCAGCTCGTCTTGGTCAATTTGCATACATACAGCTAGATTATTTAATACTCATGATATCCATCTGTTATAGAAGCTCGTGTCAAAACATTTTAACTTATTTATGTGGCTGGTGATGCAAGCTGCAACATTCATTTCATGCTAGCTAAAGTTCTTCAAGAAGGGTTGAACCTGGGCAGCTGGATTGTTTGTAGATCCATCAAGAGCAAGACTAATCCAAGAGTCTTCTTCAGTTCTGACTGACTGGTGAGAATAAAAAGGAGTATTTAGCCCAGGCATCATAAACCCAGCCATCGTTTCCACTTGGTTCATTAGTGCTCAATCAGAACTAAAAAAAACCTTTCACCTCTCATCTTCCAAATCTACATGTCCAGTTGCCCCAGAATTCTTGAAGAAAGAAGATTGAGAAGCTCAAAAGATCTATTAGCTACAGTTGTTAGCTTGGGTAACACTTTGACGGGGACTGCATAAAACTGACATGACTGTTGTCACTAGGTCTTGATTAACCATAATTGTACCATGAACCCATTTAAAAATGACATTACAGACTAGATGACACTAAAACAACAGTTGTAAACATTGATAAAGACTCCTTCATGTTCACAACATTGTTACGTCATGCCACTCTTATGCTGCAACATTCAGCGCATTAGTATTACTAATTGGCCTTCAATAATAACTAATAAATAACCCTGAAGCAACACATGGAGCTTCATTAATATATTTTTTGATTGTATACACGACATCCCTGGTTCAGCTTCATCTGTGGGGCTTTGTTGCGGGGCATGCCCCTGCCTCTCTCTTTACATTTTCTGTCTGTATCTTTGCTGTCACAGATTGATTGTGACACTTTTCCCTCACTGTTTTGTAGCTATTTGAGTTGTAATGATTGTATACGGGCCAGAGCACATTAAGTAATTTTCCCAAAATGATCACAGCCTGGCGCTGGGATTGAAGCAGATGGTTCTGTAATGGGCCGAATGGTTTGATTGGTGGCTGCGTCATGGAGCACTGTTCAGTTTTTGTGTTATGTATAGAAATGTGCTAAATTCTTTACCAGTCAGCAGTTCAAATGGCGCATTTAAGTCGGCTCATAGCAAGAAACAAAATGTATCCTGTGTATGGTTCTCCATACAACATCATATTATAGTTGTCATGGTGGAGATGGATGGTTGGATGATGGGGAAATTAGGTTTGAATGAGTTATTAGTAGCAGGACATGTCCTGATGATGCCCAACGTCTCCAAAACAAACACAGCGAATGAAGCCTGCAGTCAGGAGCTGTGTTTGCTCAGTGTTTAGCAGCACGTTTTCGGTCATCACCACCCTGCAAACAACCACGTAAAAGGTCAGATTTGATCCAGGTGGTGACAACACAACCTGCGTAGTGCAAAGTTTTATAATTCATCCTGATCAATGAGTCAAAGGCAACAAAAGTGAAGTGCCTCTCTGAGATTCAGCATAGACAAACATGTGAAAAGGATCTGGACTCTTTGATGTTATATCTCTGTCGTGTCACGTGGTCTGCTCAGAACAGCTTTTCATGTGTTTGACCAGTTTATTCATGTCTTTTCACAGCTAGCCTCTATTCAGACTTTTAATTAAAGCCTCCGCTAACGGCTCAGTGACAGCACCGCACTGACGGACAAATGAAAGGAAAGGCTGGTACAGTGAACCCTGCTGAAAAGAGGAAGTCTTCTCAGCCGCTTTGCATGTGGTATTTAAACACCAGGCCATTTCGAGCATTCAGGTGAGTTTTAGAGTGCAGAGCAGACAGTTGGAAAGAGGAAAGATCATATTCTTCAGTGGAAATCATAAAGACGCCTTTATCCTCACCTTCAGCAGCCATAACGGTGGATTATTCTAAATGGGTTCTCTGTCTGCTTATATTAGTCCTATGACTGTGACCAGCCTGTCAGCTCACATCATGTCACAAACTTATAAAAATTCTCTGTGGGTGGCCTGCACGCCTTTGTTTCCCGATCTGCAGATTTGTTTTGCAAGCTTGAGCACACACACACACACTTAACACGGCTCTGGGCGGTGACCCACTGAAGATTGCAATCATAGCTTGTGTTCCACTTTTTTGCTTTGTGGTATAATGACCTAATTTATTTGCCCTCCATTCTGACCCCTCCTCACTCCCTCCCCTCCGTTTGTCTTTCAGGAGCCTGTTTGCCAGGAGGGTGAAGGACAGTCGGCCAGCGGAGCAGAGGGATCCAGGGTGGAAGCTGTTTGGGAAAGTCCCACCACGGGAAGGCCCAACGAAGGACCCTAAGAGAATACAAAAGGTAGAACCTTTATGCTTTTGAATCACTGTTGCATGACATGTGTGACCACACTTCAATGATCTGAAACCACAGATGTTCAGTCATCAGATTTTTGATAAGAAGATACTCAAAAGTTGTGTCTGCACAAATTGTGTCACTTAATTTATGCTGACGTATCTTGGGCCATCATGGGAAATTCATGTTACATTCTTACATTTCCATTGTTTTCAATCACGCCCTCAAGTGTTCCTTTTAAAAGTCAGAACGAGTAGGATTTGTTGGCTGCGGTTCGTTTAAAGTCAGATGCTCATCCCTCGCTTAATGACTCTGTAGCTTCCTCTTTGGGTACACGTTCATGATCTGGCACCCTGCGCGCTGATATTAGCTGGGTGTACACACACTCTGGTCAAAGGTTGGTGCCCAGAACTGTCCTGAACACAGCAAAAAAGAAAATACAGGCAGATGGCAGGGTCCATGCAGATACAGACTCCGACACACACTTTCATAGGTGATGACTGAAGGAGATTAGTTTTGTTTTTTCTGCCTTAAAACATACAGCATTTGTTATTGTTGTTGTTGTTGTTTTTTTTCTTACATAACGTGAACTGCCGCTCAGCTGCAGTTTGTGTGTTGTCCCGGATTAGATCTCAGTCACATGAACCAACAATATGTGTGTTTGTTTTACAGGCTCTTTGTTTGGTTTTCTGCGTGTTTTGTTTGAGCCGGTCATAGACACCTTCCTTACTGAGAGATCAGAGCAGCAGCCGATCCCCTCTGACTGTACACAAAGACGAAAGAGGAAGTACTGCAGAAATTAGGTTTATCAAGATTTTGGAAGATAATCCATGATGTTCTAGGTTTGTTTTGACTTTAAAGCCCTGATATGAATTGGTTTCTAGTGTGGTTGATTTTAACATTGGCCTTAGTGAAGCAGTGCTGCAGCAGTTTGTGCTGATGAACAGCAAAAGTGGTTGTTGTTGTTGCTCAAAGGTCAATGATGAGCAATTTTGAAGCAGTAGCCCTTTTTTTAGCAGAGCTTATCACGGTACCACGGGACAACAAAGACCAACAAGTATCCGACATTATGACTCGTCCTCAGGACAGATAACATGAGAGATGACTGTGAAGAACATACTGTAACTGTGTTCTTGAATACTGGGAGGACAATGCCCTGAGCACCAACACTCCTCATCAGTGACATTTAGGTTCTTTAAGCTATTTTTAGAATTGCACATTGCATTGAAATACAAACAACCGCTCACCGGTTTTCCAACAGTACTTAGAAACACAATAGAAAGGACAGGGTTGAATGCTGACTGGACAAATGTTTAACCTGAAGAGTGTGTCTAGTGTTTAGCAGTGTAGCTATTTTTAAAGTTACGAGCCGTCTTCACTTAGCTAGCTTCTTGAGCTAGTTTCCAGGCGCTAGCTATCTTTTTTGTACACTAAGAAGCAGTGTAATGCTACCAAGTGCTATATCACTACATTTTATTTTTCTTGAAGAAACAAATGATTAAAATATACCACAAAGTCACAAGTGCATTTGTTTTTAATATTTGTTACGAGAGGTTGGTAGGTCTTGTGAAATAGCTTAAAAATGTAGCTAGCTATTTTTTTTCAGGAGTAGCTTGCTCTGGTTAGCGTCCAACTTTAATAGTAAAAATTTAAACACTTTTATTGTTGCCCCAGATGAAAGTCAAAATAATTCAGATTCATTCCAAATAGATGACTTCTTTTTAGTAAATATTATTCTACTACTTTTCTGTGACTCTCTAATGTGGCACTAACATGCCCCGAGCATGTGATGGAGTGTTTGTGCTGCTCAGCAATCTGAAATTCAAAATGTCAAGGTCTTTGAGAGCACTTTGCTGGATAGCCAGCTGGTGACTGAACACTCTTCTAATTACCCCGCTGCTGTTCAGAAGACCAATAGGAAAGCGTCTCAGACCCAATTAAAGAGCACGACAGCACTCTGCTGGTAAAATATACCAAGATGCAAGTAAGATGGCAGCTTGTAATTAGAGCCTGTGGAAACCTGTTATTGTGCTACCATTTATCGTGTGACTGACACCAGGAAAGCAGCACTATCCTTTGTGCCATTGAAGCCTGGTTGAAAGGCTTGCTAATACGCAGTTTGTACATATTATCAACTCTCGAACGTGTCACATACAGGCTTTAAATAGCGTGTTATTTTGACTATCTCGTTGTGTAGGTTAGAAATTAGACCCCGAGGATTGAAATGTCGTCCCTTACACAAACGCTCATCCACACACCCACATGTGCTTAATATCTTAGTCCATCTCATCTGTGGTTGTAACCTTATATTGGCCCTCAGGAATCAGTTAACAAGGCTAGGCTTTCAAGCTTTTGTCTTGCCACTGATGCTGCTGTTCAAAGGCGGGGTCAGTAAACCGTATGTGTGTGTGCGTGCGTGTGTGTGGAATGCTTTATTTGCCTAGAGTATTGTTCAGCTGCTATGAGACACACTGTGTGCTATTTCCACCAGCAACTCTCCCCTTTGAGAGCGACGCTGTGAATCAAGGTTTCTATTCTAATTTACACCACTTTATGTTGTCGAGGGTCTGGGGACTCGGTACACCAATACATCTGGAGGCCTCCGTACAATGTCTGGTCATAGTGAATTACTGCTCACTGAAGAAAGTAATTGTTCTGTAACTTGCTGAGCCCCTAAATCACATTGTGTGGCAGCCCAGACACGTCTGAGTTACTGGGACGTGTGAGTGAGGCTGAATTCAAATCGGACAATATTCCCAGCAGGACTTTTAATTTAGCATTAAGTCATTTAAAACCCTTCTACACTTTAATAATTGAAAGCCAGCGCAGAGAGTTGATGCATAAATTGAGCCAAAGCTTCTTGATGACTGATGTTCTGTGCTGATATTCAGTATCTTTAAACAATGTTAATATTTTATTCATGAAGTATATTTATTTTCTAGTCATGATGGAAAAACTGTCTGCTTTTAGATCATCATGGGATAATAAAAGTCTACAGAAATTCTGGATAATAACAATAACGAGAAGGGAAACTAATCAGTATGAATATTGGTCTGGTTTATGTGCAGATGGTTGACACAACAGTGTTGAACCATTATAGAGTTTTGTTCTACATGTCGGTTTGAGTGGACAAAGAGGCTGTTCTACAGACTAAAAGCCACTTCTGAGAAAACGTAAAGCAGGCGATCACAAACGTATTACCGGTAGTGTTCATGTAGTCATGCGTAACATTTTCTTGGAATGAAGTGAGATGAGATGTTTATGGATAACAAAACCAGGAATTCTCCACTGCCTTCAAGCATACTGCGTCTTTTTGTACATGACAACATCTGAAGCTCTCTCAGCTGTCGTTTGTCTCGCGACTAATCCAACTAATGAAGGTAATTCATCACATTAATGTGAAAATCAAAAGATGTTTAAAATGAAAAAATAATATTACAGAGTGCATCGTCATACTGCTACATTTAACAAATGAAAACAAAGTTCCATCAGTAAAATAGTGTTCACTCCTAAATTAAAAGGTGTACGTCTCCTGTACACCTGTGTTGTCTGTCAACCATGAGCAGAGAACAAGGGGAAACAAGATGGTAGAACTTGTGTCGGTACTTTAGCTGCAGCAGCTTGTTGAGTCGCGGCCGGATTAAGAGAGCAGGAGGCTGACAGGCTGGAACCTGATCCATTACTCTGGGCTTGATTGGAAAGGGCTGCTAGAGCACAGCAGAGCGCAGAGCTCCTTTCAGCGCAGCGATGGTGACTAATAACACACGGTGGTGCTGATTTGCTGACACGCGTGCACACGGCAGCAGCAGTACATCTGATGCAGAGCGGCTCAGCATAGCGTCACTGCTCAGAGAGAGTGAGAGAGAGAGAGAGAGAGAGAGAGAGAGAGGGATGGGGGGGTGGGGGGATGAGGGGTATCATGCTGCTGCTGCATCGTTTCCAATACGCGGGGTGTGTCCCTCCGTCGGCAGCTTGACTGTCCCTCTGCCCTCCTCTTTCACCTCCTCCTTGTCTTCTCCCTCCCGGGTGCCCTGTTGCCAGGAGTGAGCCCTCGGGAGCGGCAATGACGCTAGGCTAGAGTTTTGGAAAAAAAGACGAACCCCCACCGGAGGACTGGCCGCCTGTAAGGAACCGCAGCGTTCATGGTGAGTGAGCACTCGCACGGCGAGGACAAGCGGGTGAGCTCGGTGACCCGCTGTCTCTCTCTCCTTGTCTGGTGGAATCAGAGGGCATTGGTAGTCGGAGCGTGAACGAGAGGCAGCAGAGGAAGAGGATGGCTCAGATTTCACATAATAGCCTCTTTGAGCTTCGTCGTAGCGCCGCGCTTCGTGGTGGGGCAGCAGGACGATGATAGTCAGGATCTGTGTGTTTCTGGACAGATGAAATCGTCTGGTTTCTGACGTCCAGCCAGGAGATGACACATCTTAACTGTAATGTAACTGGACCTTTTAGCCTTCAACTTGTACTACAGGAGCACGTGCAGCAGCGTGACTTTGAAGCATGTCGAGGGGTTTCCTTCCATCACTGACGCTCAGATAAAAAAGTACCAGGTTATATGGGGGGTTTGGTGCCAGAGCCCGTGGCTCCGTCTGTTCGCCTGGATCCATTTTCTTCCTTTTGTCTTTTTAAAAAGCTGGCAGATCATTCCAGGCTCACTAACTCGTGCTCCTCTTCAGCTCCCCTGTGGAAACTGTAATTCAACTGTTGTGCGCATCAGCCAAAAAAAAACTACATGCCAATTAGATGACTGCCTGAATTTCATTCACAAATCTTAAATGACCTCAGCAATGTTTGATCAGACCTTAAACAGGTGTCATCTGCAGTGTAGTGTTACTATGAATAAACAGAGACGGTCACGGGGTGACTCATGTTTGCACAGCTGTCATTAAATGGATTGTTAATGAGGTTCAGCTCTTGTGTGTGTGTGTGTGTGTGTGTGTGTGTGTGTGTGTGTGTTGTCGATTGTTCCTAAATAAAACATCCCACCGCCACAAGCTCTTTAGTTGTCGGTGTATAGAAGCAAACTGCTGTTTGAGTTTGTAGAGATCAGACTAATGTGCAGTTAAATCTGTGTGGGCGTCATGGTTATAGGTTATCTTCATGATTCAGGGATCACATGCGGTCAGCTTGGGGACGATCTGAGTCTGAGATTGCTGATATTTAATACTTTTCCATAATTATGTGTAAAATCAGTGGAGTCGTGATGGAATTTGAGTACCGGTGTGTGTTTAGTGAACCTGTATCCTGCCATAGCTGCCAAACAAACACGCACACACACACACACACACAATGCCAACCACACACACACAAACCATCTGACTCGCTCGTGCTCACTGTTCTGTGCTTGATGAGCATCGGAGAACACTTTGGGACCGCCTCAGGGCTTTCCAGTTTAAAGTCGTGAGTTCGGCATGCAGTGAACGAGGCCAAGCACCCTGCCGCTGCCTTTCATCTCGCTGCTTTCTACTGAGAAAGTGTTTTCATGATGCATAGGTCTCAATCCATGGCAACAAAGGAGGAGAGTCTTACCAACATCTGCAGCAGTGGTTTCTTTTATCATGTGTTTACCCAAGCAGGGTGGTATGGCTGGATGCCACCAACAGATAAGTTTTAAATTCTAGTTGACGTCATGGTCAGACTGCCGCTTCCTGGTGTCTCTAGGTCTAAGCCATAAAGACCATTAGCAGTCAGTCAGTGCAGCCAGGCACACAGAGAGCTCTTACACCACTACCGGGAAACTGGAGAAGTTGTGACAAAGCAGGTTTCCCTGACAGCAGGTTATCATGGGATACAGTCACTATTTCAGCAGCTAGCGAGACTAAAGTTCTACCCTAGAAGTGAGGAGGACTGGAGGGGTTTCTTATTGTTATTGTTGTCTTATTTTTTTTATTCATGTTACAGAGTTTCTTGTTTGTGTTGCCAGATTACTGAAAATGTAACTCTATTCTGCAACTTGAAACAATAAGAACAAGGACAGTTCTTTATGTGATCAGTTCATGATGGCTCCACATCAGTATGCCAGTTTGAAACTATGTCAAAAAGTAAAACTCCTCCAACTTTGAAGTCAGAAGTCTAAAAAGCTGTTCCAGGAGTGTGTGAGCGCTTTGTAGAAACAGATGTAATGTCTTTAGAGCAGTCACTACTATTTACTTTTGAGATATAATTTATGACGTCCTTTTTCGACCTCTTCGTGCAGCAGACACAAAGAGTTGCTGGTGCACCTTTCTGTTCAACAACAGCAAACAAAGAGAACAAAGATGTGCTTACCTGCATACAGTGTTTTTAACCAGGTTTCATCAGTGTTTAATGTAGCACAGGTGTGTTGCAGTAGAAATTGTTAGGAAGGAAGAGTCAGTGAAGTGATGATTTGTAATGTTTGTCTGATTTACCAAAACAGGAATGTTTTAACCTAGCGGTTTAGTTTCTCGCCCTCACATACCTGTAATACTTCCCTTCCCTACACCTTCCCTTCCACATGCACCGCACACATCCTCTCTCGTGTTTCACCTTGTTGCTAGCACCTGCATTGCTGCTGGACAGATGCCAGATTGCTCCCCTTCCCTCCTCCAACCCTCCCCCTTAATTTACCTCGCTCTCCTCTTCCTCTCCTTCCCGCTCTCTGCAGTATCCATCCGTTCTCAGGGTGTAAAGCTCTGGATAACCTTTTTATATCGAACTGCAGCTGTTCCCTCGCAGCAGCACAGTACCAGTCTATAAAAGCACAAAGCAGTTTAATACTGAATGAAGGCAAACATTCATATTAGTGAAAATATTGTCTGAATATGCATTTTTCCAATGTACACATTTGTTTTTAGAGTTTTTAGAGACATAGCTAAACGGGAGTCAGACGAAGACAGACGAAACGTGAGCAACGTTTCCAAACTTATGTGGGAGAGAAAAATTAAAATTATTACCATATCATAACCAAACATGAATGTCAACCTCCATCACAGTTTACAGTCTGAAATCATGGTTCAGTTTGGACCATTGACAGTATAAAACATGGACGTAGTGTCCATGACGTCACCCACAGGGATAGAGATCAGCTTGTACCAGGCTGTAAACATGTTTATTTCTGTCCTGAAGGTGGGCATTTTAACATAGGAGCTTATGGAAACTGACTTGTTCTGTAGCCAGCCCCAAGAGGGAACTGACAGCCATGGCACTTCCTGCATTGGCTTCACTTCACAGTCACATAGGTAGCCACTTGGCTTTGACACACAGTACTCACTATAGTTGTCCAAAAAAGAGGAAACTATTATGTGTGGCATTATTCGGTTAATTCTCTCTCCTCTAGTGGAGTCTAAAGTACTCCACTAGAGTTGTCATGGTTTGTAGACAGTTGAGTCAACAGTGCAAATAAACTTAGTGTCTGGTTAGCTAACAAGCTAGCTGGCTTCCTAGCTAACTTACCATTATCGTTCTAGCTAAAGGGAAATTATGACTGACTAGCGCTAGCTTGTCTGATGTTAGCTTCCCAGCTACAGTCATTAAACAGCTGGCAACACAGGTCGTGATGATGTCACAAAGTTTCTAGCATAGTCTGTTTTGCAGGGCCTATGCGGTGCCATTGTCTGGCGTGCTTTAGAGATCTTTTACCGTAAAATATCTTTTGCTTTTGTTTTCTCCAGTGTTTTAGCTGAGCTCCTGAATGAAATGGATGCTAGTAAAAAAAAACCAAAAAAAAAAACACTGTCTTTATCAGGCTCTGTGATCGCCCCTCTGCTCAGCCTAATGCGATTTGGCCAAAAGGTGCGGCCTGGTGATTAAACCACCTGGAGAGACGAGGGGAGCGAGCGAACAGATGCAGACAGATGATATTCTGCGGGGATATGGACAGCAAAGAAGAAAGAAGTCAGGGAACTACATGCACATGAGAATGGTGACTCACCCTCCGTGTAGCACAATCCTCTCATCCCAGTGCTGAGTGCAGTCTTACCTCATGAATCACCTCCATTCTCCAGTGGTGGAGGAACGGTTTTCCATTAGAGCTCCAGCCTCACTCATCCTCCTCTCTTCCTCCACTTCATTTGTCTTCTGTGTCAGCTGCTCTTCCTTCATGCCGAATCCTCAAGAGATGTTCTCTCTGGCTTTGTCTATCTCCTCCTCTGACATCTTTTACACTAACCTGCTCCTCTTATTTCTTCTCTTTTATCTGCATAGAAGAAGCTTTCCTGCTTTGTGCAAATAAGATGCTAACCTCCTGTGACTTTGAAACGTATCTACGATACTTAAAGTAGATTCTGGTGATTGCTCCCTTGTGTTTACTCTTGTGTATTATCTGCTCTCACCTACAGAAGTGGAGGCTCTGAATCAGCACGGATATTATTTCAGTCACTCTCTTAGAACTTGAGACACAGCATATTTGATTCCTTTCAGCATTGGTTTCAATTTAACTTTGTTTGGTAGCAGAATAGTTGACACATTACCTTAGCAACTAGCTGCTCAATATGTGAGTTTTAAAAACGGATGCATCTTTGATGCTCTGGAATAGCTTCTTTTAAAACGGACTCTACTCTTAACAGTAGAGAAAGGGCTGCTTTAGTTTGACAACTACTGTTGCACCTTCATCATGAGGTCAAAATAACATGATATTTACCACCGACAATATAAAGAATAGACAACATATGCGTGATGTCACCCACAGGTTTCTGAAGAGCCGCTTTGAAACACAGAATTTGTGGCTCTGGGCGCCACCATGTTGGCAGTCCTGTCTTTTTTTCCTCTTGGTTAATCTAAAAATGGGCAAAGACGTGGATCAGTGGCAGACCTGAGGCAGGCAGAATGATGCCTAGGTGCTCGAACAAGCCATCTGTAACAGCACCTACCTGTCAGTCAAAGAGTCCATGCTCTTAATTCTACATAACTTTAAACCTTACTATCATTTGAACAAGTGAGTTGTATATAAATTCCCCCTCAGTACAGTTGTCATGAACAGGGAAATTAGCTATAGAGACCAAAACTGTTTTTTGTACCAGGCTGTAAACATGTTTATTTCTGCTGTGAAGTTGGACATTTTAACATGGGGACTTATGGAGACTGACTAACTTCTGGAGCCAGCCTTAAGTGGTCGTTTGAGCAACTGCAGTTTTTGACACTTGCACATTTGCTTTACTTTACAGCCACAGAGGTTGCTGTTTAGTAATTACTGAGCTTAAGCACTGATAGAACATTCTGGCCAGTTTCCCCTCAGCTTCTAGTTTTTATGCTAAGCTAAGCTAACTGTTCCTTAGCTTCATATTGAGTGTTCTTCCACTCTTCCTTTGTGGCTTCCTGCAAGAGAGACAATAAGCATAGTGTTTGATGATGGCAGACTATTCCTTAAAACTAAGATGGTGAACTTTGTCATTGTGAGCATGTTGACGTTAGCATTTAGCTCCAAGCAGTTGGATTCCCAGTTTTCTGTAGTTTTACAGCATTTTTATTAATCTAATAAAGAATGTAGCTTACTGAGCGGCTCTATAAGTAAATGTTATGGCTCATATCATTAATTCATGCTGCTTTTATGTCTTTTTATGCCTCTGCTCTCACTTTTGTTCAGTGATGTCCTGCCCTCCTCCTCCAGCTAAAAATTCAATTTATTCGATTATCTTTTATTAGTCTCTCAGGACCAATGACGAGCAGCCTCTGGTACAGATAAAGAACATGGGCTGCATCACACACACACACACACACACACACACACACTCTTGTGTTGAAGGAATAGATTTTCCTGTGTATATTGTGGCCCTTGCTGATCAATGTGAACGAGCAGCGCGGTGTTAAGCTGATTGCGTGCAGTGCTCAGCCTGCATTATTAACCAGCTCAACACTGGAGGCCATTTTGGACATGCAGTGGCGCGTGTGTGTGCTCATATTGCACTTGCCCCATTTACAGTAGCTTCCTAATTAACTAGTTAGACCGCGTGGTATCTTCCAGTGGTCCTCTTCTGCAGGTCTTCCCTGAACTGCCTGTGCTCCATCAGCTCCACGAACACTGACTCCTGGATTTAAGCTCAGAGCTGCTACCACACACACACACACACACACACACACACACAAACCTGTATGTCAGCTGATGGTTGACCTTTTGTTAAACTGCTCTGAGGCCTTAGCTATAAGAGACTGAATGTCACATGGCCTCCTCTTTCTATAGGCCTATAGTGGTGGAGCAGCCTCATTAGACAGCAGCTGACAAATGCTGCGGGGCCAAAAGAGCATTGTCACAAGGTAGTCAAGACATTTCTCAGTGTTTCAGTGCGACTTAATGTACACATACACACAAGTCAACCTCTGTCATCTCTCCCTGTGTGACTGCATTAGTTTTGAGGTCAGCTGTGACCCTCGTGGCTTTAGATGTCCTGTTCCTGCTTTGACATGGAATACAAAGCGACTTATCCACCGATTTCCCCTCACTCCATTCTTCACTTTGTGTGCGCATAAACGTTGCAGACCTCTCATCGCCGGCAGCAATGTGAAACTAAATATAGCCGGAATGAAAGCGACCTCTAAAAAGCACGTCCCCCCCCTCCGTAACACCACTGTAATTAAAACTCCACTTCTGTCGGCAGGAATATGAAACAAAGAGTGGCAGAGCTGGACCTGGCAACCCGACGTCACCCAGGCAGAGCGTGAGGAAAAACCTGGACTTTGAGCCCCTCTCCACCACCGCACTTATACTGGAGGACAGACCTGCGTATGTAAACACACACATGCACACAGACACACACACACACACACACTGTCTTAGATCTTTGGGTTGTTGGACTATCCCACATTTTTCACTCTCCTCTGTCACTGCTGGTGGAGTTTGCTTATCAGACAATAAAGCCTCATCTGTTGTCTCTGTGTCTTCATCTTCCCCTCATTCCTCCCATATCAGTGCTCCTTCCTCTGCCGGGTCATTAGACTCCATTCAGTATTGTTCCAGCTCTCGCTGTGTCCCTGTTTGTATCGCAGGCGGTGAAAGAGAAGTGCTGCTGAAAGTTTAATAGCCCTCCAGCAGCGTGGCTCCATTACCCTGCTTTTTTAGCATTTTACATTTTGTCACACAGACAGACAGACAGACAGACAGACAGACATATGCTGGCTCTCTTCTCTCATTCACTGAGCTGCAGTATTAGCATGCTTCCTGTGTGAACACAAGGAAGTTTATTCTAACACAATGACTGGCGAAACCAAGTTCAGCTGCTGCTCAGGTCTTTTGCTGCATGCAGCCTTCCACCTCTTTTCCGTCTACACCGTCTCCCCCTGCTGGTAGAGTGCACACACTGTTGAAGTGTTATTGGCTTAAGCAGTAGAGTGCATCTTCTATCCATGCTTGTAGAATGCACAAAGAGAAGTTTATTTGAATAAACGAGCTTTGAAATTCTTAGGGAAAAATGTAAAAATAAATCAGATTTGCTGTGAATAAAACAGAATAAAAAACTAGTAAATGCATTTCTGTTTGACTAATCTGTCTCACTTCAGTGTCCACTGTTCTGGTGCTTTTGTTCATATGGCATGATCTTCATCAGCACAAATTGCTGTCTTAGAAAATCCAAGCTCTGTGAAAGCTTCTGAATGGAACTTGAGGTGTGAATTTTTAGTTACTAGACCAAAGTCCGCGAGGGTCTCCTGTTCCTTCGTCTCTGTATGTTTTCCTCTCGTCATACCTTACAAGCCTGCTGACCATGAATAATGCAAGTGAAGCTCAGAGAACATGTAGTCACTAACCCATTTCCCTTGCGTTGTTGACGGTGCGTTCCAGTAATCTGCCTGCCAAGCCAGCTGAGGAGGCCCAGAAACACAGACAGCAGTATGAAGAGATGGTGGCCCAGGCCAAGAAGAGAGGTGAGGTCACATGACAGAATAATCGTCTCTTCCTAAGTGCTCAGCTGCACAAAGTGACATCCTCTCTGGAGCGCAGTGGAAGTTCATCTATCCTGCTTTAGCAAACACCTGCAGTTTACTCTTCCACCACATTTCTGTGTCTCTTCAGCCTGCTTTCCTCTGCTTTTAACTCTCCCTCTCATTTTGGGTCTAACCACCTCTCTCCATGCTCCTGTCTGCAGAGTTGAAGGAGGCTCAGAAGAGAAGGAAGCAGCTGGAGGATCGGTGTAAGCTCGAGGAGAGCATCGGCACAGCCGCCCAGACCTGGAACCAGGAGATCCTGCCTAACTGGAGTACAATGTGAGCACAAAGGCTGAGTTTAGAACACTCAAGTTTTTTTCTTTGGCAACTTGACCTTTGTACAGAGTGAAGAAATTTACCAGTGCAAACACTTGACAGCCCTTTTGAACAGCACAGAGTTGGTTCATCTTTTTCACTGCTATGTACTTGTGTTTGAGAAGCTATGTGTGTGTAACTGAACCTGTCTTGGAAAAGCAAACTTGTAAAGCAGCCAGGTTCCTCCGGGAAGCGCTTCATGTCAGATTAAATCCAGTCAGTTTCGAGCACTGAGTCAGCAATTAGTGTAGACATGGAACACAAAGTGGAGTTGGAGCCTGAATCGTTTTTTAAGCTCACTGTGGTGAAGCCCGCTCTGTTTGTGAGGACCAGTTTCCAAACCAACACCAGTGATCCTGCTTCACCAATATGTTGAGGCGCTTTACCTAATTTCAGATCCAGAGTCCACAGAGGAGAAGGAGAAACCACAGTCAGTATACTACATGTCTCAGTCAGTCATTCAGTCTATGTGAAACTTTGACGTCTGCATGGAGAAACACTGCCTGTCTTTGAACTTCATCACAGCATTTTTGGACCTTATGGTGATGTCACGTCATACTGGGAGCATTTAGCGAACAGCTGCTGTGGTGGAAGTGCAGACATAATGACTAATTAATCATGAGATTAACAGAACACAACCTCTTTGACAGACAGAGCTGCCTCCATCATTCCAGCATGATGGTTTGGATTAATATCAATGTCAGTGCCTCATACACAGTCATACTTACTGTAAATATCACACTATTGATGAGGTCCTGTGTAAAGAAGTGAGGTTCATGTGTTCTGTTTAATGCACAGTACTATGAATGTTCAGGATCAGTTTTACTCTGAAGGGGAATCATTTCCTGCTCTCACTGTAATGTATCGCATATGACCGCAGCAGTGGAAGAAATGAGTGCCAGCTCCTGACTCTGATCGATAAATGCTGATGACGTACTGAGCGGCCTCTTCCACATTTAACCCCCCCTGCAGGTGCACATCTCGACGAGTGCGAGACCTCTGGTGGCAGGGCATCCCCCCCAGCGTCAGAGGCAAAGTGTGGAGCCTGGCTGTCGGCAACGAGCTCAACATCACACACGGTATGCGGGAGTGAGTGCAGAAAGAGAGAGTGTGTGTGTGTGTGTTTTATTTTATTTTATTTACTGATGAGAAGGAAAGGCTCATCAAGTTTGTTTCATGAACTTTTTCATGACCGTGAAGCTCCTGTGTACAGCTGGCATTAACGTGCACCTTGAGTGATCTGATCACAAGAGGAAGTATGTCAGTTCACACCTTCATTAGAACGAGTTTCCACTCGCGCCTCAAGTGACCACTTGTGAGCAGATGTCATTTCCCTGCTCCATAAACGAACACGTACATCATTTCAGTTTGCAAAGAACAAATGCTTTGTGCTTTTTAACCTGTGCTTCATCAGTAGAAACCAACACACTGGGACAAGAGGGACACCATGTTCTTTACACAAAGAAGAACTTAATGTGTGACATTTGCTGAATTTACAAGAAGGCCCAAATACTTAAGAATTTGTTGTAGACAGTGTTTCACACATTTTATAAAGTCTTGTTTAACTCAACAACTCACAAAATTGTGAGTTTTTTAAGGGATACAAAGTAGTACCCTGTACTGATTACTGCTTCTTGTATTAGTAAAATTTCACAGTTTTTTACTGTCAGTAAAATGTTGTGTAAAAGGTGTTAAAACACCTAGCTGCTAAGTGTTGGCTGGTAGACACAGAGTAGCCACAGATACAGTGAATGCATGACAAACATGTTTTTTTTTTTTTTTTACACGGAAGGAAACAACTTAATGTGCTGAATTTACAAGAAGATTAATTAAACAAGAATTTGCTTTAGCTGTTGGACAAAGTTTCTCAACAACTTTCTTTAAAGGGAAGTATTGCAGTTACAGGTTCAGTGATGAAATCTGTTAAAACAGACGGCGTGTTCACAAACATCTGCTGCACGTAAAAGAATCCAAACATCTCGTCTGTACTCTTCTGTCAGTTGAGTAAATGTTCCTTCAGTTTGATGCATGAGTGTGTACACTACAGAGATATGTGGTCACCTCTGGCGGTGTTTTGAGTGAATCATAATGTCTCTGTGGCTGTTTTCAGTATTCAGAGCTGTCCACCTGTGATCTGATTGAACGTTAATACCAGCTGCAAACAGGCTCAAACACACACCAGTGTGGCCTCTAGCATAGTCCACACACACACACACACACACACACAGATGTGTGTAGCAATTTGTGTCAGTGTTTGTAATTTAACAAGCGTTACAGTGAGATGGATAAAAGAAAAAGGAAGACGGTGTCCATTTAAGAAGGAGCATGGTCCAGTGATTCCCCCAGTACAACAGAATGAACGAACAAGCAGCATTTCAATGACTTCTTCAGTCTGGGTGGAGATCCACACACACACACACACACACACACACACACACACACACACACACACACACACACACAGCAAATTCATTCTCCACTTTCACTTAGAGAAAGCTCTTCAGCACCCTCAGGGCTACTTGCAGATAAGCACTCTGCCCTGCACTGCTTTGTGCTACTCAGCTTTTTAAATGGAGCACAGTCCTATGCATTATCACTGCACACACACAGACACACACACACTCGTACAAAGCTTGGCCCCTTTCAAAGTTGTCTGTTATTGTAAGTAGCAGCTCAGTGACATCATATTCTCCTATTTGAATAAAGTTATTTTAATACCATTGCTAATACTGCCACTAGCAGCTCTATGATTACTGCTACAGTTCTGCCACCCTCCACCACTAATTCATGCTGCTAATATATTCTACTGCTTGGTGGTGACTGCTACATTTGGGGTGGGAATCACCGAGAGTGTTACGATTCAATAAATAGAAAAGAGGGCATTAGTTTCCTTTATAGTCCAGTGAATTGCAGTATGAAACACAACACACAGTTAAGCACACAGATGATCCGGAAGCGTGTTAGTCTTCAGCCTGTATGAGAATGAGTGTGTTGGGATAAGGGGAGCAGAGGGAGGCTGTGTGAAAGGGACAGGTGCATGCCGGTGTCCTAAAAACAACAGGAAGTTAGTTTTTGGAGTGTGCCTGCTGATTTGGCCGCTTGTTAACACAGTCAGCAGTTGCAGCAGCATCAGCAGCTGTGACACACAGCTCACGGAGGCTATTAAAGCACTTTAAACCCCTTAGCAGCTGATTGCTGCAATTTCCTTCGAAAACTTGTAGCGCAACAGAAATCTAAACGGAAACAACGCTACAAATATTTTTAGAGTCACTTGGAAATCTCCAGAGCTGCCTGATGACATCGAGTCTTTAGGTTTTCTTCAGTAACAAAGTGATCTAATGAGTTATCATGGGTACACTGTAAACTAGAATCATCCCAAAATGTAAACAACGATACAGGCTAAAATATCACATGGCAACATTATACTTCCTGTTTGTTTCCACCATCATTATTGAAACCACAGTTCCAAAACTTAGAGCCTGATTATGAAAGAATAATCTCAGCACGATGCAGTGCCTCGCCACTAGAGGGCAGCCACAGGTCAAAGCACAGGCCGACAGTTCAGCGCACTGCGACCACATAAATGACTCTGAAAATGGAGGTCGATCTGTTTCCTTTAATCACCTTTAGTGTCACTGCTGCAGGGTAACGTGTCGATCCGAACGCTTTTATCAGCTGAAGTGCTTTCTGTCCAGTCATCATGTTCTCTGCTCACTGTCTTTCTCCCTTTCTCTCATATTGACTGTGCCGTGCTGCTGTTATGTGTCCCTGCAGAGCTGTATAACATCTGTCTGTCCCGGGCAAAAGAGAAGTGGAGGACCACGGCAGCACCTGCCCCAGAGCCAGAAACTGAAGGTAGAGATGAATAGCTGTGGCTGGCTGTTGTTTATATAATTTATAATTCCGGCCTCACAAATCAATATGACAGCTGGAAGTTTTACTGTTAAATAGTTTTGTGTGTCTTAATGTTTGTCTTTTAGATGCTGGCTCGTCAGATCGGGAGTCGAGTCTGGAGCTCATCAAGCTGGACATCTCGAGAACGTTCCCCCATCTGTGTATCTTCCAGCAGGTGAAGCACAACACAACACGGATGTTTTCATTGAGGAAACGTCTCATTCAGCCTCTTTAATTCAACACATTGTTACCTTGGTAACCGTGAAGCTCATTCATGCAACATTACTGTATCAGAGTCAATCTAACGCAGAGATTTCTGTGTGTGTGTGTGTGTGTGTGTGTGTGTGTATTCTTAGCCTCTTTGTTCCATTCTCTTCATTATTTCTTTGTTCATTATCAGGGCGGGCCGTATCATGACGTGCTGCACAGCATTCTGGGAGCATACACTTGTTACCGGCCAGACGTTGGCTACGTAAGTCACATACGCAACACACACACACACACACACACACACACACAATACATCCTGTTGTAATACTAACCATACTGCATCTCTAAGAAAAAGTGTGTAAACACTGAGTGTTTATTGGTCGTCATGTGACAATATTAGAAAATATAGTACCTGTTAAAGGTTAAAAATGACACAGCACAGAGTTGGATCTCCCACGTAACTCTCACAGTCTATTATTACCTGAAATGAACAAAGTTTGACTGCGGTCGGGATGACTGGCAGCGTACAGTTCCACCGAGTGTGAGAGTGTGTGTGTCACAGGAGGAGCTCAGCGTGGAGACGGCGTGTTTAATGCCTGCGTGATTTCCAACACATCTCGAGATTTCAGGAGAAAAAGATATGTGCTAGAGCAGCTCACGTCTGTTATGTGGAAATGTAGAGTTATTAGATATAGAGAGAGAGAGGGATAACTTTATCGATCCCCAAAGGGAAATTACATTCATTGAATACAATAAAAATACAATAGAATAAAATACTGAGGTAGAAAAAATAAAACCACAGAATGGGACAAGAATGGGGAAAAAACACAGATAAATAGCTAAATATTATCAGATGGCATCATGGTGACAGTGTGCAGGAATTCAACTTGTCCCACTGTCAGCTGATGTGACGTTAATATTTAAGGATGCATTTTATGAAGCAACATTTACGAATATCAAGCCTGCAAGCTTCAGTGTTCCCTCTGCTGATACACACTGTTCAGGAAATGCACATAAACGAGTCGCAAACATCTAAACTGTGTCATTTCTCACCGTAAATAAACCTGAAATGAAGGTTTGAGACCTCAACCTGGTCTACAGTCATTGAACTGGACCAATCAGCGTAGACCAGATGCACACAGCTGTATTGGGTAACTGTAGAAGAAGAACAAGGGCACTGTCAGTCAGGTGACGCGCTTGTGGTACGAGCATCAAACTTTCCTCTGAATTTCACTTCACCTCATCAGTTCAACAATCAGTCATGCTCAGCAGATACATCTCAGTATGATTGTACCTGCATGTGATAATTAGACAGTGCCTGCTGGTTAGGTGTGATTTCCCAGTTAGCAGACCACATGTTTTCCTTCCATCCACCCTCCTCTTCTTTCGAGGAGAGTTTCTAGTCATGTGACTCATCACAGGCTCCTCTGATCTGTTTGCTGTGTTCGTTTCAAAACACCTCTACATACATGTTACATGTTCAAATCAAACGTTGAGGTGGAAGCATTGAAAAGTGATGGCTGCGCTGACACTGAACTCTTCAGACCCACACTGTGCTCCTAGATGCTGTGGTTTGCTCTGCTGCTCCTCACCGCAGACCCACGCTCTTTATACTTTATAGAAATGACTGTGACTTCCTGCACTGACCCCAACCCATGAGCTGCTACACACACACACACACACAACCTATGCATTCAATGCTGTGTGCAGGTTTTGCATCCGTCTGCGTCAGCATTTCATCTCTCCTTCAAACTTAAATATTCTGATTTAAGCTCAGCAGTTTATTCATAGTTTGATAAACAAGTAACAGTGTCGTGATGTGTGGTGCAAAAATCACCTTCTAGCACGTGTTAACTTCTCAACACACATTCAGAGACAGAAGTCAAAGTGTACGTTTCATATTAACACTTTTTTTTTAAGACTTGATTTTACAGTTTTTTTTTTTGTGTGTGTTCTGGTGTGTGTTGTGTGTGTGTGTGTGTGTGTGTGTAGGTGCAGGGAATGTCGTTCATTGCAGCAGTGCTCATCCTGAACCTGGACACAGCCGATGCCTTTATAGCTTTTGCCAACCTGCTCAACAAGCCCTGTCAGATGGCCTTCTTCAGAGTCGACCACAGCCTTGTCAGTGTACACACACACACACACACACACACACACACACACACACTCTTACAGATTTTTATGACCAAAACTAAAAACATGCACATACATTCATTTGACATACAATACCTATAAACACACTTCACACATATGACTTTTAGAGTCATTACAGCTCATCTGATAGCAGATCCTCTGTCTGGAGAGTGAATATTCATTCTTGAACTTATAACAACATATTCATAGAGACAGACGCAGTCTTATATTTCAGCTGTCATGAGTATCGGCACTGAATTAAAGCTTTTTATTGGACTGGAAAAATGTTAGACTCTTCAGGAAGATTGTTAAAAATCAAATTAGTACAAAAAGGTTGTCACAAAAAATACATTAAAATATTAAAATAATTAGACCTTTACCATATAACAGCAAGTTTACACAGTACATTTCAGTCTCTACATGTTGAACTTTTTTTTTTTTTTACATAGCAGCTACTAATGATCAATTTCATGATTGATTAATTTGTCACTGATTTTCTAGATTAATGGTTTTGATTTGAAAATGTCCCAAAACTCAGATCAAAATGATCAAAATTGTTTGATTTTCTTTGCAGCTCTGATTCCATTCATTTTGTTCCAGATGTTCCTAAACCTGCAACAAAATTGCGATTTGATTCTAGCTTCATATTTTTAAGCTCATCGCTGTTTTGAGGGTGTCTGAATATTCAGCAGTGCTGCAGAGTTTATTACAACTTCACACCGCAGAAATCAGTCGTCCGTCTCTAGTTGACTCACTGCCCTGCACGTTGAAGCCGCTGTGTTTTTGAGTGTGTGTTCCTCTGTAAGACCACAGTCTCCTCTCTCTACAGATGTTGACCTACTTTTCTGCATTTGAAGTGTTCTTTGAAGAGAATCTACCAAAGCTTTTTGCACATTTCAAGAAGAACAACTTGACCCCTGATATTTATTTAATCGACTGGTGAGTCTCCTTTTTTTGTCGTTTTTTTTTGCCGTTTTTTTGTTTCCTTCAGTCTGCCTCATTTCTTCTGTTTAGAAATATTGTTAATACACTCAACACAAACTGTAATATCAGTCCCTTGAAAATCTCTTTGTGAACTCTCCTCCGTGATGTCATGTCACACCTGCAGTAGTAGCTATTTCTAACAAAAGGAAAATATGAGCAGGGCTTGTTCTCCACCTACACACAGAGCACACTTTGTCTTCCACCCTGTTAAAAACGTGTTACATGTCGCTCTCTGAAAACACCTTGGTCACACCGAGCCCGCCACAGAGTCAGCGTCCGGTGTTTTTCTGAGAACTCAGCACGGGGCTGTTAGTGTGGCCGGTGGTCTGTGTGAGGCACCTCTAAACACCATTTTTAACTTCAACTCTCACTTATATCACTCACACTGCACATGTCAGTAGTCATCCACTGCTGACATTTATAACAATTAGAATTTAACATTTAATATTGTGAGTTTTATTTATTTTAAATATAAGTTATAAGTTTTTGGTTAAATTGAAACACGATGGAGCAGCTAAAGAGCCAAATATTTCCCTCAGGTGTCGATAGAGACCAAAAACAAATTTGGAGACCCGCTTCTGAACCGGGTTCTGAGCCGCAGCGGGGCCGGTGGGATTTGATATATTGACTGCAGCGGGCTGGAAGATGGAAACAGTATAGAGAAGCAGGTCAATTTTCATAATAAAACACCCAAATTTAACAGCAGCCAAAATGGAATACAGTTTAACTCTATAGCATATTCACACAGACATATTTAGGTACACGTAAACCAGAAAAAAACAAATCTGAACAAGTTAACAAAGTCCAGCACGCAAAACTCCTCTGAAACTCTCCTGGTGGGGTTTTGGCTTTACATTCATCAGGTGGACACAAACACAACTCTAACTGAATGCCAGGTTCACCAAAGCAACATCATGTCAGTGATTTGTTCACAGCTCGTCGTATCAGCCGTAGCTTCAAAAGAGAAAACTTATCTCTCAGGACGGGTTTTGTGGTGGCCACCACATCCTGGGGGAAATTAATGATCCAATCAGCAGCTGCTGCTGGCTATTATATAACTTTTTTAGTATTCAAATGATATTTTCTATTTTGTCAGGGTAGAGTGAGGATTTAACCACGTCATCTTAAATATAACAAAAAAGCATCTTAAACCCTAAATGTTTGTGCTAAGAGACACTAAGAAAACTGCTCCTCCGTCTCTCTCCGTCCCTCCAGGATCTTCACTCTGTACAGTAAGTCGCTGCCGTTGGACCTGGCGTGTCGGGTGTGGGACGTGTTCTGCAGAGACGGCGAGGAGTTCCTGTTCCGCACGGCGCTGGGCCTTCTGCGTCTCTACCAGGACGTCCTGACGTGCATGGACTTCATCCACATGGCTCAGTTCCTCACCCGTCTGCCCGACCTCATCCCCGCCGAGCAGCTCTTCCAGCACATCTCTGCCGTTCACATGACCAGCCGCAACAGGAAGTGGGCGCAGGTAAGGGGTGGTGCGGCTTTGTATTTTTACGGTGTTTGATAGGTGCTGTTCCTCCTCACATTTTTTTTTTTTTTTTTTTTTTTAACCTCTCCCTCTCTTCTTCAGGTCCTGCAGGCGTTACAGAAAGATCCGGAGCGGGGCAGCCCGGTGCTGAAGCGCTGAGCTGAGATCGGAGGATCACACACTAAGACTCAACCAGAAAGAACTGGACTCAACGGTTCACATTTGGTTGTAGCCGCCGTGATAAAACCTCTTCTCCAGAGCTCTGCTCTAACAGGAACCAGGACCCTGCACGGGGGAGGAGGAGGACGTGGGGGAGGGATCTCTCAGTGATGAGGGAGGGGTGTGAATGGAAAAAAATTTAAAATTACGAGGCCTTATATATCTCCCACCACCCCTCCTCTGCTCAGAGGCCCGGGAAAGTGCAAAGTGTAGCTGGCAGAGGCTGAAGAATGTATCACACACTCCCACACACTCGTCCACCCACCAGGTCTCCAAGACCACAGGAAACCACAGAGATACCAGTCACTGCTCACATCCTCCTCCACCTCAAAGTCTCTGCTGTCTTTCAAGCTACAATTCCACTCTTTACATTCGGCGTATGACACATGACAAAAATAAGTCAGGGAAAGTAAGCGTCAGATCTGTGAAATATGAAACGTGTCTCTATGCGTCTCATCTCTTTGTTTCTGCACCAACTTTATTCATTCCTTCATGTCACAGTTTGATTTTGCCCTTTCATTTACCTGAACCATTCCATGAAGTCTTGATGAGTTATAATCCATGAAAAGTGCACATGCACGCTGCAGGTTAAACGCCTGAAGACAATTCCGGTATCTCTCGGAGTACCAGCGTTGTTACACTGAACGAATAGTTTGAAGCTGCCTGTAAACTGCGTTTTACAGAATATTTATGTCGATGAAACTGGACTAAATAATGAGGTGACGTGTTGTTGTGGGACCCCCCCCTCCCCCTTGAGATGTTTGAGTTACATTTCAGCTTGTCAGTTGTTTTTGATTCCTGATGTCTTGGTGTCAGTGTGATGTCTTTAAAAAATATTTATTTCATATTTATCTAAAAAGACGACGATGGGACGTGCACAGGACTTGTTCTGGTCAAATGAAGGGTTGTTGCTGAGCCTCTCCTCCCACCTGAACTCCTACATGCTCACTTTGAGCAACGTGTAAACAGAGACGACTGTTGTGACCGTGCACCTGAAGGATTAAATGTCCACGGAAGGCAGATTAAGGCTGAAACATCTGATATCTTCCTGACAACTACTGATTTTAAACATTTCAGTAATTGATCTGTAGATGAATTGATAGAAGCTAAACACTCTAACCTAAAGGCCCTCACACAGCAGCTACAAATCACTGTGCAGCCTTTGTCAAGTATCTTTGGCTGTAGTTTCTATGGCGTCAGTTCCTTTTTAAAAACATCCGTCCAGCTGGTTGTTCAGCTCCGTGAATCAGTGATTTCACCTGTTTAGAACTCTATACAGCTGCTATTAACACAGGCAGCAGGCTAAGGCTGACACCAGAACAAGCAAAACAACCTTTTGGCTCCGTTCCGTTTGGATTTGGATTGCCGTTCACCAGGCCCAGCGGGTGTCCTTACCCGGGGCTCTGCGGCTGCTGTTCTTAGTTAGAGGTAGTTATTTTGTCAGCTGACGCTGCGTTCACACTGTGGTCGACGTGTTATTCCACCCTGACCAGTCGTGGGTGGGGACGGCACTCACATCTCGTTTCAGTACCTGCACTGTTTTGATGAGTTAACGCAGGATAAACAGTTCTAAGTCGAAGTGAAGTAACATTTTACTGTTGATCCCGCACAGGAAAGCAACAGTTTAAGTCTTTTTTTTTTTTTCTTTTTTTTTTTTGCCAGTTTTGCACAGACCTGCTCATCACATGAAGAGTTGTGTAAAAATTGTTTCTTCATCAACAGTCTTAAAACAAAAGAAACAGTAACTGTCCTGTCATTGGTCGTGAAGCTGCATCCTCTGATGTTTTGTGCTACTGATTCTGTGTGTGATCGACTTCATTCTGTGTCTTTGTTCACACTCGACCTTCTCAAATGCCTTTTTGTTGTTTTTAAAGAACAATGGACCACAGCTTGGAGCACAGCTCATGCTCTGAGCTCTAAAAACAGGAAGCGCCTCTCATTTGTAAATCATCTCATCTGACAGACGTCGCACCGGCTCGGCAGCGCGCTGCAGACTTTCTGATCGCTCTTCTCGATGCACTCCCACCCCCCCACCCCCCACACATACACTCACCCAGCGTGGTGACGCACCACAGGACTGCAATAAAGCTTTTTGCACGTTCATGTAAAGCCGTTGAGTTGTGCCTCGCATTTTCACTTTGTCATCGCTCACAGGTTTAAACGGGTTGTCAGTTCCCCATCCTTTCTTTTTCTTTTTCTTTTTTTTTGTGCTTAAGTAGTGACCAGCTGACAATACAAGCTGAAGTTTGTGCGTGTGTGTGTTTCATGTGTCTAAGTGGCATTTCCTGAATGAGACCTATTAGTTACTAGTTACTTGTTACATTAAAGGCTGCCCTTTGTATGAATCGACTCCCAGCTCTATCAACACTACCTGCTCCCGGCCCTCTGTCACACTGGCAGCACTGTATGATCCACAGTGATCAAAAAACCAAATTCAATGTAGCTCAATTTGAATGAAAAGTGTAATATTCTGTTTGATTTGCTGGATATCTGTCATTTCTTGGGTTCTGTTTGTTTTTGCATTGTCTTTTTTTTTTTTTTTTTTTTTTTTGTTCGTCAAGAGACCCGTGTACTGTAGAGGACTGATGGACATCCATGGAGACAGCAGAGGGTCACCATGCAGCTGTATCTCACTTGAAATGTATATAAACAATGGTTTTATTAAAATAAAGAGCTGTACATATTCAACCACGAGCACGTCGCTGTGTCTTTGTTTGTACATCTAATGGAACCTGATGTATGAACTTCAACTTACAGATGGAAAAGGCAGAGCACGTGTCATGGTGTAATACATTACTAGATTAATACATTAACATACACTACATTAATATCTAGTTATATTCTTATTGTAGTTAGTTGTAATTAAGTGTGTGTGGTAGTCATGTGAGCGGTAGTCTTGACAGAAAGGCCTGGATCTAGTATTGCTAACATCGGGAGTGGAAAACTATTGATGGGTGAGGTGTAAATACCTCATCCGCGACCAGTCTTCAGCCCTGCCTTCCCTTCCCGTAGGAGGCCGAAGAAGAGTGGCCATTGAAGGAAAAACATGTTCCCTTTCCCTGGAGAGACTATAAATCCTAATTATTATAGTGTTTTGTTGAATGTAATTCAGCAGCCATTTTCACATGAAATGGTAAGTAGGTAAACACGGGATATTAATTAAGGTCCCATTAGGTTCAGGTCAAACAGAGTCAGGGTGCTGCTCTTGTGCATGTTGCTTCACTGGAAAGTCTCTGCTGCGCTAAATGGAACGGAACCTTAATTTGTATCATTGGAATCACCTGCGCTGACGCCACTATTTCATGTGAAAATGGCTGCTCATCTCTATTTTTGGCTTCCACCAATGTCAGAGGAACAGATTTGGCCTATTAGCAGCTTAAGGCTACAGGTAGGATACAGCAGGTTAGCTTCTTTGATGCTAATATGGCTGTGTGCTTATGGCTGGAAATGACTTTCATGAGGCTGAACGAAAACAGTAAGTGGACTGTAAGTTTTGGACTGTAAAACCAAAACAATGAGCTGAAAAAAGAAAAGAACGTTTTATCTACACCTTTCCTCGCAGTGATTATCGCTAAAACTCAATGTGGCAGTCCACAACTCCCAACTCTGCTGACAAAGTTCAGTTTCGTCGTAACATGGGGTACAAACCAGCTGTGAAACGGCTGTATGAAGTCCTCTGTGGTTCAGACATTGACCAAGTGAAGCTAAACCAAAGACAGACCTCAAACGTGGTCTTTCTTTTGTATTTTATAATGACTTAACGGTTTGTCGGGGCTGTATAAATATTGTCACTGTCATGCTTTGAGCTACATCTCAAAGTTCTAACCACAGCTGCATTTCCTGCAATCTACCACTCAACCTTCAAAAAACAAAAAAAAAAAAGCAAATGGAAAGTTTCTCTCATGCAGCTTCAGTACCCTTGAAACCACAAACCAAACACACCTCCACACACACACACACACACACACACACACAACCCTCTTTTTTTTCTTTTTTTTTTTTCTTTTTTTAAAATTTTTGATCTTGATAAACGAAACACTGCACCACCTTTTGTTTAGACTGTCTTTACAGCAGGTAGAGAGCAGTTGTGTTATTAATCTCCGGTCGAGTCATCATGAAGACCAGTCACATCCTTCTGCTTTGCATCTTGGGAGCCATGCTGCTGTCTTCAGTGATCTGCAGCAGTAAGATAACCTCACAATCTATATTTATTTGACTTCATTTTAGTCACTCTTCAGAACACTCTGATAACACATCACTCTCTTTTTTTTTTTTTTGCAGGTGCAATCGGTCCCGATGACTGCTGCTTCGAATTCTACCCGAGAAGAATGAAGAAAAACCTCTTCAAGTCGTATTATGTGTCTGATCACCGCTGCTCGAAGGCTGCAGTCATGTAAGTACTGAAACTTGAGTTTAGTTCAATACAATGACCTAAATAAATATGACGAGTATTACTCAGTGTGACCATTACTTCATAAATCATCTGCATAACACTTTTTCTACTTATTTCTCATTAGATATACAGCATATTGTATAAATACTGAATTGAATTTATTTATGATTATACAGTTAATTCTAATTTTAGTCTGCATTTTCTACGTTCTACTTTTTTTTTTTTTTTTTAAACCTTGACCTGCCGACACTCATAAAGACATTAATGTTTTCATCTCCTTCTTTCAGTCTGGTTACACAAAAGTCTCGTCGCATCTGTGCAGATCCGTCTCTCTCCTGGGTTGACGGCATCATGAAGCATTTGGACGAGAAGTCCTTTTAAACCAACTGCCCGCCCTTTAAAGTCACTGCGACTTTTGTTGCTTTATCACATCACATACTATGAAATGCATGCTACAATGTGGCTTATCATTCTGATATTAATGTGCAAAATCTGTTCGTATTAATAAAAGGTTTGATCTTTCTTTTGTTTTGTAATTTCTTTTGAATGCTTTGTATTATCCACAATATCATACAGTAAAAAATCAGTTTGAAAACTTTTCTTGTCTCGTCTCAGTTTTTTTTCAAAGCCAGAATAATGTCAAGCTTTTGGTTTGTACACGCCTTAATCAGTCTTTGTCTGAAATATCAAATAAATAAATCAAATAAAAATATTAAAATAGTCAAAGGACATGTTTGTGGAAACAGTGGCTGAGTTTCAAACCTCTGGGTGGGTGTTTCCCATGACGTCAGTTGACTGACAGATGAGTGGTGCCATTGTATTGCTAGGTTAGAATCCGGTATATTGCCAGGTAGGTTTTCACATACGAGGAATCTGTCGTGGTATTTTTGGTGTATAACAAACATCTAAAGTAAAACATCTAAGAATACAAGGAAGACAAAAAAATAATAATCAAAGAAGATCACACTGTATGCTAACAGTGTTAATTCATGCTGATCTTTCCATTTCACCCTGCGTTAACCATCAGTCATTAACCGTTTAAGCTGTCTGTCTCTGAAAAACATTCAGTGTTTGGGAGGAGGTCCTAATTAGAAAGGGCAGGCTAATGTGGATAGCTTATGGTCAACGTTTCTTTTTAACCTTGTTATTTATAACAGTTAGTGCTCTCTCTCTCTCATGCTCTTCCTGTATTAAAGAACTTCTTTAACAGGTAGCAGCACAGTTGGTTTTGAGTGGTTCAATGTAGATCTTTGCACACACACAGAACAACAGCATTTAAAGTGGAATTTCATTTTGCTCCCACACAGTGTGCCTGTCGCTGGTTCATTACAGACTAAAGTTTAATCAGTAGAAAGTTGATCGAGGGTCTAAAGACAGACGCTGTTGTACACAGTGCAAGTTTTTAGTTTGGGCTATATAAATATCATTTGACTTGACCTGGGATAGAAACATGCAGTGGACTGTCCAGGTCATCGTGCTTCTCCTGAACGTTGCATGGATTTTTTTCTTTTTACAGCCTGATCCTTTCTCAGGTAAGAGAGACTCTTAATATTAGTTCATCATAACTTCACAGTATAGTATTTGCACCTTTGTAACTTCATGTGTTGGTCATCTTGAGTTGGTTTGTGTTGATTTTCAGTGTCCGTACAGAGAAGAAGCTCTGACCGCTCTGATGAGGAGATGCTGTTTAGACAGTTTTGTGTTCAGCCTCATCCTGACATGAACTGGACTCCGACTGTACATTCAGCCAACATCACCTCTAATAAAACCAACAGCACCAACACGACAGCTGAAGGTAAGTCTGTCTTTCATGATTTTCTTCCTGTCAGCTTGCATCTTAAATAATTTATTAATTTTCTCTGTTGCTGTAACTGTTTTCCAAAAAGTCCATGCATACCTACACATTGCTTTATTATCACTCACAGTAAAGAAGAAAAGTCATTTGCAGCTTCATTATAAGCCTTTACTGTACACTGCTGAGAGTGCTTCAAACATGTTTTGACTTCTGATGGTGTTTTATTAAACTTAAGAAATAATGTTTTATTTTTTAAGGATCATGTTGCACATTTTCTTTCTTTATGTATCCAATTTGTTATTTTCTGAATACCTTCATCCCTTTATCTACCTAATCAAACCTTTATCATACCTAATCTACACCAAACATAAAGGAAAGCACTACTTTATATATTTAGCTATTAGTTGAGATGAATCAGTGTTTGATATCTTGCTGTGCGTGTTATTCTCTGTGTTTTCTGCAGAACGTGGACCTTCACAGCCGTCAGACGTTGACCTAACATCCCCTTCACCAGGAAGAAAATCTGATGTTCCAAAAAGTTTTCCAATTCAGCCCTATGTTCATGTAGTCACTGTTGGAGACAGGTTTGAGATGCCTTCACATCGTCCCTTTTCTAGTCCAAGAACCGGTCCTGGCTGCTGCTTCAACTTATACCTGAAAAGAATAAAGAAAAACCTCATCAGGTCATATTACCTGACTGATCACCGGTGCTCAAAGACCGCAGTCATGTAAGAAAAGTTCATTTTATTCTCAGTCTGCAAAATACAACAACCGCATCAAAAAAAGAACTTCATTATGTTCAATATGTAAGGTGGTTATTATTAGAATACAATTTACAATTCATTCTTAAAACTCTGTTTTTTCTTCAACATTTGACTATTTGACTTAATCTGTTTTTTGTTTTAACTTTGGTAAAATTTAAATATAAATGTACATTTTGAAATCCTGAAGTTTCACTCTGTTATAGCTGTTGTTTGTTTGTTTGTTAATTATTTTTTATTCTCTTCTTGGTTTCAGCCTTATTACAGTAAAGTCTCATCACATCTGTGTAGATCCAGACCTCTCCTGGGTTCAGAGCATCATGGAGAGTATGGACAAAGGCACCTCTTAAACCGTCTGCCTGCTCGTCCTTCTTCAAAGTTTCTGCAGCTTTTGTTGCTTCATCACATCACTTATGAAATGTTCTTTTTAATGAATTTGACCAACAGCCTGTCTGGAATGAGCCTCAGCCTTTTTGAAACATTTCTGCTGCTTTTTCTACTTTGACCAAAATGTTTTTAATGATCTTTATTTGAAATATTGTCTAAAATAAATAAATAGTTCAACAGTATATTGCATACTGTACACATTTTGTAAATGTATTGTTCATATGTCTTTTCTATTTCCTGACTTATTAAACACTCTGGACTTGTGTTTCATTTTAAGGACTAGATGTTTGTCCACATCAAGGCCTGTAGATTTGGTCCTCTTTGTTTTACAGTGTACAGTGGCTGCTGATTACAACAACAAATATTATTATTATTACAGTGTAAATATGGCATGCTTTAAAAAATCTGAAGCTATTACTAAAGCCTGTACTGTACTGTATACTGTATATATTTCATTTAAAGTATTTCTTTTTAAAAACAAACAGACTTCCAGGAAATAATTTTACACACAAAATGCTGTATATCCAAAATCCAATCCAATTTATGGAATTTCTTGCCTCTCTGATGTGTTTAAGACCATCAGTTGCAATGTCCAGAGGTAGTGTTGGCACACAGTAAATGGACATATGCAACCTCTGTAGTAGTTCATACTATGGCAAGAACCGCTCAACTAAGAAAAGTGGAATGAGAGTCCATCATTACTTGAAGACATGAAGGTCAGCCAATCCAGAAAACGTCCATGAAAACCATCAATCAGACCTCGATGGTTGTTTAGAATTTCAGTCCAGTCAGTGGAAAAAAACTGAACAGGAGTCCAAGATGTCTTAAGCTCAAAGGTTTATCGAATGTTGGCCAAAGAGAATGGAGGATTCAACAATACACTTATGACATGATGCAGCTTCGATTCTGAAGAAGCTGTCCTCTCTGGTTCGTCTATCTACCAGCTTTTAACCTGACACAATACTGACACAGTTACAGTTTGGGGTTGGTGTGATGGTACGAGCAGGCATAATCCATACAGCAAGCACAGATCATTGTATTGATGACAGTTTGAATGCACTGAGATGCCATGACAAGTTCTTGAAACCACTTGTCAGGCCATTCAACCACCACCATCACCTCATGATGCAGCATGATAGCGCACTGGCTCATGTCGCAATATTAAGCAATATTACACGAGATCCTTTCTCAGGTAGTTCTGAAGTTCTTGCATGGCCTGCAAACTCACTGGACATTTCAGCCATTAAGCACGTTTGGGTTTCTCTGGATTGGAAAAGTCCAATTCCTGCTGATATCCAGAAACACTGCACAGCCATTGAAGGAGTGAGCAACCACTTCCCAGGCCACGATTAACGAGCTCATTAACTCTATCTGAAGGAGATGTGTAGCACTGCAGAGGCAAATAGTGTCACAGTATAGTCACACCAGACCTTGACTGCTTTAATTTCACATTTACATTTTGTCATTGTGCTTTTTAGAAAAGTATGAAAAAGACAGAATGTGAACATTAAACCTCGCCTGTGGTACGTTGTGATAACGTCAAAAAGATTGCACAAGTAGATGTACTGCTGGTTCTGGGGTGAATTAGGAAATTTCAGTACCCTACAACACATGCAATCACACACACCAGCATATGAAATCTTTCAGATGTGTTTCATGTTTCATCACAGTGTCTTTGAAGCTGTTTGCATAAGTAAAGTTTCAGCACATAGAAACATGCAGTGGACTGTCCAGGTCATCGTGGTTCTCCTGAACGTAGCATGGATTGTCTTCTTTTCACAGCCTGATCCTTTCTCAGGTAACAGAAGATGTTTCCCATTGTGATTTCTGTTGTTGTTGGTTTGTTTGATACAAAAGATCAAATGAATTCATCATAGTTTCAATATGTAGTATTTGAACTTCATGTGTTGGTCATCTTGATTTGGTTTGCTTTTATTTTCAGTGTTTGTACAGAGGAGAAGCTCTGACAGCTCAAAAGAGATGCTGTTTGAAGAGTTTTGTATTCAGCCTCTGAATGTGATCTCAGCTGTTCATTCTCAGACACCTCTAAAACCAACACCACTGGTGAAGTATTATTTATTTATTATTCTATCAAATGTGCTCTAAATTAACCTTTTTATTATCTGCTTCATACCGTCATTTTACAATCAAATCTCCACAAAATATACGGCACAATAGTATTTTATATATTTAGCCATTCATTTACATTCCATTTACATTTCTGGTATGAAATGGCTCAAATTAGGTCATATGTAACAGAGTCTATGTATATAAACCGTGGGAATGCAGTGCACATGAAAACACAAACAAACCATAAGTTCTGCCAAAGATAGGCTGCTGGTTTTGTGGTTCAATGAATTGCTGCAACACACAAACACACAGATGAAGCAAAGGTGTTACATTCTGAAGTTCATATATGTACCCACACACAGACGGAAAGTCAGCAGCTGTTTTCAGCAGATAGAAACATGCAGTGGACTGTCCAGGTCATCATGGTTCTCCTGAACGTAGCATGGATTGTCTTCTTTTTACAGCCTGATCCTTTCTCAGGTAACAGAAGATGTTTCCCATTGTGATTTCTGTTGTTGTTGGTTTGTTTGTAATGATCAAATTAATTCATCATAACTTTATTACTTAGTATTTAAACTTCATGTGTTTAACTTCATCTTGAGTTGGTTTGTGTTGATTTTCAGTGTCCGTACAGAGAAGAAGCTCTGACCGCTCTGATGAGGAGATGCTGTTTAGACAGTTTTGTGTTCAGCCTCATCCTGACATGAACTGGACTCCGACTGTACATTCAGCCAACATCACCTCTAATAAAACCAACAGCACCAACACGACAGCTGAAGGTAAGTCTGTCTGACAACTGAGACTTGTTCTGCACATTAAAACTCTTAATACTACATAACACATCAGGGATGGGCAATACTACATTATACATACATACATAATTTCAATTCAATGACTGTTACTGTTGGTTGTAATTTTTGTAATTTTTTGTTTGACTGACTTCACAAAGCCACAGGATGTGCTAACATTTCTTAGCTAGCATTATTTGTGTAACCAAATTTCAAAAGAGAGCTTCTCAGGGAGAACCATTCTGTCAGCTGTGTTTGATGTGATGACATTGGTTTACTGACTAATATCCACATGCATGTTTATGTCTATGTGTTATGTGTTATTCTGTTTTTTCTGCAGAACGTGGACCCAGAAAACTCACCACCAAGACAAGTACACAACCAAATGACATCCACACTTCACAGCCGTCAGACGTTGACCTAACATCCCCTTCACCAGGAAGCACACCTCAGCAAATGTAAGTTAAAGTTGACTATTATATTCATCATATTCACGTGTTCTATTATTGTTATTAGTACTGTTGTACTTTGTTATTTGGAGCCCACATATTGTACATATTGATGCATCTACGATAATGCACGCTTCATCATAAAGTTGTATTGCTGGTGTTTTTAAAAAGAATTTATGCTGCATCCTAAGTGATTATTATGTAAGAATAATGTATGTAGAGTAATAAATGAATGATGTTTCTGCTTTAACAATGAAACCTTAAGCTATGAAACCTATATGATATATTTAAAGTAAGAAAATACAAAATACATTTTGTCAATGACTGAATTAAGCCCTTTATGTAGGTTTGTGCTGGAAATGTTGCTATACGTTTATTTTCTTCCATGTATTATGAGTTATTGATCTAGCTGAAGTGTATAGGCATACATGATGTGACTGATGTTTACTTTTTCATACATACCATGTGTGACCTCTGTGAAATGTGTCCTGTATGTAAATGTACCCTGTATCTCCTGACTTTTTTGGAGCTTAACCCTATTTTCCCAAATCTGGTAGAAAGCAGCACTCTGTACGATATGCTGTGACTCGCACTAACCTTTAGTGAAAAGTCAAAGCGTTATAATTACATCCTTATCCTTTGTGCTGTGTAAAGAAGATGATCAGAGCGGAGTGAATATATTGTATTAGTTTTGTTTGTTTTGATCCATTGACATATTTTATCATTCCAAACAGAAATATACAAGCTACAAACTGCTTCTGGATAACAGCAGAAAAAAATAAAACAGATTTTTTCTGTAAAAGTTTCACACAGAGGAATGTACAGAGCGCTGATGTCAAAGATGTGACTAACATAATTCTTTGTGTGAAGGAATATTTGAATGTTTTCAAATGTTTTACAATCCAGTCTAATATTTACATGTATTCTATACTTGCATATGTTAGAGACTGGGATGAGACAACTGCAGCTCCTTCTACTGCACAGAGACTGACATCCTCAGAGGTTACTACAGCCCCTGGCTTCATTTCCAGCAGCAGCTCAGAAGCTGCTCATGTTACAGTGACCCAGCAGTCGAAACCTCCTGACAACAAGGACCCAACACGTTCTTCTGGTATGAGTGAGTTGATGCCCTCAACATGTTTTAACTGTCTCCATCAGAAAGTTTGATGAAAAAGTGTTTTAGTCATTTGCAGCTTCATTATAAGCCATATTAAACTTAAGAAATAATGTTTTATTTTTTAAGGGTTCTACTGCTGCAGATCATACAACAAGCAAAAGATTTCTTTTAGCATGATACAAGGATACACTATACAGACAAAGAATGTGTGTTCGATTGACACTGTTATGTAAGTACAAGCTATATTTTAGCTTATTGGTATGGATATGTTACAGTGACCCGGCACTTGAAACCTCCTGTTCAAGTAAAAGAAAACAAGGACCCAACACGTTCTTCTGGTATGAGTGAGTTGAGGCCCTCAACATGTTTTAACTGTCTCCATCAGAAAGTTTGTTGAAAAAGTGTTTTAGTCATTTGCAGCTTCATTATAAGCCTTTACTGTACAGTGCTGAGAGTGCTTCAAACATGTTTTGACTTCTTATGGCATTTTATTAAACTGAAGAAATATTGTTTTATTTTTTAAGGGTTCAGCTGCTGCATATCATACATATCCAGAAAGATTCCTTTTAGCATGATAAAAGGATACACTATACAGACAAAGACTGTGTGTCCGATTGACGCTGCTGTGTAAGTACAAGCTATATTTTAGCTTATTGGTATGGATATACAGACTTTTTCATAGATGAATCTTGATTTCTTTAAAACACAAATGTGATATGATATATGAATCCATAATAATACGTATTCATAAATAAAATTATATATAATATTTGAATAATAATAAATAATATTTTCTCTCCACAGTTTTCACACAAAGAACAACCGTCTCATCTGTGCTGATCCACAGGTTGATTGGGTCAGGAATGCAGTGAATAGACTCCGTTTTAAAGCACAGAATGTACACACCCATGGGCAGCAGTAGTTCAGTCTGTAGGGATTTTGCTTGGGAACCGAAGAGTGGTTGATTCAAGTCCAGCATGGACCAAAGTATGGAAGGTGGACATGTAGCTCCATTATCTCTCCACATTTGCATCTCGATGAGCCCTTTGTGTGTGTGTGCTTGTATTTTGTGCAAAATGCAGGTAAAAACCGAGTGAAAAAATAATTTTGAGGGATCAATAAAGTATTTATTCTATTGTAGCTAAGGAAAAGGAAAATAAACTTTTGGGGAGTTAGTCCCAGTTAGTGTGTAAAGCTGGAAATACATGACAATGCAGTTTTAGCTCATTTGATCATTTGTCATTAAAAGCTTTTTTACAGTATCATTTTGTATTAACTCCCTCATACACATCTAAACGGATCAAACATTAAAACACACAACATATTTCTCATGTGTTTCTAACAAATGTGTTGCTCACAGATTTTTCTTCTTTCTCACATTGACTTCATACAGTTTTCATTTACTTATAATGAGAAATAAGAAAATATTGGTTGCATAATACTCTTGTGTCATAGACTAGTGTGCTGAAACCTGTGTGTGAAGTGTGTGAAGTGTGTGAGTGTGTAACGTAGACCCTGGAAACGTACATATCTAATGGATTTTTATAATTCTGCTACTGATATGTTACATATTTCTTGTTGACTGCTCCCCTTAATTGTACACTGATGATACTTACAGCTGAATTAAATATGATTTCTTTCATTTTAGTACAAGTTTGTGCTTCATTTTGAGTTTTTTCATTTTTATTATATATTTCATGGGGCAGCACGGTGGTGCAGTGGTTAGCACTGTCGCTTCACAGCAGGAAGGTCCCTGCTGGGGCCTGTCTTTAAGGAGTTTGCATGTTCTCCTCGTCTCTGCGTGGGTTCTCTCCAGGTACTCCGGCTTCCTCCCACAGTCCAAAGACATGAACCTTAATAGGTTAATTGTGACTCTAAATTTCCTGTAGGTGTGAATGGTTTGAATCTCTATGCGATGAGCTGGCCACTTGTCCAGGGTGTACCCCACCTCTCGCCCAACGTCAGCTGGGATAGGCTCCAGCAAGTGAGCCTAGCGAAGATAAGCAGATTATGTATGTATATTTCATATTATTTGTATGTTTGTAAATGTCTTTATCAGTTGTGCTGTATATTCTCATTCTCAGTATTACATTTCTTTCATCTGTGTTTTAAGTTCGACCTCATGTCTGAAACTTAAAAGGTAGCCACAGCTTGGGGTGTCGTTTAGCAGCCAGTGCTAAATCTGCGTTTTTAAAATCTGAGGCAATGTTGTCTTTTCCCTCTATTTTCTCCTCAGAGTACACCAGAATGCCTCATTTATGTGTCAAAAATCACAATTTTTTTCAGACAGGGAGTGGTGGGAGTTGCTGGGCAGAGGTAGCTGCTGGTGTCAGGGGAAAAAAACGTTTGTGATTGACTGCTGTGTATCAGGTAAATAAGTGCCAATACTGATTCACTATTAAGTCAATTCACTGTCGTCATTTATTTATAGTTTATTTTAGCCACATCAAAGTAGCTTGAAAAGTAAAATTGGTGGTCCGGGATGACAACTAATAAAATAAATAAAGTTCCCGACCAACTATGTGAAATAAGATCAGTTAAATCAGTTGGGGGTATAAATTGAGATCATATATTTGAGATTTTATTGTTGTTGCGTGGTTCCATAAATTTGGAGAAGAAAAAGTAGTGTACTAACTACTAGAATTTTTAGGACAACTTCCCCTGATTTACTTTCTTTTTTGTATAAGGTATTATAAATAGGTGTATATGTGTTTTTCTGTGGCATGCAGGAGTGATGACAGATGTTTCTGGCTGGTTCTTTTGTAAAGTAATCATTGTAATTTTGTAAAGTAATCATTGTAATTTTGTAAAGTAATCATTGTAATTAAGAAAATATAAAGAAAAGGAACATTGTAATGTTCATTTTTCAGCAGTATTATTATAATATGCTGTACTTGTCAGACACTGTGCTGACTTCTGAGCGTGTCAAGTGTATGTGGAGGTGGCCAAACAGTGTATTTTTAAGACTTATTTCTTCTAATGCAATTTTCTTTTTAAATACACATTGGTACTTCCTCATCTCTGCGGACAAAAGCAAGCTTACTACATGAAAACTGATGCAGAAACACCTTCACAGACAGAAACAATGCTGTGTGCACTTGACTACATTCTATGAACCACTGAGTACAAGGCCACAAATGATTACTTTTATTCTGGGAAAGAAAAAAAAAATCAGTTTGTCCCTGCTCTGTGGAAAAATGTATCATTGAATATAATTTTTCATGATAGCTAATCGTGGTAGCAGTGACAGCAGGGATAAATGAAACCTTTACTGAAAATAAAGGCAATAAGAGGCAATAAAAGATTACGTTTTTTTATGTGTTGAGAAAGAACATTTTAAAGGGGGCTGGTGAAAACACACAAATCTCCGGTGCTGTCCTGCACATGTACATGTGCAGTGGACTGACCTCCTGCAGTGACAGCAGCCTTCCTCTGACAGACCATGGAGACAGTGTTGGGAGTCGCTCCCCTGCCGGGTTCCACCAAGATGTCCCACAGCGCCGAGTCGGGCTGCACTGAATGACAGGCCTGTTTTTACTGTTGCCCTGTAGTAAATACACATACACAGTCCAGTTGGTGTAAAGCATAACTGTGTGCTGCTACAGTTTTTTTTTTGCTCAGGTTTTATTGTGCAATATGTGCCGTGTAAAACACCATAGAATACTTTGTAATAAAGCTCTGACAATGAACATATATACTTGAATTATGAGCATCTGTGCAAACAACACAGAGAAGAACTGAAGCCTTTATAAAAGATCTGTTTGTCATGTCTTTATATCTGTTGTTTCTATTCTGAGACAAGTGTATGGGAGTGTACTAAAGACTGTGTCCATTTGCTTGTAAAAGTATGTATAGATGTGTGTGTTTTGTGTATGTTTGTTCGTGTGCTTAGTTGTTCACGTTGTGCCTGACGAGGTGAGTCAGTGACAGACTGATGTGTCGCAGGCTACCGGCAGACTGAGAATTAGCAGGGGTATTCATCCCTTGATACCTGGAAGGTCCTGGAAGATCTACACTTTCATTATGTTTACCACACTCCACAAACAAATTTAGGATTTATTAGAAGTGTCAGTTTTCTAATTTCTAGCAGTAGCCCTCAAGCCCAGGCGCTTTATGGTCTGTTTGATAGATTTAATCTGTATACCACTTACCCAAAACAAAGGCTTAGAGGGCCCATAGATTAGAATAATATACTTGGAAATCATTCTAGAAACGCTTCTTTTTTTTCCACATATTTGCACAAAATTCCCCGTAATTCGCAACCTGCTATTTTACTGTCTCTATTTCTGTTTCAACAACATGTAGTTTATGATTTCAGCAATAAAACAGTCTTCAAAACACAGAAGAACATAAATACTGACGCAAACACAAAATCTATTCATGCTAGAAAAAGGGTCAGTATGCATGCCCTTGTGTTCAGCACACACACGCACACGTCCAAATGCGCACAATTACGAATACTGATTTGTAATCAGACGCCAGCCAGACTAATCAATGACCACTGAGATGGGGTCAAGGTCAGAGTTGTTTGGCAGACAGGACACAGCAGGCAAGCATTGACACGTACACACAAAGACTTTGTTTTTGAATTAAAGATGACAATTGAACAAACGCTGGATAAAGACATACATGGATCAAAACCTTGTCGCAAAGGCAACATTACAGTCTGAAAAGATAAATATTGATTTAAGTACATAGATCAAGCAGTCAGATCAAGAAAGCAACTCAAAGAACTGAGACAAATAGATTATGTTTCAAATAAGAACTATTGTAACCGATGATTAATATTTCTTTTGAGGTTTCAAATGTATTTTTTGGATTTTAACTACCTTCATCCATTACCTCATTCTCCTGCTGTTTGTCCGGCTGTGCGTCACAGTGTACAGCAGCACTTGATGAGCTTCCCTCCCTGGGGGTACAAAGTTAGTTGTGGCTGAGCAGTAACTCAATGCCAGATCTTCCTGGATCACTGTGTTTCTCATCCATGCAGACAGGATCCTCCCTGCAGAGAAACCTCATTTCGGCCACTTCTATCCTTTATGTCTTTGTCAGTCAGGACCCACAGTTCATGACCACAGGTGGGAGACAGGATGGATATCGGCATGTGAACTGAACAACTCTTCACTGCTGTTTTACAAAACTCTGTCAATCTCTTTGTTTAAAAATGAGAAAGTGGACGAGCTCCTAGCTCTGTTGTTTGCCCGTTCATTCGAATAGCCATACATGCAGAATGCTGACACTTCAACACTGCCTGTTTTCACTTTTTATGTGTTGTTCTTTTGGAGCTAGATGCAAACGAACAAAAAGTTTGATATTTAATAGGGTGAAATGTTCCGTGTGATGACAATTTTGCATAAAAAAGCGGTGTGTTTACAAGCTGCCTGTACACTTAACAGGTGAGTATGATGGCATAGCAAACCGCGCACACACAAACACACACACAAATGTACATGGTCAATCCTGGCAGACAGCTCTGATCATCTCTACCGCGAAGGGTTAACTCTTTGATACATTTTCAATCAGGGCCACATATTATCTGGTCTAACTCTGCTGGAGTGGACTCAATCTTGAGCCAAAGAGGGAAGTAGAGCAGAGATTTCTCCCACGAGGAATCAATCATATCACTTTGCCAAGCTCCTCAGAGCGAGCCTTCAGTTGGACTTAACGGTTGAACTGTGTGTTTCAGTGTGACAGGGATGCTTTTATCAGAACTTTTACCCAAAGGATTCAGGAAGATTTTAGTTGTTTGTTTTCCTGCTCCATTAAATAGATGCATTATTTATGAAGTTGAATACCCAGAGAACCTTGTTGAAATATTAGTGGGATGATATGAAAACCAGTGAATCATTTGCTAACAGGATATAACATGTCAGTAATTTATGAAGCCAGCGAGACTGGCAGACAACACGAGTCATGTTGGCGCTCAAGCATTTTACTGAATGGCCTTGATGGTGATCCACATCAGTATTTTTTTTCTGCTTCACGTGTTTCAGTGACAATCAGTGACGTGTGGTGAGGTTCATGGCTGGTGAGGCACTGACGTCATCAGTCAGATTTACAAACATATGAACCCTACAGAGTAGCTTAGTCACCATTTGATTGGCAACAGTTAACGTGTTTTGTGTAAAATTTCATTTGAACATTTTTTCTATATATAAACTGTAACATAGAAAAAAAACGTTATTATCGTCTTACCTTTACTTATAAATGTAGTAGCATACCTAACTCCGGAGTTGGTCTTCCTTTAATAATTATCTCCTGCTTCGACTGAAAGTCCAATTTGGAAAATTTCCTGAATTTAGATATGTAATCCTCCATTTTGAAAATGAGGCTAAACAATATGAGAGAATAACTGGACGGCTGCACTTCACTTGCTAACTATTTACTGTAGCGTGCTACCACTAATTCTATTATTCTTTAGCCGACGGGTCGTAATCTCTGGGATCACCAGCGCCCCCTAGCATGAGGCAGGAGAACTGCGTGCCTCACCTAGTGCCTCTTCGCAGGCGTTTTATGATCGCTCAGCACAAGACACACGTTACAGTTGTTGATAAAAAAACACTGTACATCATATACATCAGCTAAACTATGTAAATCCAGCTCATATAGTACAAGTGGTTGGACATTTTAATACCGACATACAGAGAGACAGCAATACCGTCTTATTTCATAGTCATTGCGCAATCCATGGTGAGGCTCAGCGGGCTGTTGCCTCACAGCACGTCTCTTCTTAGTATCTGAACGGTAAATGTGGAAATTCAGCGATTTTGAAAAAAAAAAAAAAAACATCCAAAATTGGTGAATTTAAATGGAAAATAACTATAAAGCACACATTACTGAATAAATATAACCATTTAATTTATTTTTTATTTTTTCTTTCCACCTGCCTCCCCTGACTGCACGTCACTGGTGACAGTTATATTTGAACTGATCAAAGTTAACTCCGCCCAGATTCCGTTCCTGATAGAATTCATGTCGTTCTGAGAATCACGGCTCGTTCAGTTGGCCACACTCACCGCGGCACACACTCAGACTGCAGTCATACTTACGTCGTCCAAATCTCTTCTTTCTACGGTAAGTTAGGTTTCGGTCGATATAATTGTCTCTTTTGGATAGATATTAGCGGGTTTTTTTTCTCGTTGACTTTGGCTGCTAGCCAGCTAGCTGGGTTGGCTTGCTAGCCCTGGCCGACACTGGCTGGTCCAGGGTTTAGCTAACATTAGTTCCTCAAATTATTAAAAGTGTCTGTAAAGGAAAGACTTTTTGAGTAATAGGAATGTATTGAAAAGGTTGTACACCATACGAGTATAGTATGACAACATAACACATGTGCAAGGCTTGTAAATAGGCTTACATTGTGTTTGGTAGTGTTGGGTTAAATGTACGGTTTACAGTGTTAAATCTTTCATTAGTTTTTATTTTTATTTAGCTATTCAACTTGCTTTTTGTTTCAGTTCAGTTTTGGTTCGTTCAACAAGCAATGAAGCAGTTTTAGTTTAGTTTTTATTTTGAGGATTTGACTAGTTTTTATTTGGTCTCAGTCTTAGTTTTAGTTTTTCAGGTTTTAGGAGAAAGCCTCTATCAGACCTCTGAAGATGAACTTTTTCCCTTTTAGTTGCATCCCATAATGTTCCCATAATGTTCCCATAATGTTCCCATCAGTCCTCATCACATTTCCATTCACTCTTATCTACCTGTGGGTCGTACTCTAAGTTGTACCATATTGAGCTGTGGCCTTTTTCTTCCTGCAGTTTTAGCATCTCTAACTGCAACTAAGCTGTTTGTATTATTATTATTATTATTATAGTTTTTATTTAGTTCTCATTTTTGGAAAAAATGTCATTTTTATTTTCTGTTTATTAAATTATTTTTTCACTCCTAGTTTTAGTTTTAGTTAACTATAATACATAGTGCACATAAATGAAATTAGCAGTTTTTGGAGGAGTGATCTGTCTCTTTTCAGGAGGGTCCCTGCAGAGTGGGACTCTGAGATGGCCGCCATCCTTCTGCTGCTTCACCTCTTGCCTCCAACAGTTAAAGGCAAGAAGGCCGGCAAGATGAGTGCATCGGAGGCTGCTAGACGTCTGATCAAGATCATGAAGGTATTTTCTCAGGACTGTACATCACTGATGCAAGGTTTTCATGTCAGCTGATGTAAGATTTTCAGGAGCCAGTATGGCAGCGTAACTGGAGGGGTACAGTTAAATTGTTTTTAAAAAGTCATCCATCCATTCATCACACAAAAATAAATGAATGTTGTGTACATTCATAGATCCATCCCTGAATGAATTACTTGTGTACATCTATCTATCAAATATTAATTCATCAAGTTGTGTATTGTGCACATCCATTCATAGAGTCAGTCGCACAAGAATTAAAATGACTTTAGTAAAAAACATTCTCTCTCTCTCTCTCTCTCTCGCACACACTCAGGTGGGGTCAAGCATGGAGACCTTCCTTAAAGAAACTGGCCCTAAACAGCCCTTTCTTCTTGGTGTCGGAGAAAGAAGCAACAGCATCTAGGATTTCTACATCATCCTGAACCAGAAGGCCATTCCCTGCAGGATGCAGACCCCAGTTGCTGCCTTTGATGAACTCTTCAAGGCGCATTATGTTTTTGCCGTGTCGTATGATGATGCGCTGTCCAGCTTCTTCATCTTCATCCGAACCACCGTGTATGGCATCGACGTCGGCAAAGTGAAAGAGAGTTCTTCGGTGAAAGAAATCAGAGCAAGGCTTCTTCACTGTGAAGTTTGAAGACTGATACATTTTGACCAGAAATGTACACGTTACATTTGCAAGGTACACCACACCAGTTGTTCAATGTTATTTAGACATTTGAAGTTTGAGCATGGATTGTATCCTGGAAGGTCTCTGTGTTTGAACTGTGGAGAGCCTGGATGCTCATTTGTTTTTGTACATATTCTGGTTACCAACGTCACCTATCTCGAGCACATAAAGACTGTCTTGATCCAGATCAAGTCAACAGTTTTGAATTTGACAATAGTTGATGTGGATCCTCCTGTGAGAGTCACTACACATGTTCCAGTTGAAAAGAAGAATATACTGGACATGTGCAGCTCTGTTATTGCTCAGGTTCAAGCCTCAGGTGTTCCAGAGAGTACTGTGCAGTGTTTAGTTGGCTCAATGGAGGAACTGGTTAATGACATCCATGCTCACACAAAGGAAGCTGTTGTTAATCGTTTGTCTTCTGATTCATCTAGAGAAACTTTGGAGAGAGTTGAGAGTTGTTTTGATCATCTAGAAAACCCATTTTCATGTCTTAACACAGAATCTAAAAGGATGAGGCATTTTGAAAAGAAATGGAATATAGTAGAACCTGTGGAGCATGTTCTGGGTGTCCACTTTGATGTAAGAAGAGAAAGAATTACAGGCACATACAGGCAAGTTCCGGTCAATGACAAGTTCATGTAAGTACCTATCCGGGGTCTCTCTCATCTATGTTTAGTAACAGTGAACTCTGTAACAGTTTCCAAGAAGTAAAACCATACCAGGAGGGATTTTACAGAGATATAAGTGATGGGTCCTACTTTAAAAATCATAGTTTATTTTCTCAACAAGAACCCGTGCTTCAGATCCAGCTCTACTATGACAATTTTATTTTGTTTTGAGAAATTTATCACCAAGGTTCAATTCTGTTTTAATGAATATTCATCTTGTCGCTCTCTCTTTTTTAGCAATATGGGTTTGACCTGTGAAGGGTTCAGTCATTCAGTCATGTAGTTTAGCTCTACATGCACTTTTTATTTTATTTTTGTTGAACCCAGGTTTAACTCTACGTTCAATAGACCTTCATGTTGAGCATGTTCGTGTCATCCAGGAAAGTCCTTCTTTGAAATCAACATTTGGTGTCAAACGAGACTGTAGACTCAATTCCCTCCAGTTTTCCATTCGTCAAACAATTATTCTGTAGGCATAGGCAGGAGTTAACTGTGTTAGTGTCAGTATTTGATCAAGAATTCAATATCCCTGAATTCATTGTCTGAAAGAATTGTTAGCTTAAATTATGGATACACACAGAGAAAGAACAGGCCAGGTGAGCTGTTACCTGTTGGCAATTGTTACTCCTTTTAATTCAAATTGTGAACATTGTGTTTTCACCAACTGTAACTCCTGGTATGACGTGTTATTGGAAACATTTAATTTATGAACATCACAAACTTGTTAAATCCATCTTCCCAGAGCACAGTCTCATTCCAAAACATCACCCTATGATCCACTACCCAAGCTGTCTTAGAAGAACTGGACCACTCATACACATTTGGTGCATGCGATTTGAAAGAAAACATTATTTCTTCAAGAAATCTGTTAAAAACTTCAAAATTATTGCTAAGACTCTGGTTAAGAAACACCAGGCTCAGTTAGCATTTCATTTTGAGAACTTTTATTTCCAAACATTACAGTTTGGTCTGATCTCCGAAGTCCTGGTCAGCAGTATAGAGGGTGGAGAGGTGATGAATGAAGCTTTTGATGTGTTATCAGTTTCCACCACTTCCTGGGTCAAAAACTATAGCACAGAGTATCAAATTGGGATGTATGTGGTTACTGGAGTTGAAAATGGAATGCCTTTGTTCAACAGGATTGATGGTATAATTGTTAAAGACAGCAATGTCTATCTTTTGATTTGTAAAGTCTTGAATATTTTTTGGATGATTATTTAAATGCATTTGGTATTGAGAAGAAACATGAGGCTTTCATGTAATCTGTGTAAATGACCTGGTGTATTACAGAATTGATAGGCAATTTTCATATGACACCGATGACCAAGTGTACCTTGTTCCATACTGTAATTAAGAATCCAGACTGTTCATTGTTAATGTGGTGTGGTGGCCATAAGACTTTTTATTTTTATTTATTTATTTATTTTTGCCTTGTGTATCTTTTGTGATAGGTTTGGCGGGTGGTTGTGGCGGTTAAGGGTGGGTGGGTCACAGTCACAGTCAGTGTAGCATTTTATTAAAATGACACTAGTGTACTATTGACACTACACATATTAACTAGTGTTCATTTTGAACTCCCTACAGTGTTGAAATAACTATAGCTGAGTGTAAAAACATTAACACTAGTGTTGGTGTTAAATTAACACTGAAAAGAGTGGACGTGTATACACACTTTCTTGGTGTTAAATTTAACACTCTCAGAGTTGACTTAACACTGGCTTTTTTGCTGTGTGTTGTGTTCGCTTTGCATACTTCTTGTGGGTGATCGTATCCAGAGGACAAAGCTACTTAGTGCAGAAATAGACATATGGGCCACAAATGACAGAGACACCATTCACCTGATTATGTGTTAATGTGGCCTTAAAATTATTTTAAACCTGCGATATTATGCTAGAAAATATACACAGCATTGTTTTAAGCCAGTTTCTAAGTGGAAAAAGGAAAGTTTATTGCAAGTTTTGCCAGCTGTCAGCTGCATATTTTCAGTCCTCAGCATCACATGGGATCATACTGTGTAGGATGGAGCACATGGATGCAGGCACTATATATAAAGGTGTGTGGTGTTACAGCACAATATACATTTGGCAACGTGCTACAAAAGATCCACAAACACTCAAACTCAAACTCCAGTTTAGTCTTGTATGAGTCCTGCTTACCTACATAATAGTTTATTGACAACTGAGACGTATGTTTCCAACGTATTTCACATGAGTGAGTCAGAGGCAAACTCAAACTGTTTGAGGGGCAGGTGTGAAAAAATAAAAAGGACATCAGCTATGTGATGGGGAACCCTGGATAAGATTGAAATTGTTTTATTATTTATTTCTTATTGCGCATCCCTTTAACTGGAAAGGTACCCTAGAGGGCATTTTATCATTATTATCTACGATAGGGAGATCTAAGAGGACACCTTTCCACATTTTGTCCACAAAAGAAGTACCCTAGAGGGAACTTTATCATGTTTTGTCTGCAGGAAGGGCACAGTTTATGTACATTTTATGTACATAGATAAAGTGGATTCTAACGGGGGACTTGAAATTGCTTGCCTCGATCCCGTTTCTTGGCCACAGAAGGCTGTCTTTAGCTCGCCTCGATAGTTGCCGCTTTCGTGAATGTTAACAGCTTTTAACTTGTTTGTGGAGGTTTGTTTTGTTTTATTTAGTGGGACTGGGCAGGGTTTAGTTTAGTTAGAGCACCGATTACACGCGTAGAACATTTCTGCCAGTTTCATTAGATTAGGGGTGCTGTTTTTGATCTGTTTTGTTACTGATCGCATTACTTTAGACAGTGAGGCTTTTCCTTTCTCGCTTTCTTAAACCCATAAGAACATGGGCCGTGCTCACCAGAAAGCCACGCATGTGGCCTTGGTATGTGGGAGGCTGACTGCAACTATTGGTCATTTTCAATGCACAGCAGGCGTGTCAGTCAGGTGCTCCATCCAACGTTTAGTTCGTTAATCACGGCACACTAAAGTCAAATGTAAAGCCGCATGTACGTAAATAAAGTGGATTCTAGCAGGAGACTTGAAATTGCTTGCCCCGTTCCCGTTTCTTGGCCACACAAGGCTGTGTTTATGGAGCCACGGGCGGGGTGCTGAATGGACAGCATCTTTCTTCCTCGCCAGCAGTGCAAGCCTAAATGTCGAAACAGCGCCACCGCCAAGCCCCTTGACTCCACGCTGTGGCTGAAAACGTTACTGCAGCGCATCTGCCAGCACCGCTTCCGGCTGAGGAGAGGGCAGTTATGACGTAACGGCCCGGGCGCAGGCGCATTGGGGTTACCCATGAGCCCACGGGGCAACTTGACAGGTTTTTAAGCGCTTTAACTCAAAAAGTAAGGCATCTTGAAACCTGAAACGTGTTTCGACTGAGGGGACTTGACAGGTGCGAGCGTGTCAGCGTGGTAACAGACAACAAAGTTACCCTGGCCCCTGAGTGAGAGCCGTGGCGCCTCAGAGACCTTCAAATAGCGACGAAACTCGCCACTCGTGCGCATGCGCACTCAACACCCGTCTGTAACACGCGGCTCCACTGAGCTGTTGTGGGCCCATGAGCCGTAGTACACGCTGCCAGTGCCAGCGCTGTGCGGTCGCTACCTTTTTAGTCATTATACCTATAACGGGGCCTTTTGTGAGTTTGATAGAAAACTCGCTTTAACACTTTGAAGAACAAAACGGTTGGCGCACAGAACAACGTCTCATGCTCGCAGTGTGTGTGTAGCGCCACCACGCACCACCAATCGGAGGGGCCCCGTTGCCAGCATCACTGTCGTTTAAAACCTGATGCGCCAAATCGTCCGGGCGGCTTGTCTTCTTTGTGTTGAGTTTGCCTCGATAGTTGCAACCAGCGGCGAACTGGCCATCTGTCTGATCTGGAAAATCACATAACGGCAGGTACTCCAGAACTGCCGGCCGCCCGCCACCAGGGGCGGACTGGCCTATGTGTGTACCGGGAGTTTACCTGGTGGGACAGTGTATATCTCATATTGTTTGTATCTTTGTAAGTGTTTTATCAGTTGTGCTGTATATTCTCATTCTCAGTATTACATTTCTTACTCCATCTGTGTTTTGTCTTTTGTTAAGTTCGACCTTATGTCTGAAACTCATTTAAAGAGTAACCACAAAATAAAAGAAGATCCAAAATTATAGCTTCTGAGTAATTTAGTTTTGTGAGTTTGGTTTACTTCATTAACAAAATATGCTACATGATGGTTTATGTCACTGCCATCAGTCTGCAGAACTGCCCCAGTGAACACATCAGACACATCAATGCAGAACTGTGTGGTGTGAATGATCAGATCTGAGTTTCTGGTTAAGGAACTGCACACTGTAAAACTAAAACTCATTCAGCTGATTGAAAGCTTGTTGGTGGTGAGTCCAGATCCATGATGACCTCTTCATCGTCAGAAAACTGCTTTTGATAACCTTTGTGCTCCAATCGACTGAAGAGAGTGAGTTCAGTGGATTTAATCTTTTATTGACCTCATTACATACATACACATACATACATTTTACTAATACCTGTGCTGTCAGGCTATTTGTACCTATTTATATATCCTATGCAATATCTGTAATATTATGGATTGATGTGTGATATAATCAAGAATATATTAAAACAGAATTGGTTCACTAAGAACTTTAAATTATTTTATTTATTCCTGAATATCTATTCCTTATATCTAAATAGAATATATAATTGAACATAGTTTACTGCACAGAAATTCACATGATGGGTCGAACTGACTGGGTTCATGAGAATTTTGGACGCACTCAAAACAGACTCACGATTACAAGACCTGCATCAGTTATGTAAGTAATCTTCACTAGCAGGTCAGTATATTTGTTGCTGTGTTCATCATCATTTGAAATGTTCTTGTTCCACCTGGTTGTAGAGTGGAAGATACATGCAACAGCTGAACCTGACAATTCTGTGCGTTTCGGCGAGTTCTGCCTTCGTATTTCTGATGACTCTCCTGGGACCAGCTCCCAAATCAGTCGCAACAACCCACAAGTCAGCTCACCCACGACCAAACAGACAACCCAACAGCTAACCACGAAACCAGCGGATCTAGGCAGTCAGTCAACCCAACAAACCACAGAACCAGACAACTTCTTGGATGTAGACAAACTGCCTGAAGAGATAGGCCAACCATACCCAGACATTATCGTACCCATGATTGCCCCCCTTAATTTACAGAGTCATGGTGAGACCCTTTTTCTACTAACTTTTTACTGACATTGAGTATTTATTTCTTGGTGTTCTTTGGTATTACTTGCTGATCGGCCATTATACTTAAAATAGCTTATATAAATTAATTTTATAGAATTTTGTATACAATCTATGCATTTTGGATGTTATTTAAAACACTTTGAAACCAATAATCCAAAGCCAATAATATATCATTTAATATAATGTAAGACTATCTCCTTCTAGCTGGATGTTACTGTGATGAAGGCAAGAAGAAACATCTAAATGAAACATCAGCACTTCTCAGGTTAACGATGCAGTTTCCCAGTGAAACATGTACCTCAACTGAATTCATGTAAGTGTGTTTGCATGAATCAAAACATTCAAATATGCGTTTTTAGCCATGTGCTTCAACCCATAGCTGTATTGGATTGTCAGATTGTCAGACTGTCCACCACATTATGCGTCCAGCTGTATGCAGTTTTGTACTGTGCTAAATGTTAGTAGGCTAGCACTAAACTAAAGTGGTGAAAATGTTAAACATTACCTAAATGGTAAAGTGTGTTAGCGTGCTGATATTGTTGGGACTTTGTAGATGAGCTTGAATTAAAGCTAACCCTTGTTTTCCAGTGGGAGTTAAAGGATGGAAGTAAAATGTGTATGACAAGACTCAACTTCTTAGATTACTACAATGCAATATCAGGAGTTAGTCATGCTGTACTGTACTACTCTGTAACATACAGCAGATTTCGCAGTAACAGTTAAGATTTGTCAGTCTAATAAATTTCCATCTTAACAGCAGCTTGTTTGAAGTCAATGGGAAAAATAATTTCATAATAACCTTGTGATGTGATTTAGAGTCATCGTTAGAAAATCCAGCCTGGGAGTTTACATACATGCTTTGCCAACTGCTTGCCAAAAGCCACATATCTTATGTGAGATATTATGGTATGGTATTTTCTTTTATATTGCTTTCAGGTCAACTACTAATTTAACTTAATACAACACTTACTCAACTAATTACAAAAATAAGATAAACAATATCCTTATCCTGAGCAACTACATTCTAAGATGAATATAAAGTAATATAAACTACCTGTGTGGCAATGTTTGTGTGGTTTTTGTAATCTGATGAAAGCCATTTCCTTGCTGATAAGTGCATGTAGTAACCCTTCCTGTAAGTTAAAGGTTATATTACTCATCCAACCCTCAGCCCCCACTCTGAACCTGCAAATGAGCCAAGTAGCTACGAAGAGTCTTTGGCCAGATCTCCTATTTCCCTGGACCCAACCACAGGCTGCCCTTAACCACTCATCCATCTGTGACAGAAAGCAAGCAACATGATCCAACTCACAAGCCCAGACACCACAACACACTACTCATGTCTGTGAATCCTGCCTTCAAGACACTTGGATGATATTGACCCAAAGGCTGTACAATCCGTGAATGTGGCCGAAGCAGTCATTCTCTATCCTGTTCATATTTAGTAAGGTTCCTACTACTGTTTTCACAATTGAACAGTTTATGGTGATATGTTGTTTATGAACTTGTGCTAATGTAATGTTCAGACAGAGGTTGCAAATAGATCTCTTAATAAACTTCATGTAGACAGGTCCTTCATACTTTACATTCATTTGTCTGTATTACTGTGGTATGATCATGCAAAGAAACAAAATAATGATTTTATTTCTCTCCTCTGCTTCACAGTGTAGTCTGAAAGATGAGGATTTCTGTTTGGACTTAGACCTGCCGAAGTTCAATACAATGCTGATGAAACTGGAGGAAGAAATTCTCTCTGCCCACAAGGATTATTTTGACCGGATGCCTAAAAATAGTTTGTAAAATTGTCCTTTTTACAGTTGTTTTAGTGCTTGATGGTTAACTCGATCAAATGATCGATCATTCATTAATTTCATTAACTAACCTTCATTCATTGTAAAATAATTGTATTTTTTCTAACTCTAATTTCCTTTTAAGTCAGCAGCTGTCACTGTCAAGAGACAAGGCAGAAACCTCAAATGGAAACCTCTCCAGTCACAAACGCTGAAGTTTGGCTCCCGAGTGACACATGCAGCTCAACTGAATTCATGTAAGTGCAAGATACCGTAATATTATTATTGGCGTGTATGTGCACTTACCTACCTATCTAAGTACGGACCAACAGTGGACTTAGATGCTAACAATGGACATTTTTTTGGTCCCCCGTCATGCTTTAAATCACCCTAAAATCATATCTGTGAGAACTGACCTGTGAACCTTGAAGTTGTCTGTGTGTGTGTGTGTGTAAAAACTTAAAAAAGCACATTTGAAGTAATGTTATGGTATAAGTCTTAAGCTAAACTTACTCTTTTATATTTGTATTTTTAAAATGACCAGAAACACCAGTCACCACTTGGGAGTGTACAATGACAGGTGCACTCTGGGCCTAATTTGCATGCATATGTTTGTATGTGTGTGGCATGTAACATTCTGTGTATGACAACAGTGACTTTCAAATCCTTTTAAAAAAGAAAACAAACAAACAAAAAACTATTTGAAACTTGTGTTGCAAACTGAAATGGACCCTTGTTTCCAGAGACACTGATGGATGGCGCGGAGGTGTGTGTGATTGGACACAGCATCTCCGCGCCACTGGACTGTAAGTTGATAACATCCATCGCACAGCACATAGTTAGGATATTTTATATATTGTCTTTAGATATTTTCAAAATATTTTCACTTTGTTTCACAGTTCATGATACAGTTAGAGCACTGAAGTAGTTTGTATCACTGTTCCCTTCAGTTAATACCTTTTATATTTACATTTGGTCAGAGACCAAGAGACTTAGACTTACAGAGAAGGGAACAATCAAGGTACAGTGTGATAAGAAAGTGTTGTGACAATTCTTAAAGGAGTAGATTTAGCATGTCTACTTGTTGGTAGTGTTGAAGAGGAGGTACTTTCTGAAAGAGCTGGAGGTCTTCAGAGTTTTTAAAAGGTAGAGAGGGTGGCCCTGATCTGGTAGGGAACAGCAGTGCGTTCCCACCAATGTGGAACATCGGACGAGAAAAGTCGAGATTGCTTACTTGAACTCAGTGACTTTATAACTTCCCACAGCGGTGTTGTAGGTAGTATCTTTGGAAACTTAATGAGGGAAATAATTGATGAATTTCTAAGTGGAAAAGTCATCATTGCCCAGTCCTCCATACGGACAGTACAGTGAACTGTCCTGGAAAACAGGCTCCCCCTCCCCCGCAGTGAGAGCCAGGTAGGTTGGTAACTTTTTACAATGTGTTGTCACTTTCCACGATGCACTGTGCAACACAGTCTTTGCAGCGTCCATGAGATCCCAAACACAGAAGGACGATGATGGTGGAGATATTGTTTGATTACAGAGGAATCAGGACTGAAAAAACAAAACAGGCACTCTGGGTCTTTTTGGGCTCGCATATGATCTTTTCTCCAAGTCATGGAGCTTTTAGGTCAGGCAGAATCTAACGTTCATTGATGATCCACTTTGTTTGCTTTCTGAGCTGTAGTACACAATGACATCATGGTGTCTGTCTGCCCACGATGACATTGTGATGTCATTATGGTTATCTCAGCTTGGGTTTGGAGATTTTAAATTTATAACAGAAAACCTGTGTGTCACAATGTTGGTTTGTCAGTGTATTACTGAACCTCTGGTCACCCCTTTAAGTTAGCACCTGAAATTTCAGCCTTCTCCACAGTACAGTGCTCACAATAATCAAAAGTGATATTTAAAAAATACGTGACCAACGTGTCTTTCAAATATTAGTGTCTAAGTATGTAGAGATCTTTCATATGTATTTCCACACTGCTGTGAGCATTATATTTTGGTGGAGGCTGCATGATTGAGCAACATAAGAAGTAACTGAGAACTGAACTCACACTTTACACACACACAAAAAAAACTGCTGAAAGTAGATGTGTTCTGTGTGTGTAGCTTATCAGATCAAAGTCATTTCATTGCTGATACCCTGGCAGATGTGTTTAGATGTAACATCTGTAATCATTTCCTGTAACTTGTCAGTAAGACTATGTTACTCAACTTATCCCCAGCCCTGAATATAGACCTGATCTTCTCATGGAAAAAATTATAGCGATGGAAGAGAGAGGCCCAACTACAGTGAGTTCTAGCCTGTTTTGTTTGATTCCAGGAAGCAAAAATCTAAAGGATTACCATATGAAATATTTAGAAGTTGTGAACTGGACATTGAAATTGATTTTTGAATAGGGTTAAACTGTTGAAATAACAGTAACAACAAAGTAACAGTGTCAATGTAGATATTTCAGAATATATTGTATATACAGTATAACTACGGCTGTGGTTCAGGAGGCAGAGCAGGTTGTCCACTAATCAGAGAAGATTGTTGGTGTGATCCCAGTTCAAATCCCCCCTCAGTCTGCATGTCGAACTCTCCTTGGGCAAGACACGAACCCCAAATTGCTCCACAGAAGGCTGTGCCATCAGTGTGTGAATGTATGAATGGTCAACTCTTCAAACTGATGAGCAGTTGGCACCTTGCATGGCAACCAATGCCAACAGTGTGTGAATGTGTGTGAATGGGTGAATGAATCATGTAGTAAAGTGCTTTGAGTGCTATACTCCCCACAGTGCCATATTTTTGGGGGGTGGCTGAAGCGTTCCTCATTTAAAACAAAGAAAAATGCAAATTTTCAGAGATTTCTAAGGTAGTCTAGGCGACAAAGAGTTGCTGGATTAATTCTGGAAAAGTCAGTAATTTCAGTTCAGGAACTGTATAGACTGAGCCTAGAATGAACATCTAGTGTAATGAAGAATGTACTTGTAATGTACTTACTGAAAAAGCGTATTTTGTGTTTAGTTAAAGGTCTGTTTTTTTTATGGATTTACAGTCATGATACCTATCATGTGTGTTCACTGCAACTACTTCATAACCTTGCAACATTGAACCAAATGATGTACAGCTCATGGAGATGGATGTGGGATCACTGCACCCTGTCCATCATCATTCAGTAAGTCAGCTTCCCACAGTATAAAATGTCAGGTATTGATTGATGTCTTTCTGAAACCTTTTGAAACATATAATCAATCCAGATTGAAAGTTTCCCATGAAAGGTAATAGAGCCAGCATACCATACTGTATTTATAATATTTGTCTTCACAGTGTCACCCTGAAAAATAATGAAAACTTCTGTGTGGACTCGTAGCCGTGGTTCAGGACTCTGCTGGAGAAGCTGAGAGTATAAGCTCACTGGGGAAAGAAGCCTTAAATGTGATTTTGACATTCCTTTGATCCAGTGGGGAGGGATTACAGGGTGTGGTGTGCATTTAGTCAGCTGTGGAGTCAGGGTTTTGATTTTCTTCATATTTAGATACATACATGTATTCTCTTCATTATTACAGTGACAGACAAGAAAAGAAAACCATTTCTCATGGTGGTCATCCTCTGCTACTTGAGGTGGGGAGAGATTCAATTATTTCTGTATGACTTGTTTGCAAAGATTTTCTTATTTCTCTCATATTTCTCATTGTTTCTCTTGAACATTCTAATATTATAGAAATAAATGTGATATTTAGTATATTAAATGTTCATTCATCAAAATTGAGTGCTCATTATTAATTACTATACTCCTGCACTTTGTGTACTTTTGGACTCCAGGACATTAAAAGAAACTCATTTTGTACCTGCATGTACAGTATTGTAACTTTTCTTCTGCTTGCCTTTATTTGAATATTCCTTTAATTTACTGCTCTACATTATTTAGTAGTATATTAGGTAAATTAAAAATTACAAGTGTAGTATATTAGAGTATATTGCACATTTATGGAAATGTATTTCTATCATGATTACTCATTCATGGTATAAAAAAGAGAGTGAGTAAACCTGTGGGAATGCAGTGCATGTTATGTACACATGAAAAACCCACCATAAATTCTGCCAAAGATGTGCTGCTGGTTTGTGGTTAAATGGTAAATTACACAGCTCTGCAACACACAAACACACAGATGAAGCAAAGGTGTTACATTCTGAAGTTCATATATGTACCCACACACAGACGGAAAGTCAGCAGCTGCTTTCAGCACTGACAGACTGAGTTCTGGATATCAGCAGGTAGAAACATGCAGTGGACTGTCCAGGTCATCGTGGTTCTCCTGAACGTAGCATGGATTGTCTTCTTTTTACAGCCTGATCCTTTCTCAGGTAACAGAAGATGTTTCCCATTGTTATTTCTATTACTTGTTTGTTTGTAATGATCAAATTAATTCATCATAACTTTATTGCTTAGTATTTAAACTTCATGTGTTTAACTCTTGAGTTGGTTTGTGATTTTCAGTGTCCGTACAGAGAAGAAGCTCTGACCGCTCTGATGAGGAGATGCTGTTTAGACAGTTTTGTGTTCCAGCCTCATCCTGACATGAACTGGACTCCGGCATTTATTCAACCAACACATCACCTCTAATAAAATCAACAGCACCAATACGACAGCTGAAGGTATTTTCTTTCTTTGTATTCCATGAAATATTTAATTCATAATCTGATTGTCTTCTTCATGCCATCATGTCACAATCAAATCTCATAAATATTCAGCAGAATAGTCTGTCATGTACAGTATTTAGCTATGCTCACTAAACTCCATGTTTTCTGCAGGATGTGCCTTAAATCTCACTGCATGACAACATAGCAACCAACTGTCAGTGCAACGAGACAAATATACAACCTCAAGACTTCAGCATGTCGCTGTCAGGGTGCCCTGAGGCTCCTGCACCAGGATGCCAACCTCCAGATCATGTGAGTTATTATTAAGTAGTATGGCTTCAAATTAGTTCATAAGTGATAAACGTAAAATAATTAAAATCAAAATGATCTCTGTGGTTTCGTGGCCACTAAGTCTGAAAAAATTCTAATTTTCTTTATTTTCTTCTTTTTTATACATCCTTGTACACATTATTAACTTGTGTGCAAGTAACTATGTTAATAGAAGCACTGATATAGTATATTTTTTTATATATATATAGATTCATATTTTGGTTGTACATTGGGGTACTGAGAAAAAGTGTCTGCAAAATAAGATAATTTGTGCACACAAAGATAAAAACTCAATATAAAAACAAAATGATATCATACATTTTGATTTTCAGGGTCATAATATATGCTATATTATGTGATATTTTATTATCATTTATAGTACTAGTTGTACTAAAATTACGCTTAGTAATACTATTAGTAACAGTTATAAAAGTACTTGCACGTAGCAGTAGTATTTGTATTTGACCTGTTCATCATGGTGTCTTCTCTGTGTTGACTAGCATAACGTTTGCAGACAAAGAGGTGTGTATCAATGTGGCCAGTTTCCTCAATGCCATCACTCCACTTATTAGGTAGGATTCTGGAACTTTGGATCTTTCTGTTGGATTTTCATTGAGTTGACGTCAGATTTCACGTTATCACAGATAGCGTGTTCTTGTATCCACTGTTGGAGACAGGTTTAAGGCAACTTCAGCTCATCGATCCTCTGCCAATATTTATTCATATGTGCTGGTTGAATTCTACCCGAGAAGAATAAAGATAAACATCATCAGGTCATATTTCCGGACTGATACCCGGTGCTCAAAGACTGCAGTTGTGTAAGAAAAGTTCATTTTGTTCTTAATCAGTGAAAAACAATGACTTTATCAACATAACAGTAACTTCGTTCAATATGTACATTGGTCATTATTAGAATATAACTTACAATTATTTTTTCTGTTATTAATTCAACATTTGAGAGAATACAGAAAAACAATTTACTATTGATTAAATCATTTTTTTTTAAAAACTGCAAATGTACATATTGAAATCCTGAGTTTCACTCTGTTATAGCTGTTGTTTGTTGTTGTTTGTTAATTATTTTTTATTCTCTTCTTGGTTTCCAGTCTTGTTACAGTAAGAGTCGTCATCTGTGTAGATCAGACCTCTCCTGGGTTCAGAGCATCATGGAGCCTGGACAAGGCATCTCTTAAACCGTCTGCCTGCTTTCGTCCTTCTTCAAAGTTTCTGCAGCTTTTGTTGCTTCATCACATCACTTATGAAATGCATGTTCTTTTTAATGAATTTGACCAACAGCCTGTCTGGAATGAGCCTCAGCCTTTTGAAACATTTCTGCTGCTTTTTCTTTTGACCAAAATAACTAATGATTTTTATTTGAAATATTGTCTAAAATAAATAAATAGTTCAACAGTATATTGCACACAGTATATATTTTGTAAATGTATTGTTCATATGTCTTTTCTATTTCCTGACTCATTAAACACTCTGAACTTGTGTTGGTTTCATTTTAAGGACTAGATGTTTGTGCACATCGAGGCCTGTAGATTTGGTTTACAGTGTACAATGGCTGCTGATTACAACAACAAATAATTATTACAGTGTAAATATGGCATGCTTAAAAAAAAATCAGATCCTTTTAATAAAAAAGGATATACCACAAAAACTCTTATTTTGTTGCAAGTTCATGAGCATGTCCTCTCTCTATGATTCAGATCATACATAGACATATAGATAACAATATGTGACATATGGTAATGATGGTCAGTCACTGATCCACCACTGTACATTCTGTTGAATCCAGCTTGAATTTTGCAGTACTGATGAATCTAGTAAGCATGCATGTAAGACTCTGACACATGACATGGATTAATAAAGTCAGCCAGTTCAAATATGCGCCCAACTTTCAGCAACTCAAGAACAACAACACAAAAATAATGCATTGTTCACGTGTTAACAGCATGTTGTCAATGTGTTGTGTTAATACATTGAGAATGAGACAGAGGGCGCTCTAGGACAGTAATGCGTTGTACAATTTGTTGCAGTAAGCGAGGAATAAAGCAAGAGAAGATGAAGCACCGTGCAAGTCTCTGCGGCTAATTAGTTTATTTAAACCAAGTTCAGGATACAACACAGTGTATGAATTTCATCTATAATTGAACTGGCGACATTGGCTAACGATGGACTGAACATTTGATATATACTGTTGCCCATAAAGATTCCTCTTTTTATTCCCTGTTATACACATCAGGTTAACTGTGGTTTAATTTTAACTGTGATACGTTTGGAAGATACTGATCAATAAAGTTTTGAAGATACACTTTATCTATCAAGAATAAAACACATACATGTAGTTGCAATCATTTCATGTAGAGAGCTGAAAATATTTAGTTGCAACTCTCTATGGAGCATTTGGTCTTTATATACAACACTATATATAATATAAAGGGTTAAAAAACATTAATTACTGGAATTTTTTGCCCTCTTGATGTGTTTGAGACCATCAATTTGGCATTTGTTCAGATGTAGTGTTATAATAGAACTATTCACGTGGCTCAGTGGTAGAGTGGGTTAGCGGTTCGATCCCCGCTCTCACTGCTCGAAGATTGGAATGGTGAACTGACAGCTGGTGGGGTAGCAGTCCACCTCCTCGCCACGGCTGAAGTCTGCTCCCCATCTGCTCCCCGGGCGCTGTGAGTTGATGCTCACCGCTCCAGTGAATATGGCATCTGTCTCTATGAGTGTGTGACCCTGTGCACATTTGCAGGTGTGTGTTCCAATGGTGCCAACCTAATAAAGGATTTCAACAACTGAACTGAAGTAGAGAGAATCAACAGTCCATCATTACTTTAAAACATTAAGGTCATTCAATCCAGAACATATCAAGAACATTGGATGTTTCTTCAAGTGCAGTCATAAAAATCATCAACCAACACTGTCTACCCCCCAGGAAAAAGGACAAGACTTCATTATTAGAGTTACCAGCCTCAGAAATCATCAGTTAGTGTAGCAGAAACACATCTCAAGATCAGCTGTTCAGAGGAGACTGCGCAAATCAGGTCTTTATGGTGCAATTGCACAAACCGCCCAACAGAGGGAGAGCAACAAGTTTGAGAAACAGCGAAAAAAACAACGTGTCAAAATCTATGTTGTGAGATGAATACTGATCACTGGTTACAAGTGTTGGCTGTAGTACTCAGGATCTGTGTCGAGATAGAGTGTCGATTCTTCTTGAATCTTCATTGCAGTAGATCACACTGTGTGATAATCACTTTTGCAGTGCATGTTATGTACACATGATAAAATGTCACTGCTCCCCCATTTAGATCCATGCAGATCTTATCGGGTGGCTCCCTCTCCTCTTCATCCCCGCCCTGGACATGGTACAGGGAAGGTGGTTGATCCTCGTCACTCTCCTCTGACACTCTGTATGAACAATAGTGCAACTTGTGCTCCTGCTTGAAGCACCTTCCTCATCCTTCTATTTTCTTTTACGACACACTCGTTCCACGTGCACTAATAGTACTACGTGCCTGTTCCTGTAATATTTGTGACAATGTCCTTCCATAATTAAAATCCTGGGATAATTTTCTTAATTCGGCCTCATATTCAACAGATTCAGTGGGTTTACTGGGTTTACTCATGCGGGAATCAAACTTAAATCTCTGGATAATTCCTTGGCTTGGTGTTAAAGTAGTTTTTCAGTTATGTTACTGTGTCTTTTTCTCCAGGTTTTGCGGGACTTAGGAGGTTTCTCATCAAACTGTAGAACACTGATCTGGGTTACAGGCGTTGGCTTGTAACTAGTTGGCTGAGAGTATTGAAGTCTAGTCGCCTGCTGTGTGATCCTTGAGTTTTGCAAGAGGCAGTTCATTCCACACTGTAATCATTTATAGAAATACATTTCTATAAATGATTGCTCATTCATGAAAATTCTAAAAGAAAGTGAAAATTAAACATGCAGTGCATGATAGCACCCATATTACAGTCTGCCCAAAGAATGTGCTGCTGGTTTTGTGGTTGAATGGTAAATTACACAGCTCTGCAACACACAAACACACAGATGAAGCAATTTTAAAATGTTTGAGAGGTGTTACATCCTGAAGTTCATATATGTACCAACACACAGACGGAAAGTCAGCAGCTGCTTTCCAGCACTAGACTGAGGTTCTGGATATCAGCACATAGAAACATGCAGTGGACTGTCCAGGTCATCATGGTTCTCCTGAGCATTAGCATGGATTGTCTTCTTTACAGCCTGATCCTTTCTCAGGTAACGAAGATGTTTCCCATTGTGATTTCTGTTGTTGGTTTTGTTTAGCCAATGATCAAATGAATCCATCATAACTTTATAACTTAGTATTTAAACTTCATGTGTTGGTCATCTTAGGTTGGTTGTGTTGATTTTCAGTGTCCGTACAGAAGAAGCTCTGTGGCCGCTCTGATGAGGGAGATGCTGTTTAGACAGTTTTGTGTTCAGCCTCATCCTGACATGAACTGGACTCCGACTGTACATTCAGCCAACATCACCTCTAATAAAACCAACAGCACCAACACGACAGCTGAAGGTAAGTCTGTCTTTCATGATTTCAGGTCTCTGTTTTTTTATTTTCTCATGTAAACTGTTTGTTTTCCAAAAAGTCCATGCATTCCTACACATTGCAGAATTATCATACATATATTAAAGAAGAAACATAAAGACATATTTGTAAAGCCTTGTTCTGTGAAAGAAGACTGAGACATTCTGCATTAAAACACACACAATACTTGCATAATACATCACAGATGGGCAATACTACTTTCAATTTGATGATTTTTGATGTGATGACATTTTCCAGTACTGTAATTTACTGACTAATATCCACATGCATGTTTTATGTCTACAGAAAACAGAGCTCTCTTTGCATGAAGTTCATGTCATCAATAAGACTGAGACTCATGACTGTCAGTGCAACAACACCCATATGAAACAAAGTGATTACTCAGGGTTTTCAGATATCAAGTTCAGAGCTCCAGCACCAGGATGTAAACCTATGATAATGTAAGTCACAGGTTGTTGTTTGTGCTTTGAATTGTTGTATTTTTCTTATCAGTGCAGTAAAATGTTAACAACAGTGTAACAGCAGTATTATCATCATATCACCAGATGAAGTAACAGATCATTTTTTTCTTATGTGTATTTGACTAGCATAATGTTTCCCAACAAGGAGATGTGTGTTGATGTGGAAACCTTTTGCCTTTGCTTCACTTGTTTAGTAAGTTCTGACGTTAACTCCACAATGTATAATAATATAATGATGAAAACAGTATGTAACGTCAGCACTCTGTACGATATGCTGTGACTCGATAACCTTTAGGGAAAAGTCAAAGTATTATAATTACAATTATAATTATAATTGTTATTATTTATATAACACAAACAGCACAACTTGTAAATACAATGGAAATATTGTATTTATTGTATTAGTTTTGTTTGTTTTGATCCATTGACATATTTTATCATTCCAAACAGAAATATACAAGCTACAAACTGCTTCTGGATAACAGCAGAAAAAAATAAAACAGATTTTTCTGTAAAAGTTTCACACAGAGGAATATTACAGGCGCTGATGTCCAAAGATGTGACTAACATAACTCTACTTTGTGAAGGGAATAATTGAATATTCAAATGTTTACAATCGATCTAATATTTACATGTATTCTATACTTATATGTTAGGAACTGGGATGAGACAACTTTAAAGCTCCTTCTACTGCACAGAGACTGACATCCTCAGAGGTTACTACAGCCCCTGGCTTCATTTCCAGCAGCAGCTCAGAAGCTGCTCATGTTACAGTGACCCAGCAGTCGAAACCTCCTGACAACAAGGACCCAACACGTTCTTCTAGTTTGAGTGAGTTGATGCCCTCAACATGTTTGAACTGTCTCCATCCAGAAAGTTGATGAAAAAGTGTTTTAGTCATTTGCAGCTTCATTATAAGCCTTTGCACAACACAGTGCTGAGAGTGCTTCAAACATGTTTGACTTCTGATGGCATTTTATTAAACTTAAGAAATATTGTTTTATTTTTAAACAAATTACCTTGCCGAAGAACCAGCACCATGGAGATTACTTTTCCCATTAAAGGATATCTCATACAGAGACGCTCTGGTGTGTGTGTTAGAGCTGTTGTGTAAGTACAAACTATTTTGTTTTATTAGTAGGAATATACAGACTTAATCACAGATGAATCATCATTTATCTTAACACATCTTACACAAATATGATATGATATGTTAATTTATAATAATTCATAATTAGTAATTATTATTAACTCTCGCTCTGATCTTATTTTTTCTCTATAGTTTCTTCACAAATGATGGCCGGAGGTTCTGTAGTTCTATACGGGCTCCTTGGGTGATGAAGGCATTGATAAGACATCATGCTTCTGAAGCAAAGCACGATGAGATAGCTGAGAAAGGTGGAAACAACTTCTGCCACTGTTGAATAGAGTATTTTTAAAAACTTTGGTTATGGCCAGAGAGAGGAATTGACAAAAACAAAATAGAATTGCAGCTAAAAGAATGACTATAATTTATTCTGTTTTTGCTCATTTGGAGTTTTCTTCTTTCAGGCCTCACATTGACTTCATACAGTTTTCATTCAACAAGTTATTTACTTATGAGTGATGAGAAAATATTGATTGCATAACACTCTTGCGTCATAGACTAGTGTGTTGAAACCTGTGTGTGAAGTGTGTGGGTGTGTAATGTAGGCTCTGAAGCGCGTGCATGTCTGATGGATTTTTATAATAGTGCTACTGATATCTGATACATATTTCTTGTTGACTGCTCCTTAATTGTACTGGTGACACTTACAGCTCAATTAAATATGATTTATTTAATTTCTTAAATTTCAAGTACAAGTTTGTACCTTTTTTGATGTTTTATATATTTCATATTGTTTGTATGTTTGTAAGTGTTTTATCAGTTGTGCTGTAGATTTGCTTTCTCAGTATTACATTTCTTACTCCATCTGTGCTGTCTTTTGTGCGATTCGACCTCATGTCTGAAACTCAGTTAAAAAAGTAGCCACAAATAAAGAAGATCCAAGAGTATAAGCTTCCTTCTCAGTAATTTAGTTTTCTGAGTTTGGTTTACTTATCATTAAAATATGCTACATGATGGTTTATGTCACTGCCATCAGTCTGCAGAACTGCCCCAGTGAACACATCAGACACATCAATACAGAACTGTGTGGTGCACGTGCAGTATCAGCATCAGCTCATGACAGGACAGCTCAGTAAAGAGTACTTTGGGAGGTCCTTCTGTTCGTGACACAACATCAAAACCAAGACTTTAGCTTCAGAACTTTCTTCGTATCTGCTGCTAAATGATCAGATTATGACTTTCTGGTTCGTACTGCACTGTAAACTAAACTCATTCAGCCTGACTGAAACTTGTTGGTGGTATGATCCAGATCATGATGGGCCTCTTCATCGATCAGTAAACTGCTTTTGATAACCTTTGTGCTCCAATCGACTGAAGAGAGTTCAGTGGTTAATCTTTTTATTGACCTCATTACATACATACATACATACATTTTACTAATACCTGTGCTGTCAGGCTATTTGTACCCTATTTATATATTGCAATATCTGTAATATTATAGGAGTGATGTGATATAATCAAGAATATATTAAAAACAGAATTGGCTCACTAAGAACTGGGCAGAGATGAACATTGATGTGTGATTATGTTTTGGTGTAGAATTATCTTATTCATTCTGTCTCATTTATGCGTTTGGTGTGACAAATCTTTAATTCAGTGATTGTATGTAATGATGAAATTAGGCATTTAGAAGGTTGAAAAACTTCAATGCCCATTTAACATTTATGAACTATTCGTTTTCAGACTGATCTGAGAACGTGATACCAGATTATGTTTTATATTATTTAAATGAAATATATAATTGAACATAGTTTACTGTACAGAAATTCACATGATGGGTCTGAACTCATTGGAGTTCATGACAGTTCACTAATTGCAAAACCTGCATCAGTTATGTAAAGTAATCTTCACTAGCAGATTACAATTGTATTTGCTGTGTTCGTCATCATTTGAAATGTTCTTGTTCCACCTGGTTGCTAAGAAATTGAGAATGCATGCAACAGCTAAACAGCACAATTCTGTGCGTTTAGTGAAATTCTGCCTTCGTATTTCTGATGACTCTCCACAGGACCAGCTCCAAATCAGTCACCCAACAACCCACAAAATTCATCACCCGACCAAACAGACAAACCAACAGCCAACCGCCCAGAGCCAACGGATCTAAAGGATTAAATCAACTTAAAAAACACACAGAACGAGAGACAGAGCCTATTCATTCAAACTGCCTGAAGAGACATAACCATACATGAAAACCCTAGTCCTCCCCAGTAATTTACAGAGTAAGTATTAAGTATTTATTTATATTTGTTCTTATTTATACCTAAATAACTAAATAACTAACTACTTCTTATTTTTTATTATAGAATATATGTTATACAATCTATGCATACTAGATGTTGTTAAAAACATGTCTTTGAAACCAATAATCAAAGCAATAATATATCCTGTAATATAATGTAGACTATCTCCTTCTAGCTGGATGTTGCTGTATTAGTGAGAAAAGCATCTAAATGAAACATCAGCACTTCTCCAGCTTAACGATGCAGCTCCCCAGTGAAACATGCAGCTCAGCTGAATACATGCATTATGTTTGCATGTGAGATCAAAACATTCAAATATTTTTTTTGTTTCCAATGTCATTAAATAAAGTTTTTAATAAAAATGTTAGCTGTATAGCTGTGTGGGATTGTCAGATTGTCAATCTGTCCTACATTATCTTCAGCTGCATTTTGTGTTCCTTGCTAAATGTTAGTAGGCTAGCACACTAGACTAAAGTGGTGAAAATGTTCAACTTTACTTAAATGGTAAGGGTAATGTTAGCGTGCTGATGTTGGTGCCTCACAGAACAGCTAGTGTTGTCTTAAATAAGTTGACTGTGATTTTTGTAGATGAGCTTGAATTGAAACTAACCCTTGTTTTCAGTGGGGAGTTAAAGGATAGAAGTAAAGTATGTATGACAAAACTCAACTGGCGATCACTACAATGCAATATCAGGGTAGTCTGTACTCTGTGATAATGAACATACACAGCAGATTTTACCAGTAACAGTTAATAAAAATAAAATAATTTCATAGTATGTGAGATTTAGAACCCTTAAAAAGCCACATATCTTACTTACTATTTCAGTTAACATATTAAACACTTAGTAATTAGTACAAAAAAACCTCATAGAACATTAATCCCTATCTGACCTGTAACATACTATTTGTTGTTTTGTTAATGTTTTGTTTGTGTAGTTTTTATAATCTGATGAAAGCCATTTCCTTGCTGATAAGTGCATGTATTAATAACCCCTTCCTGTAAGTTAAAGGTTATATTACTCATTCAACCCTCAGCCCCAGTCTGAACAAATGAGCCAAGTAGCTACGAGTCTTTGGCCAGATCTCCTATTTTCCTGGACCCAACAGAGCTGCCCATAACCACTCATCCATCTGTGACAGAAAGCAAGCATGATCCAACTCCACCAATGACCCAGACACCACAACACACTACTCATGTCTGTGAATCCTGCAACTAAGACACATGGATGATATTGACCCAAAGGCTGTACAATCGTGAATGTGATGAAGCAGTCTGCATTCTCTGTCCTGTTCATATTTAGTAGAGTTCTACTACTGTTTTTCACAATTGAACAGTTTATGGTGATATGTTGTTTTATGAACTTGTACCCCAATGTAATGTTCAGACAGAGGTGAATAGATCTCTTAATAAACTTCATGTAGACAGGTCAGTATTTCATACTTTTTACACTATAATTGGTAGAATTGACCATAAATCGATCATTTTATTCAACCAAAGATGTATTCATGAATGCAATAAAGAGCTTCATGTAGACAGTTGAAGTAGTATGGCGCATGACACTGATGATATCTTTAACATGAAAGCTCATACATTCCTGTCATTTGTCACCTTATTACTGTGGTATGATCTGTGCAAAGAAACAAAATAATGTTTTTGTTTCTCTACTTCACAGTGTGAGTCTGAAAGATGAGGATTTCTGTATTTTGGACTTAGATCTGCGGAGTTCAATACAATGCTGATGAAACTGGAAGAAGTCTCTCTGCCACAAGGATTATTTGACCGGATGCCTAAAAATAGTTTGTAAAATTGTCCTTTTTACAGTTGTTTGAATGTTCTTGATGGATTAACTTTCGATCAAATGATCAGTCATTCCAGTAATTTCATTAACTAACCTTCATTCATTGTAAAAATAAATTGTATTTTCTAACTCTAATTTCCTTTTAAGTCAGCAGCTGTCACTGTCAGAGACAGAGCAGAAACCTCAAATGAAACCTCTCCAGTCACAAGCACAGGATTTGGCTCACGAGTGACATGCAGCTCAACTGAATTCATGTAAGTGCAAGATACCGTGTGTGTGTGTGAAAAATTCAAACACATCAGCACATTTGAGATTAATGCTAGGGTAAACTTGACTAAATTTACTATTTAATTTTTTTATCTTTAACCACCACCAACCACCATGAAAGTGTACAATGACAGGTACACTCTTGGCATGATTCACGTGTTTGTGTGTGTGTGTGTGGGGTCGGTAGGTGGGTGACATGTAGCGTTCTGTGTAAAAAAAAAAAAAAATGTAAAAATGTTTGAAACTTGTATTGCAAAGTGAAATATATCCTTGTTTTCCAGTGAGACACTGATGGATGGTAGGGAGGTGTGTGTGACTGGACACAGCATCAGCATACTTTGGACTTCCTGTTCTGTAAGCTGGTAACATCAGTTACATGCCACATAGTTAGGATTGTCTACGTAATTATATGGTGGTATGTATCCATGATGTTCTCATTCTGTTTTAATTCAATCAGAATGTAACCTTGAGAAAGTAAGCTTGGAGCTTTCAAGTTTTATAACAGAGAGGACCTGTGTTACACACTGTGGCATAGAATTTGGAGACCCAAGTAATTATCAGGCCGGGAGGACTCAAACAAAAACTTTAATCAGTTGCATTACGGGAAATGTTGGAAATGTTTCAGTCTTTATCCACAGTACAGTGCTGTAATCCAAAAGTGATATTTAAAAAGGTGTGACCAATGTGTATATATTCCGCTGCTGTGAGCATTATTTTTGGTGAGTCTGCATGATTGAGCAACAGAAGAAATAACGAAGAATTGAACTGACACACAAAGCAGTGAAAGTAGATGTGTTCTCTGTGTGTAGCTTATCAGATCAAAGTCATTTCCTTGCTGATACCCTGGCGGATGTGCTTAAATCTAACACCTGTAATCATTTTCCTGTAAGTTGACTTGTCAATAAGACCTTACTCAACTTATCCCCAGCCGTGACCCTGGATCTGCTGTTGAGAGCGGGCAACTTGGGAAATGAGAGAACATGGAGAGCGAGAGAACCCTGAGGACCACCCAGGACCACTGATTGCCAGGACCACTAGGACCACAGGACCACCCACACCACCAGGGTTTAGCTGAATCAGCAGATCACATCACCATTTGGCATAGGATTAAACTTGAGTTTTTAATATATGCGTGCCAACATAGCAAAGTCAGAAACTACATTCATTTTCAGACTAATACACTTGTGTCCCCTCATGACAGATCAGTTCTGTGTGGTCTGGGGCAAAAATTTTATGTATTTTCCAGGACAAACTACACCATTTTTAGATTTACTTTACACCAATATGAACACTGAGTTTTGATTCTGGCAAGCAAAGGTCTAAAAGATTACCATACAAAACATTTAGATATGAACTGAAGAAGAGGTTTGAAAACTGTTGAAATAACATTAATGGCAAAGTCACTGTCTACCTGCCATTATAGACAATTCCAGAATAAATTGTTTTATACAGTATAAATGCATTAATTTGGAGGAAGAACAAAAATTAATTTGTGAAACTATTGATCATCAGTATGTCGCAATTTACATACAACAAATAATAACTTGCTTGAAGAATCTTTAAAGGCAAAAAACACAACTGAAATATATATACTATACTGTTGTACTCTTGACATAATCTAAAATGAGGGCAATGAATGAATGAAAAATACAAAACTTTATGGCTGCTAGCACCATGATGTCCACAGTAGTGCTGCACACCTTGCTTGTAATATAATCAATTGGTTACACTACAGTGTGGATATAGTCATTATATATTTTATAGGCATTATTTAAAGTAAAATAAAATGCTTAATTGTTTCATGCTTTATTCTGAATTACACTTCCATTACCAATTTTGTTTAATGATGTGATGGATACTTGAAAACGGGTATTTTGTGCTAAATTTAAAGTCTGTTCTTTTCTGGATTTACGGACAGGATCTCTCTCATGCCCTCACTAAAACCTTTTTAAAAACTGGCACAACATTGAACCAAAGAGCGTGCAGTCTGTGAAGATGGATGTGAGATCACCCGAACTGTCCCATCATCATTCAGTAAGTCAACTAATAAGTATAGGCAAGTTTATCTTTTTGAAAACTTTTGAAACATAATCAATCAGATTGAGTTTCTCATGTGAGTAATAGAGCTAGCATAATAAGCATGCCATACTGTATTTGCAGTGGAGTGCGGAAGTATCCAGACCCTTTTAAAATTTTCACTCTTTGTTTCATTGCAGCCATTTTGCTAAAATCAAAAAAGTTCATTTATTTCACATTAATGTACCTCCAGCACCCCCATCTTGATAGAAAAACAGAAATGTCGAAAAATTTTGCAAATTTATTAAAGGAGAAAAACTGAGAATATCACATGGTCATAAGTATTCAGACCCTTTGCTGTGACACTCATATTTAACTCATCCTGTCCATTTCTTTGATCCTCCTTGAATGGTTCTACTCCTTCATTGGAGTCCAGCTGTGTTTAATTAAACTAATTCAGGAAAGAAACTACATCCCTACCAAGACACTTGTCCCCAAATCTGCTGTAGCTCCTTAAAAATAAATCAAACTAAAGCTCCAGGCAGATGATGACAGCTGCCAGAATAAGCTTAAAATTAAGCTCCACTCCAAGTTCTAGCACAGTAACCTCAAATATAAATGAGTTTGGGACAGAGAACTCTTTCTGCAGATTACAACTGCATATACTAATATCGTAATATAATCTGCTTTGCTAGCGCCATCATGCACCAGCCAGTGCGGTAGGGATGGAAGAAAGTTCCACAGTCAACTACAAGTCAACTATCACTGCAGCCCACTCCACCAATCAGGGCTTTATGGCAAGTATTGACCGGAGCTTCTCTCCTCAAGGGCAAGACATATAAGAAAGCCCGCATAGAGTTTGCCAAAAAACACATGAAGGACTCCCAGACTATGAGAAATAAGATTCTCTGGTCTGATGGGACGAATTGAACTTTGGCATTAATTAAGTGGTATGTGTGGAAAAAACCAGGCACTGCTCATCACCTGCCCAATACAATCCCAACAGTGAAACATGGTGGTGGTGGCAGCATCATGTAAGGGTGTTTTCAGCTGCCCAGGGACAGGGCGACTGGTTGCAATTGAAGGAAAAGATGAATGCGACCCGAAATGCAAAGATATCCTGGAAAACCTCTTCCAGAGTGCTCAAGGACCTCAGACTGGGTCAAAGGTTCACCTTCAACAAGACAATGACCTAAGCACACAGCCTAAAATAACAAAGGAGTGGCTTGAGACAACTCTGATCATTCTTGACTGGCCCAGCCAGAGCCCGACCTAAACCCAGTGAGCATCTCTGGAGAGACCTGAAAATGGCTGGCGTCCACCAACGTTCACCATCAACCTGACGGAACTGGAGATGATCTGCAAGGACGAATGGCAGAGAAGTTCCCAAATCCAGGTGTGAAAAACTTGTTGCATCATTCCCAAGAGAAGACTCATGGCTGTACCCCAAGCTCAAAGGGTGCTTCTCAATACTGAGCAAGAGATCTGAATACTTATGACAGCGCGATATTTCAGATTTTCTTTTTTAATAAATTTTAAAAATTTCTACATTTGTTTTTCTGTCAAGATGGGGTGCTGAGTGTACATTCATGTGAAATAAAATGAACTTTTTTTGATTTTAGCAAATGGCTGCAATGAAACAAAGAGTGAAAAATTTAAAGTGGTCTGAATAACAAAGTACACTGTATAATATTTATCTTTTGATTTCTGGTATCATCCTGAAAAATAATGAAAACTTCTGTGTGGACCCGTCCCAGCCGTGGTTCAGGACTCTGCTGGAGAAGCTGAAAATTTAAGCTCACTGAGGAAGAAGCCTTAAATGTGATTTTGACATTCCTTTGATCCAGTGGGGAGGGATTACAGAGTGTGGTGTGCATTTAGTCAGCACAATGGAATAGGTTTTGATTTTCTTCATATTTAGATACATACATGTATTCTCTTCATTATTACAGTGACAGACAAGAAAAGAGAACCATTTCTCATGGTGGTCATCCTCTGCTACTTGAGGTGGGGAGAGATTCAATTATTTCTGTATGACTTGTTTGCAGGAAATATTTTCTTATTTCTCTCATATTTCTCATTGTTTCTCTTGAACATTCTAATATTATAGAAATAAATCTGTGATATTTAGTATATTAAATGTTCATTCATCAAATTGAGTGCTTTCATTATTAATTACTACTCTCCTGCACTTTGTGTACTTTTGGACTCCAGGACATTAAGAAACTCATTTTGTACCTGCATGTACCCAATATTTATTGTAACTTTTCTTCTGCTTGCCGCTTTATTGTTCAATATTCCTAATTTACTGCTCTACATTATAGTGTTTATTAATTTGTTGGGGCTGCCAGTCAGTATCTCTCAAATATCTCAAAAACCACCAGATGTATTGCCATGACATTTTCCACATTCAGTGTCCTCAGAAGATGAAGCCTACAGACTTGTCTTGTCTTTTCCTGTAGCGCCATCATTAGATTGACAGTTTTATCTATTAGTAATATGAAATATGTTTGAGATATCCATGTAGGGTAACTTTGGTATTTTTCACACTGTTCCCATGTTTTTGTCTCTAAGTGCCTAATGGGGACAACAGTTTTTTTTAAACTGGTACCATTTTAAACTGGACTGCAACGTAATCCTTCTGGCCTATTGTGCACTGCAAAGTATGTCTGCTAAAACTGTTTTTACCACAGACAGGCTCAGAAAGTGTCTAAAATCATTAAGAGAACTATCCCTACACGATCCTTTTTGATCTGACTATTTGACTTTGTGGCCAAATATACAGTAAAGGGTGGTAAACAATGGGCTTCTGCATGTGTGTTTGTGTACCATTAGGTGCCAGCGTCAGAGCCTGTGAGCCCATCCTCACTGCTAGAGTAAAACTGAACCAGTGAGCCAAGCTGGGTGTGTTTAATCTCTCTGTACAATCTGTGACGACTATCCACAGCTGTGCATTTTCCTTGTAGATGTCTGCATATAAACTAGTGTACAGTGTCACCTACTGACTGGAAGTGAAAACAGCATGTAACTTCTGAGATAGTGAAGCAGTCTATATACTGTGCGTACTGTGTTTCTCATTGGATCTTATGGTTAGACAAAACTGTGTTCAGCGTACTCTTTATTAGTATTAATATGAATCATGATTTGACACTCATAGTTTGGGGTCACTGCTGGCAAAGTTTGACCGTTTGCCATAGACAGTTCCAATCACCAACTTATGAAACACACTTTATGTTCTAACATTTGAGCAGACATGTGTGAGAGTCTATTGGCCTAATGCAGTGCCTTAAATGCATAACTGGTCGTTGCCTACACGGACACACTGCACAGGATAAAACTACAAATAGTACTGATGCTCATTTTTGTTCCTGCCCGCTCAGTAGTCTGATCACAGTTCATTCATTCTTTCATTAGGTTGTCCCCAGCTTCTTCCTCCATCTGCTACAGCTGAAGACAATCTCAGCTTGCCGACCCTTCAGATTCTCCAGTTGTTCCTCCAAGTGGTCGGAGGCGTCCACAGTGTCCTCAAAATCCTGTAGCAGAACTCTGTTCCCCAGCAGACCACGGCGCTCTTTCAGCCTCAGGTTGTCTCTCTGCAGGCTGTTGCGTGCCTGCTTCGTCCTGGTCAGGAGGTCCCTCTTCCTGGCCACTGTGGCTTCCACCACAGCCAGCTGCTCTTGCTTGGCATGGACATCCATCTGGCACCAGAACAGCTTCTCCTTTATGTTTGACAGAAGCTGATAGAGCAGAAGAAAACACAATATTGACCCTATTACTTATCGATTGAAAAGTAGATTTTGTGAGCCAACTACAAAAACTCTGATGGAGTCTGTACCTGTGGATACTTGAACCTACCTCCAAGCTGCTGCTGATCTTTTTCTGCGTCTTTAATGATTCCTCGTTTTGCTTCTCGGCATGTTTTTTCATCTCCAGCCTCTCAGCCTGCAGCTGCTCAAACTGGAGCTGCAGCGGGTCCCTGGCATGCTCTTCCCCGTCACGGAGCTCTGCCTCCAGCCTGTGAATCTTGATCCTCAGCTTGATGTGCTTGAGGCGCAGCTTGATCAGCTCGTCCTGGCGAAGCTGCTCTGCTGCCAGGGTGGACTCCACTTTGGCCTGAGCAGCTTGTTTGCCCAGGCGTCGGCTTAGTACCGCCACAGCTACATCCTGCTTCAGTGCCACCAATGCTCGCCACTCATTTTCCACCTGAGGACAGAGATGAGACAGTTTTGTCTGTGTACACAATCGACACCTATTGCACAACAAGATTGTTATATGTGCCATGTCTATCAGGGTACAGGGTCTGATTCTTTCAGACTTGTGAGATGTATTTGGTTTGTTGCTAAAACGTTACATGCACATAGTGCTGAGAGAAAGATATACAGGCTCAGCATGCACCTCACATCCACCCAACTCACTGCACAGCAGCATGTGTAGACCCCTTGTACTCATTTTCCCTAGAGAGATAGGAGACCATTAAAGCTTCTGAAAACTTGGTTTCAAATCGTAAGTATTTCTCTACACCATCTTAAACTTTTGCACCGTGTACCACCTCAGAAAATATTAGACTCTCCATGTACCAATGACTGATGTTCAAATACAGTAACGTAGACTGACTCTGTTCAGCTATGGACAGTTTACACAGGAGGCAGGTTTATCATTGACTGATAATCTGGTGGTACTCCTGATCTGCACTTCTCCCCCTAATATTTCCTGTTCCACAGTTTGAGAACCAGTATAGCCATACTGAAAAAGAAAAATTAACCTTTTTGTGCAGAGACACTGCAGTGCGCCATGTTGAGCTATCATGTAAATAAGACCTTTTGGGTTTTTCATGGCTGCTGGGAAGGAAAGGGTGAAAGAAGAGGGGTGCAATCTATACATAGACCACTAGGTGTCACTACATCCTACACACTTGTTCTCTAAAGTTATTTCCTTAATCTGCCATCAGGACAGTGGGTATAGTTTGCAACATACCATACAGGAATCTCCCGTGTGAACTAATCAAAGCTGTTTTGACTTGACCAGAAAGTCTTTTCCTGTAGGACGCCATATCATGAGACAGTTCTGCAACTGCCTCACCACCATCACCACCATGCAACTGATTTTATTGTAGTAATGCCTTCCTATAGCCATTGCATTGTGGGACAGCGGTGTCCATCAACGGCACACAAAGTTCAGCATTTTCTTCACTATGCATAGTGATTTTTTTTAACAATATGGAATTTTGCCACTGAGCCAGTGTGAACTTTAACTGCTGCTATTTGCAGCGACCAGTTGAGACATACATAATTAAAACCTCTTTATAATTAGTGTGTTAAACAGTATAGTGTGTGTGTGTGTGTGTGTGTGTGTGTGTGTGTAATTGGGACCTCTTAGAACCATCACCTTAAAGGTGGGGTAGAAGATTTTTTCTGGAGCATTTTTTACCATATTGCTTGAAAACCTCTTCACGACCCCATTGCAGCCAGTAAAATAGAAGGTTTGTCAAAAAAACGAAATGATTTAGTCCAGTCTAGAGGGCGAAATCATGGGAGAACACCGTCCAACCTCGTTGATGGGGCTGCTCATTACGATTGGATCCTGACACGTCCATCAAACTTCGGTCCTCTTCTCCCTCCCCCTCTGCACGTTCACCCATTCGTGAACGAATAGAGACCCTTCCATTACTTTGAAGGCGTGGTTTCGAAGGGAGGTCTGAAGAAAAGGCATGGGTGTGTATTTTCAAAATATAGCATGCTGAAACCGTTTTCCCAACATCTCCTACCCCACCTTTAAAGGAACATAACTTTGCTTGTAACAGTGATTCCAGTGGTTAAAGGTTGGTACTGCAGTGTAAATTCAAAAACACTGGAGCATCCTCCATCCTCTCTCTCCCCCCTGAATGTCTAAATCTCCAGCTGTCACTATACAACAAAGCAAAGCAAATGCCCATGAACCTGCGGAAGCCGTCACAATAACACCAACCTTGTCCAGTTTCTCTTTTGCCTGGAAGCTCAGCTCCTCTTCCTGCTGCTGAGCTGCCTCTGACTCAGTGTTGATCTGCTGCTTCAGGTCACTCAGGATGCTCATGTGCTTCTCATACTCCCGCAGCTGCTCTGACACCGGCAGCTCCCTCTCCAGCTGGACGTCGTCCCTGGCCCTCTTGTGGAAGTACTCTGCCAGCTTGGTCTGCAGCTGGTTGCTGCGTTGGCTGGCTTTATCTCTCTCCTCACTCAGCTCCTGGAGGAGCCGCATGTGTTCTTGGTAGCTGACGTGTTCTTTGTCTTGAGGCACAGCAGCAGCAGCAGCGGCAGCAGTGGTGGTGGGTTCCTCTTCTTCAGCCTTGTTTTCCTGCTCCTGTGTGGGGCTGGTGTTCTCTCTCTCCGGGGTCTCGAGATGCAGACTTGGAGGACCACCATCATCGTTGCTGTTCATCTCAAAAACAACGCTCTCCTCGTGGGACGGTGGCCGTTCATTGACTTCATTCATCTCCACGTCCAAATCTGGACTTGTGGTGACAGCAGGGAGCTCTCTCATGCTGCTCTCTTCTGGCTCAGAGCTGGGTGCCTCTTCAGCTAGGACCTCCTCAGTGGCCTTCATACTTTCAGAAGTTTCTCCATCCTGATCTGATGCACCTGCCTCAGCTGGGACGCCTTCATGTCCATTAACAGCAGCAGGAGCAATGTCCTCCTCATTGGAGAACTCTGCTGAGACCTCCCCCTCTGTGTCATTCCTCACCTCATTTTCTTCATGTTCTGTCTCTCTGTCCATGTTTCAAAAATAAAAATAAAAAAAACAAACTATTACTCACTTTGTCTGTAGCTTTAGGGCTCGTTCACTTCTGTGGTCAATGAAACTGTTCGTTTTGTTTCGGTTGTCCTGGAAACTGCTATCGGGAGCCAATCAGAAGCGGCCTGACCCTTCCTCATTAATATTAACAAGCAGGATGTGAGTAGGTCGCGCGGCGAGAGGCTCGCGGTGCGCAGGCGCGCGAATCTGCCTCCAACAACAAGAAGCAGGAGCCAGGCAACATGGCCGACCTGGGGAAGAAGTACTGCGTGAACTGCCTTGCAGATGTTACGAACCTGCGGCTCCGCTGCACCGACTGTCCCGATATCGAGCTGTGTCCGGAGTGCTTCTCGGCGGGCGCAGAGATCGGTAATCACCGGAGATGGCACGGCTACCAGTTGTTCGACGGCGGTCGGTTCTCTCTCTGGGGTCCCGAGGCAGAGGGAGGATGGACCAGCAGGGAAGAGCAGTCGCTACTCGATGCTATCGAGCAATATGGATTTGGAAACTGGGTACTTTTTAAGTTACTTCACTGAATTCATCTGTACGACACGTCATATATGCCGACAAGAGTTTTTATTTTTAAGTGCGTAGTAAAAGTTAAGAGCCAAAGTTGTGTGGCTAGCGTTAAAGTAATGTTCATGACCTTTATGACAATCCGTTTTCTCTCCGTACCGACGGAAAAGTTGGACGACTGAGCGTTAACACAGAAGAACAGTCCCAGACAGAGCTCAGTGTTGTTTTATGTCATATTAAAGGCGCAACAGTGTGTTAATAATATGTCACATTATGTGTATGGCGACTTTACATCTTCAGATAGTCGTTACAGCAGCCAAATCACACCCGTCAACAGAAAATGAAATTAAAATTAAATGTAAAAAAAAAAAAAAACTAAAATCTTTCACTATGAACTGAACTAAACTAAAACCTACAAAACAGTCGAAAAGGATCGTTTGACCTGTTTGGACTTTGAACAATCTGATGAGTGAAAATCAATCTTTGGTGCAACTGCTCACAACAACAACTTATGCAATGTGTAATATAAATTCATATTCTTCATATTTTAAAGCTTCACACAGCAGCTGGGGAAGCACTCCAATGCAACATTAATGACTGCTAACATGATGCACAGTCAGTGATAGTACAAGTAGGTTACCTGTGGAAGGTAACCCTCCCTACATATGTCATCTGAATACATTTATGACATACACCACATGCAAGCATTAGATTAATGGATGAACACTGCATTCTGTGGTGTACAGAGTCTGTTTAGGGGTTAAGCTAAGTGATTTTGAGTATTGATTAATCTGTAATTCTTATAATAAATTCAATAATGGATTTAGTCTGTTAGGGTACTGCTTTATTTAAAGGTCCAGTGTGTAGAATTTAGTTGCATCTAGTGGTCTAATCGCTGCATTGCAAGCTCCTCACATCACCCTCACCTTCCTAGTGTAAAGGAGAAACACTTGAAAGACCGTATCTAGAGTCACTATTTAGTTTGTCTGTTCTGGGTTACTGTAGAAACATGCTGTTTCAACATGGCGGTCTCTGTGAAAGAGGACCTGCTCCCACTGTAGATATAAAGATATAAATAAAAGATCATTTTATTTATATCTAGATCAAGTAACAAAATTAAAAGGGTCTTATAAAGGTAATTATACATGCATGAAAACATATAGTTATGAATGTTATACTTAATGTCTGCCTTATTCTGAAAATAAATGCCCCAAATCTTACACACCGGACCTTTAACAGGTCTGTTCTCTGAAAATATATATAAAAAATATATAATTATTGGGGAAACCTGAATTCCCTCATAAGAATAGATCTATATAAAGTAAGGATGTCAACAGTTAACCGTTAAATCAGTTAACCACCAAGAATTCTTTCAACCAGTTATGTGTCGGCCTACAGATTAATTTGCATACACACTCCCGCCAATCTCTGAACCCATGGGCTATCGTCTAACGTTGGTATAAAGATAAGCAGTCAGCAGTCAGGGGTGGAAAAAAAAGAAGAGCACTAAATGAAGCTCCGTGTGGGACCATTTCCTCCTGTAAGGCAACAAATGTTGTTACTTTAGAAGTACTAGCACTATTCTGTGACTTACCATATTAAGAACAAGCAGCCCTGTGAAGAATGTGAAAAATCTCCATCTCCTGGAGCACAGAGTGACACTTTAAAAACCCTCACATTTCAGAAGCTGGGACCAGGAAATGTTTTGCATTTTTGCCATTTTCAGTCCCATAAATAACATTACAAATAGCACACTGTTTCTTCCACCGTGCTCATTATTAACGTTTCCCGCTTGTCTTGTCTTTCAGGAGGACATGGCCACTCAAGTCGGAGCGTCCCGCACTCCTCAGGAAGTCATGGAACACTACGTCACTATGTACATCCACGGAAACCTGGGTAAGGCCTGCATCCCTGACAGCATTCCCAACCGGGTGACCGACCACACCTGCCCAAGCGGGGGCCCCCTGTCGCCCAGCCTCACCACCCCGCTCCCTCCACTGGATATCAGCCTGGCTGAGCAGCAGCAGCTGGGATACATGCCACTACGTGACGACTATGAGATCGAGTATGACCAGGACGCGGAGAAGCTCATCAGTGGGCTTTCTGTGAATTATGATGATGAGGATGTGGAAATTGAAATGAAACGTGCCCATGTGGACATGTATGTGCGCAAGCTCAGAGAACGCCAGCGACGTAAAAACATTGCCCGAGACTACAACCTGGTGCCTGCCTTCCTGGGCCGGGACAAGAAGGACAAAGAGAAAGAGAAACCAGGAGCGCTGGGAATCATAGGGACTGCTGGTGGTGTGGGTGGAGCAGGAGCTGGCGGTGGCACAGTAGGATCAGGTTCCACGACAGTGGCAGGAACGGGTCCTGTTCCGATCACGCCCAAAAGAAAGATCACCAAGGAAGAGAAAGAGCAGCGGGTCAGGTTGCGGGCGCTCTGCCAGTTCATGGCCCATCGGGAGTTTGAAGACTTCTTTGAGAACATGCATAAAGAGCGCATGCTGAGGGCCAAGGTGCGTGAGCTGCAGCGTTACCGCCGCAATGGCATCACCCGCCTGGAAGAGTCGGCTGAATACGAAGCGGCGCGCCACAAACGGGAGAAACGCAAGGAGAACAAAAGTGTGGTCACCTCCAAACGGGGCAGTGGAGGAGGAGGTGGGCTTGGCTCTGGGATGGGACTTGGGGGTGGTGCTGGAGGGGGAGGAGGGATTGCTGGAGGGTTGGGGGTTGGAGGTGGGATCAAAGAAGAGGGCAAAGACGGCGAGTTTGCCGCCATTGAGAACCTGACGGGCTTTGAGCTGCTGTCAGACAGGGAGAAGGTGCTGTGTAACTCTCTGAACCTCAGCCCAGCTCGGTATCTGACTGTCAAAACCATCATCATCAAAGATCACCTGCAGAAAAGGCAAGGCATCCCGGCCAAGAGCCGGCTGCCCAGCTATCTGGACAAGGTCCTCAAGAAGCGCATTCTCACCTTCCTCACAGAAAGTGGCTGGATATCCCGAGACGCCTCTTAGTGACCCATCTTTGGTTGGGAAGCAGTTGATGATCAATGATTGCTGAGTTGCTACACACTCTGCAGGCAAACTACTGGCTTTCACCAACTTTTCAAAGGTGACCATGTGAATATGTACATTTAGGATGCCCCACTGGAAAATGTCTATTTTCATACCAGGGCTAGAAACAAAAGTAAGCCTATATTTTTACATTTGGAACGGGATGCGGGTGAAAAAATCTCTGTGGGTTCAAAGTACTTTGTGTCCATATTGTTACCACATGATGGTAGCTCTAATACTAACAAGTATTACATAGTTCAAGAGAGATTTTTGTGTTATTGCAACATGCTCATTGAAGAAGTCTATGGAGAAATACTATTTTGAATCCAAACAGCGACGGAAGCCTAATTTGGTCAACTTTGTTAGATCATTTCCTAGAAATTGTCACACAGCTTGAGTAAACTCTCAATTTTTTGACCAATCTTTTTCCTTCTTACTGCCCACGATGGCAGGAAGAGAAGACAGGAGGGTTCTACAGTCGTCCAGCTTTCTCTGAAATGCTACTGCCTGAGCACAAGTCGTATCATCGATTTCAAGCTGTTGACCTAAAGCTAGACCGATTAGATAAGCTGTGCCGATATGTCTACTGATGTATCAGCATTGGCATATAAGTGAATCACCAAGAAACGTCCAGGAATGCCAAAGAAAATGTTAATTAAGATAATTAAGAATCAGTATTTCCATCACAGTCTGTCCACCAGGCTAGGCAAGCTATAAAATGTCACACTCAGTAAATATCATGGTCACACTTCTATTTAAAGGATCCTTTATAAGAAATATTCATTCAGGTTGGCGTGTTAATGTGGCACACTGGCAGATATATTTAACCCATAAAACCCCTCTCGGCTTCAGATCTTAGGTATTTCTCTGTAACATTAACTTCTCATGCTAAAGAACCAACAATCCAAGTCTAAAAACATTTAGGGATTGTTTTATTAAGAGATTAATGCTCAAAAAATCCCCTTGTGTGCTTCATCAGGACTGTGATCAGTTTTGAATTAATTAATCGATTAGCTGTTGATCACTGTTGTCCGCAGACGTTCTCAGATTTCTTGTTTTGCCCACAACCCAAAGATATTCAATTTACTCTATTTACATTAGAGGAGTTGAAATCAGAGAATTCTCCTTAAAAAATTACTTAAAATCATCAATCGATTATCAAAATACTTAACAATACAATAGCAGTTGCTGCAGCTCTCCAGGAAATCTAAGTTATCAACCCCAGAACTGTCATGAGGTTTGGATTCAGTTGCCACACCCCAGTTGTTGCAGAGAAATATGTGATATCACCCAACTAACCAACCAGTGAATTGTTGCTAAATCCTGATTGGTATCCAGAAGTAATGATGATCTTATGTCATTCCAACTGAGCTCCGCCCACTTGAAACCAGTGAGGGGGGGAAAAAAAATTAGAACGTTGGTAGAAAGGAGAGTTTATGACTGATCATACACGGTGAGAAAAGCAGTGTTCAGGACCTTTTAAATATCCATGTGAGTATCAGCTGAGCTAGTATTTTATTTTTGATTTGTTCATCATTTGAAATTAGTATGGAGGAGACACCTGTCTTTGAAAATGTATTTATTTTTACAGAAGCAACTAGTACAGCTTTAAATGTTCTACTGTCCACGTGGTACGATACAGGTAAAGAAGCTGAATGTGTAAGGGCATTAACCAATGATACTCAAAGATACAGTTCCAAGATTGTTGTTTACTGAGTGTGTTCGAGGAGTGTTCCTCCTCATTCGAGTTTCCTCACCACATGCCATCTAAGATGGTCTGTCAAACCAGATGTTGCCTGCAGCCTGACATTAGTGCTTTCAAAGGTAACTTCACTTGAATGCAGAACCACAACAGCAGCACTGGTGACAGTTTCCTGCTTTTTTTTCCCCCTGCAAGCCGAGCAGTGCGGCGTCCATTGTGCTATTTAAATGTAAATGAAGTTATTGAATGGGCTGTCATTTCACGGCAGGAACAGAAGCTGTAAATAAAAAAAAAAAAAAAGAAAGAAAGAAAAAAAAAAGAAGAAGGAAAAAATCACAGAGAAGAAAGGCATGTGAATGTTACCGAAGCTGGAAATGCAAGTAATGAGTGGCGTTAGTTCTGTAGGGGTAAAAGTGGAGCTTTGTCTCTTTTTTTATGGTCATTGAGGAGGAATGGCCTCCTCTGCGTTATGGAAAGAGGAGGCCAACTGTGGATCAACTGTGAGGGCTGTTCTGTCATGGTCAAAATCAGTCGATGTTAGTCACATTTTATCAACGCAGAGCTCCAAACCATCTTCCCTTGTGGCCAAACACTACAGCTGCTTTTAAAGGATAGCTGGTTCTATATTTGTCTTATTGTCAACAAATCCCATGAAAAGACCAAAACCCACAATGAGTCGACCCCACATTCACTGCATTAAAAATTGAAAATAGTCCCCAACAAATGCATTGTTTCCTGCTGTTTGAGTTCGCTAAATCCTACAACGTTGAGCTGTTTTAGGAAACGACATCCCTGACACATTCTTCGAGAAGATTCCTGTCTTCCACTGTAGTCAGGTTTATTGAAGACAATTTTTTGTGTTGAAGCTCAGTGGAAAGTTTGAGCATCCTGTTGTAACCAGAATGTTCTCAAAAAGGCGATGCTCATTTCCAGCCTATAAACCAAACCGCGATGACCCAGAGCTGTCAGGTGAATTTGATGGTTCTCCTTTGTTTGAATGTCCTCTTTCTGTTTATTCCTTTTTAGATAGCTTATAGTGATTTCTCGAGTTTTGACAGTGGTGTCATTCTGCATGTGCAACCAAACGTCCCGCATTTGTTTCAAAATGGTGTGTTTCAGTGTAAATGTCTCAAAGAAAAATATGGCAATTTGATTTTTTTTTTCTCAATATTTTTTGTAAGGGAAAGGGGGGTTGCTTACTTTGTCACCAAATGTAAATAATTTTGTAAGATAAATTGGAAAAAGAAACTATAATTACTGACCTGTGAAATGTACAGTATTTTGTGTCATGGATTTTTTTTATATAGCTTTTGTAATAAAAGAAACTGGTTTTGGATTACAGAGAAGCATTTTCTGAAGCTTTGGGTATGGTGATGGCATGCTGTTGAGCCGTCTTTAATCTGGTTACCGAGCTGTTTTCTTGTCCTGTTACTTTGTTGTTGCACATGACAAGGTATGTATGGAGATGTATTAAAAGTGCAAATACTTTATAATTCTACATAGTCTTGTTTCCTCTTCAGTCATTCGCAGTACCTGTGAACCAAAAACGAACCTAAAATGTCTGTTTTTATTGCAATAGAGGGACAGAGAGGACTTGTTACTAATGCTGCAACTGTGGACCATGAGTCGACACAAGAGCAGCATGTTAATGAGGTCACAATGTTTTCATTCACTGCGGCTACAAGTGAAGGCACGTTAGAATTCAAGATATGGAAGAGATTAAAATAGCAAATTAAAAACCGGAAGTCAGAAATATCTAAAGGTGAGACATAAATGGTGAACAAGAATAGACTAAAATTCAATTTTCAATTAGTTTCAGTGCGAAAGAAATAAGGCTTGAAACTGATATTTAAAAATATACCACAATAACACACAATATCATGTAAATGATCCAGAAACTCTTAAATCACTCTCTGTTCTGGGTTTGTGGTTCCCACCAGTTATGGTTTCAGACTCGTTCTCCACCTCCCAACACTCACATTTTGAGTGCAATTGAAAAAAAAACAAACAAAACACACAACATAATAAAAGGTAAAGATGAATTTGACATAGCATGTTTTTCTCCCCAAATTTCCAAAATCATTATCAGAATTCTTTTGGTCACGATAATTGTGTAGTGAAAATCTGATATTGTGACAGACCTAGAACAAATACGCAAGTAGAGATGTCCGAAATGTAATAATTGCATTTAAAAGCATGAAGCTTGATTTATTGGTTAGTTTCAAGGAAACGTTACTTTAACAAGAAAAAAAAATAGTGCACCTGTTGGACTTTTTCCAGCTCTGGTTTAATACACATTTGCTGTCCTCTGGAGTGTTAATCGGCAGGTTGCTGTATGTGCAATGCAGTCAAAATAACCTACAGTGTGTGTTCATGGTAATGAAGGACCATGTGTGTAAAAGACAAACACCAGACCAAGACTTCAAACTTGATCAGTTTATTCTGACGCAGTGACAGTTGGACAATAGTCCATGCATATCCTAATGGTTTACAGATAAAGCTGTTACATGACTGAAGAGTGACGTAGAGACGCTACAATGACCGAGGCTGGCTGATCAAGATGTTTAAGATTTAGTCAAGCCCGCCTCAGTCCAATGCGACATCTCAAACATTTCTTCACATTCTCAAGTACTGACCCTTACTTTATTCACAGAATGAATTTAAAACTCAAAAAAAAGACAACTGAGGAGTCAAGTTCAACATAATTAGGGCTTTAAACAAAAGTCCGGAATGATACCAGCAGTTCAGAATCAACACTGCTCAAATTTGTGGATGGATTTCAGATCGTAGCTCACTCAAAATAGGTCTTGAATCTATAGGGACTTACGATCGTCTGCTCAACTTTTTGTGAATCACATCTTTCTTCACTTCCAGTTAAGATGGCAGCTGATCGGCTGTGATCTAGTGAGTTTCTTTTATTAACAACTTCTGACAAAAGACTGATGACGAACTGAAATGTTCCTGTAAAGACAGTCCTGTGCCAGACAAAGTGTGATGTATCTGTTAAAAGCTGGTGGATATTGTCCAGATGCAGTCGGCTTCAGTTCAGTTGGCTTCCTCTTCTCTTTTAGGCGCCTTAGGGTGAGCAGGGTAAGGGTAGGCTTGTGGGAATAGGGTGGTAGGGTGCCTTGACCAGTCCGCTGTACCTGAAGTCATCCATCACCCAGGCAACAAAACAAATCACACTTTGTCGCAGTTATGTTATCGTTTTTAGGGGGCTTTGGCGACGCCCACTAACGCTGGCCTGAGGGTGCGACCGTGAAGCTTGTACCCTACTTTGGTTACCACGGCGACGCTGCCGGGCTCCTTGCCCTCCACGGGGGCGTGGAAGAGTGCCTCGTGCTCGTATGGGTCGAACTTCAGGCCCTCGGGGTTGAGCTTGACCAGGCCGTGCTTTGTGAACACCTTCTGGATCTGGACCTCGGTCATCACCAGGCCGTCATACAGGTTCTTCAGGTGGGGGTTATGGCTCGTGACCTCCTCCTTGGGCACGCTTTCTGTGGCCTTTTCCAAGATGTCAGCCACCTCCAGCAGGTCCTTACAGAAGCCCTGGATCCCTGAGATGGAAGAAGTTGGAACATTATCCAGCATGCTTTAAAATCTATGCTATCAACTGGTCATACCAGATCAAGGAAGGGTGGAGCAACAAGCAAGGCTGTGTTTTGCTGATGTCAATTAATTCAAAAGCTACACTGTCTGATTTAACAGACTAAAGTCATAAGCGTCACAACAAAGGTGTTGTCAGAATCATACCTGACAGTAAATTTAGACTAAAAAGGCCCAGAAACAAGAAAAAAGCAACTATGTGACACTTTTAAAACTTTATGAATACATGTGGATGTTATGTTTGCATATTCAGTTCAGAAAAGTGCCTCACAACCTTGTTATTAAGTTATAATAAAATAATAAAAACAAGTTTTCAGACCAACAGCTTAACCAAGATGGCCAGTGTAGTGAAAAAGGCTGAAGTTGCTCTTTGGTGACATCCAGTGGTTGAAACATACAACTGCAGAATACTTGATCAAACCACATGGTAAAGCCTTAAAGAGCTGAGGCTGTAAATGTAGGAGATGGGTCATTACCGTATAATTTAGCATCTTCGATCATCTTCTGAGTCCTCGTCCTGAGGTTCTCTGTGTCTGCCAACGCCCGCTTGTACTTTTCCTGGAAAGACAGAGGAAACAGTAAGTCACTGTTAAAAAAACAAAATGTCACCGACAATATGCAGTGAAGCTCTGGATTACAAACTAATGAGTGAATGCCCTTTTAATGTAAGAATGATGCAGTCAGTGGAGATGGAGTAATTCTCCCCGTCAGCTCAGCTCTGCTAAACAGGAAGTGACCTTGTCTTGACTTACTGTCATGTCCTTGAGCTGATCCTCCAGCTGGGTCTTCTCCTCCATCAGGACTTTCTCTGCTGAACTCTGCTCTGGCTTTTCAGCCTCTTCTTCTGACCCGTGGCCATTCTTCTGCTGGGTGGCAGTACATAACAATCGCGGAGATGCTCTGAGTGGGAAGGACACACACAATAAGAAGTCATTTGTCAAGTGAAACCATTTTTCAGACCCTGATCAGCCTGCAGTGTATGAGCTCTGATGCTCCAGGCTTACACAAGCTAACATTTCTCTGCAGCGTGTGCACTGTACCAACAGATGTATTCCTTGTTCTATCTCCTGACAGACCACAAAGCTGTCTGAGCCTGAACAGCTGCCTCCAGATGTTTGTAGCCAATTTAATGCTCAATCTGTTCGACATGACATGATTTAATCAATTAAATGAAGTCAATTGACTACAAAAAATATATATTTTTTGCTGGTTCCAGCCTCTCAAATGTCAACATCCCATTTTTCTTTGTGATCCATGATAGTAAATTGAATCTCTTTCAGTATTGGACTGCTGGTTAGACAAAACAAAACATCTGTAGACATCACAGCAAGCTCTTGGACTTGTTTCTGATGTTTTACAGACCGCATCATGAAACAAATATTAATTGCAGCCTCAGATACATGATCATCCTTTGCAAAGTTCAAATTCAGTTACATCAACATGGCAGTGAGTTACAGTAACAGGACATGGGGGTCGGGGGCTCGCTGAATGCTTTGTGGATTATGAAAATAATGTTAAAAAGATGCCACAGTGTGTACAGTCAAACTGAACACTCAGGAGAGATTTTAGAGGAAGAATTAAACAACTTCTCCTTCAGAAGTCTACAGACTATTCTGGTTCTGTGTCCAGACATACTAATTAATGGAATCAGACAGCTTAATTCACATGACTGCCAGTAGTACTTACTTACTTACGTACATACTGAGCATGTTACGCAACTACTCTGTATCAATGATAAATATCCAGTTATATACAGCATATAGCCTATTAATAAATGGAATTCTGTGGATGAATAGCAGGAACAGTTTATTTCACCATATGACACATTATGTCATCATCTCTCTAGCCAATAGAAAAGTGTGGAGACATGTCGTCACACTCCATTCACAGACCATTCATTTTAATGTCACGAAGGAAACAAACAAACAGGTTTATGAATGGAGTCTAGGCTGGGAGGTAGAGCTGGTCGTCCACTAATCAGATGATCGGCGGTTCGATCCCCGGCACCTTCAGTCCTTGGGTAATATACTGAACGCCAAATTGCTCCCTGACTAAATGTAGTGTCCGAACACACACACACACAAATCTACATCTCTCTCTTCATTTAAGATATGTCACATTACATCATCCTGTTCCCAGCTATCACATGCTAACAGTGACACACACTAATGTATTCGTCAGGTTTAACGGTTAAATATGAGCCAGCTCAACTCAAACACACACACATACACATCTCAGCTGTCACTTCATATCTGTATTACTACTATAAAAGTTAATATTAAGGACCACGGTCGGTTGTGAAAGCTAACGTAGCTAGCTGACTACTGCCACTACCACCATGAGCTAACGGGAGCTCTCCACTGTGCCAACCCGAGCCTAGCGTCTCTGTACCGGCTACATTCAGTCAGAGGAGTCCATGCTGAAGTCTGTTACCTTATCAGCGCGGGCGAAGCTACAACTGAATAGCTCTGTCTCACTGCACGTACACACCAGCTCGCCATTTTCCACCGTGCGCCGCTCTGCAGGTAAATGCTCCTTGTAACACACGCTGACGGGACGCTCAACCGTGATGGCAGCGGCGTGCGGTTTGAGCCAATCAGGTGTCAGTAGGGAGACAGTTGACCAATCGAATTAAAGGAAGCCTTTGACGGCGAGTTGTAGTTTGGTTGGAGTTGAAGTTAAAGGTGAAAGTTGCACATGTGACCAAGGACAGTTTTTAAAAAGTCTGATCAGACAGAAGGTCACTCATCCCCTGGTTATTCAACTCACACCGTTTACCAGCATACGTTTAGACCCGACGGTTCATGTGAAATGTAAAACAACCAGTAAATACTGTTGTAGTGTTAGATCCCCTTCTTGCAGTACATTAAAGCAGCAACACATAAAACTCTATGTTTTCACGTCCTGCAGACACAGAGCAACATTAGCATTTATACGGTGTTATATGTAAGTCTAATATCTACTCTTATTTAACTTCACTAACAACTCCTAAGACCAGTATCTGTTTCTTTAGCTGCTAAAATTATGTTCAATCTATCTATCTATCTATCTATCTATCTATCTATCTATCTATCTATCTATCTATCTATCTATCTATCTATCTATCTATATGTTTCAGTTCACCACCAGCTAACTGCTAACTGTGTGTGTCCTCTCTGGTTCTGGGCAGGTAGCATGCAGTGGGTTCATCTGGATTATATGCTGCGGCTGGAAACAGACCCCAAAGCAATGAGGTAAGATGGCAAAGAAGCTTCAAGTGTAACTAAAACCCCCAGATTCTAACTAAGATGCTAACTAAACTAACAGAGCTAACCAAGCTAACAGAGCTAACCAAACTAACAAAGCTAACTGAGCTAACAGACCTAACCAGGCTAACTGAGCTAACCAAGCTAACTGAACTAACTAAGCTAACCAAACTTATTCGCAATGAGCGTCTACCATCAGGCTGTCCGTATCAGCACTGAACATGTGTTAGCTCTGCTGCTCTCTGAACTGCTAGCAACCACGAGTAGCTGCTGTTAGACTCTGTGTGTGTGTGTGTGGTGGAGATCTGACAGTCAGTGAAGCACAATCATGGCCGTTTCTGTGTGGTAAATGTGTTGTGACAGTAGCTAAAAAAGAAACTGAGAGGGGCTACATCTCTGGTGTATTTGGCTACGTAGCAGGCCACAGTCTGTATAGTCAGCAGATGCTGGTTTTATAGGACGGGACAGGAAGCCGGGGGTGGTCGGTGATTAAAGCTACCACCATCTATGTCACTTGACACAGATCAACCAACAGCAAAATTAATTTGCAATAACCAGGTTTTAACCAGTAGAGGGAAGTGGTTATGCATATTTATAGTGAAATATGTAGAATTTAAATACTTTACACTAACGTTTGTACCTGAATTGCCCAGTAACAACACTAAATATGCACATAATCTGGTATTCATCTGGGAAAAAAAAGGCTTAAATTGCAGGGTGAGTAAAGCTCTGTTTGTTACTCATTTTAAGAGGCACCAACTGGGGCTTAGGTTGTAATTCTTTGTGAATTTGTCACTAAAGCAACCCCTTTCACGTCACACATAATAATTTGATTCATTGTTAGTACAGAGAATTATTTATTGTTTAAGATTGTGTTATGCTAAGGAACAAGGTGGTCTGGGCCCAGACATATGGCAACACTACTGAGTATCACAATTATTCTTTCCAGTATAAGTAGGTGAGTCCAGATGTTACAAATACTTGGATTAAGATGAAAACTAGGAACTCTGGTTCATGGACGTTGATGGTTTCTATGTGTGTTAAAGAAAACAAAAACTACATTATACTTTTGTTGTTTCAAATACTATCCAAAATCAAGATTTTTACTAGATTACCAGGTTGATACTATACTGACTTGTAATCAGGTGAATGATGTCTCTATTTCAATGATTTTGTGAAACTGGATCATATTTTATGGTGAAAATGTTTTCTGATGGACAGTAGCAGTGAAATGTAGCTGCTGTTAGCTAATGTTAGCTCAGTTTGTTGGCCGTGCTGCCCGGACTGTGAGCTCAGAGCACTGTCAGTGTTAGTGTTTGTAGGAAAAGGTGTTTTGGACCACCGGGAAGAAGAGGAGGTTTTCAGACTCAGGACATGGGGCAATGCTAATGAGGAGTGGAGCCAGAGTTGTGCCAGAACCGGAGCTGGGCAAATGGGCCATCTGACAGAGGGTTGAGATATAAAACGTCGAGCTGAGCTTCTTGCTGTTGGACTAGTAACTAATATTAGCTGGCTATGTCTTTTGTTGTCGACCTTGCTTGATGTTCATAAGTAATATAACCATAACAAATACACATGTACATTTGTCCATATTTAGTGCAGTGGGATTACACTCGCAATTACAATAATACCAATTTCTATGCAGTGTTGCTTTAATTCTCCACCAGGATTTCTCCACCCGTTTAACGTGTTTTAGAGAGCGTATAGAGGATATAATGTGAGTCATTATTATTTCAGAGAATTCAACTTAGAGCAAAAAAAAAAGCTGCTTTAATACTTGAACTCCACCTGGGAAGTGTAAGAGGTGAACTGTGTGCAGATACGTGAGCCGTGACAGTCAGATTGGCTTTTGAGTGACACTCCTGCTTACAGCCTGCTCATTCAAAGACATTGTTGTCTCTGTCTGCTTCTCGTCAACTAATCAGCCTCACTGAATGATGAAAAGGAACTTTGCATCATCTCTCGCTCCCTCTTTTCCTGCCACACACACACACACACACACACACACACACACACACACACACACACACACACACACACACACTCCAATTTCTTATTCATTTCCCATCTCTTTCTTTCTCTCATTCTTTCTTTCAGTGCACATCTGACAAGGCGGAGCTAATTGATAGGCATGTCATTTCTCTGTGCTCCTTCCCAGCCCCGCGACTCCACCTGTTCACACGTCTGCAAATTACTCCTTCATTTCGCAGTAAGCGGAGCAGACAGGTTGGCGCTTCCTCATTAGGAGGAGGTTTGTTTCACAAGGTGAGGCATGGATCTCTCGTTTCAGCTTTGATGAAGCCTCACAGAGTCAGACTTTGATGTCTGTCATTAATGAACCTCTTAAAAGAGTTCTGATTCGTGTGTAATGGGAAAGAGACTCGGGCAGCGTGGTAGTTATGGAAGCGTACAGACAGCTTCTGTCTCAGACTGGCTTTGACTCTTTGTTTACTTCTCTCTTTCTCTCTCTCTCTCTCTCTCTCTCTCGACTGCAAGATGAAGCCTTGAAATGAAATGTTGTCATGCTGTCATCATAACCAGGTTTCATTTGAATATTAAATCTGTTGAAGTTCATGAAAGGGTCACTCTGTAGGGAGCACGAATCCTCGAAAACAATCATATAGACTCCTGAGGGTCTTGAGGAGCTTTGTCAAATCTGAGAAAACAACCCTGATGACATCATAGTGATGTCATCACCATTATCTCATACCTGAAGGAATAGTCTGAGTATTTTGAAGTGTGTTTTTATGAATTTCCTGCTGTAGATGGTGACCAGTGCGCCCACAGTTTGGAGCAGCTGTCAGGTTTCCTGGCACAGAATCAGAGCGATGCATTGACGTGGACAGGGTCAGCAGAAAAATGTATTTTAGCCACATTAAAATGGTCCACTTCAAAAAATCAATATCCTTTTAAGTGTAGAATATTTTCATGGCTTTGCTTTGCTTTGCCAGAAAACCTGACTGCTTCCCTAAACTGGTGGTGCTCTGACCACCATCTACTGACGGTAACACACTGACTGCCATCACTGTAAGAATCAAATACAAATACAAATTGTTGTTTCCTGTGTGTACAATGGGTGGCGTTGTGCACATATTAAAAGCTCAGGTATAAAAGTAGAGAGTCACAGTGTTTGGTTTTCATGAAGGACATCCATGTTATTGTTCAAGTTTATGCACAGATGGAAAATAAATGATTATTGCTGTATCCAAGAACAACGTGCGGACTTTATACTAGGAAAGCTACTTATGAGCGTCAACCAGGTTGCCGCAATGAATTAGTTTTTACTTTGTAAACATTTCAATGTTAAGTAATGTCAAGTAAAGTATGAAATTTGCTAAATAATGTATCTCCGAAAAGCCGCAATTGCAGCTGCAATACACAGACTTAACACTAGCTTCCTGTTCATCACTCCTTCCTGTAAAACAAGTAAATGACACCATATAACCATTAAACTAGTGGGTATCCACCAATAACAGTAAAAATAATGGACAGCATATGTGTGATGTCACCCATAAGGTTTTGAAGCTCAAAATGTGCAGCGCTGGCTGCGGCCATGTTGGCCTAGTCGATCTAATCTAAATATCGGCAAAGACATGGATCATTGGCGGACCTAAAATGGGCTGAATGATGCCTGGGTGCTTAAATTAACCATCTGTAACGACACCTACCTGTCAGTCAAAGTGGCTACACTGTTAATTCTGCATAACTTTAAGCCTTAATATCATTTGAACAGGTGAGTTGTATAAACATTCACCCTCAATACAGTTGTCATGAACGGGGAATTTTTTTGTACCAGGCTGTAAACATGTTTATTTCTGCTGTGTAGTTGGACATTTTAACATAGGAGCTTATGTTCTGTAGCCAGCCTCAAGTGGCCACTCGAGGGGTTACATTTTTTGGCACTTCTGCACTGACTTCATTTCCCAGCCTCTTCCACTCTTTGAAGAAATAAAGTATTAAAGTTGGACTCTTTGTCTTATCGATATGACTTTGTCACTTTGACGTCAGTGTGGTAGAAACCACAAAGAAAATATTTGATATTTGAAACAGTCTCAGTGGTGTGACTCTACTGTATCTTATCTATGGAGTTTTTTTCTGTGTTGTCTGAAGACTTTGACTTTTTGTCCTTGTTGGAATAAAAATTGAGTTTGTAGGTTCTTTCTTGACACAGCTGTTAATGTACATATAAATGTTCAAGTTTATTAGAGCTGTTTGTGATGATTTGTCTGTATTGATGTCGCCTTCAGTAGCTTTCTCTTGTGATGCCTTACTTGTAAAGAAGAATATGTTTAGAATAGATTTCTCCTCGTTGACCACGTCTGTCATTATTACAACCTGTTTCTGACAAAGTTGTGCTTGTGCATCTGGGTTAAGCGTTTAGTCTTTATGAATGGGCATTGTGAGCTGTCAGCCTTGGAGCCGTCAGTTTGTTTACCACAGATGATGAACCAACTTGCCTTGAAAACCCAATGTCATTGAAAAACAGGAAAGAGAAGAGGGGGTGGTTGTTCGCTGATGGAAGACAGACACAAATGAGTAAGGAGTGCAGACACCGATGTAAAGGTGCAACACAAGAGCTCCTCACATCAAAGAATGCTTGTAATGAAAGAAAGGTTGAAAGCAGCCGGGTGGATACAGATTGTCTGAAAGTTTTTTTTCTTTCCCTCCACACAAACTAGAAGACAACATATTCAAGGTTGTTCAATTATTCATGTTCAGGGATCTTCTCAGAGCCTTTCCCAGTCTCAACCAACAAGACTAACAAGACCTCCGCAGTATTACCACGGGGATGTTTGTTTACATGGATCAGATGCAGAGCAGGGAAAAATAGCTCACCCGGGTCAGACGATTGCCACAGCTTTTGAAAGGCAGGGCGCCCACACCGCCAGCAGGGGGCATTCAAACACATGTTTTAATGCATGGCTTTGGGTTTGGTTTAACTGATAGGAGACATGGCAACAGACAGACTTTCTCAGTGTTCCTGATACGCACATGATACAAAAAGAGGACCTCCCCTGGAGAGTACTCTAGTATGTTAAATGAAAAAGTTGTTGGAGATTAGTCCAGAATTGTAAATCCGGACCTCTCAAGAGCAAAAGAGAAAAGCTACTCAAGTTCCAAATGGTCCAAAATGACAGCCTGTAGCTACAGTAATAATGAAGAGTGGCTGAAGTTTTGAAAGGTCCCCCCAAAAAATTAAAGAATTGAAAAAAGCAAGAACAGAGTTTAGGCAATAGAGTGAATTCTTTCACAAGAGATAAACCAAGAACAAGAACTGAACTGAAGACAAAGTACGCCAACTCTTAGAAATAATGGTAACTTTTTACTTTAGTTCCTCCATATTTGGATTTTCCAGGGTGTCTGCAGGGTATTAAAAATGTGGGTGAAAATGAGACTGTGCAAGTGTGAAAAATGATTTGGCTGCACCGTTGTCAGAGTTCTGAGCTCAGAAACTGAGGTTGGCAGAATGCACAGATTCACTAAGCTCTGGCACCAGTCACCAGCAAAGAGGAGTGTAGAAAACATTCATCTTCTTGACACCCGATCCCCATCTTTAACTTCACCTTGACCTTAATGCTAACAGAGCATTGTTTTTTTAATTTGAGTTCATTTGACAGGAATTGCAAATAAGGCATGCTCATAATCATTTCTGTGAAAGTGTCAGAGCTTTTCGAAAAGTCTTCTTCTCATCTGTAGTTCCTCATTAGGTTAACAGCAAGGTGAGTGATGATGGTGTTTACCTGCAAAGTTTGAATCTGTGACATTTCTTGAGTGGCCTGCAATTCAAGAAATAATCCAGAGTCAACACTAAAGGCCTCCTGTTGGCTTCCATGATATGAACTACATTACAGCATCCTTTTAAATCTTCTTTCTTCAGTTATTTTAATCAATGCTAGGAGCATAATTGAACCTAAGGTCTATGGAAGTCATTAGCATGCGGCTAACAACGCCTATGTAAATGTAGTAATGTAGTACAAAGTACAAAGCATAGAACATACAAGAACATATTCAAAGTAACCAGGTACTACAATATTCACCATCTTAGCTTAGCAAGCTAGCATGCTAGCAATTGCTAATTAGCACAAAGTGCAGCTGTGGCTGTTTGATATCGACGTTACATGAATGTTAAAACTTTTACAGACATGGACTCGTCACTTATTGGTGTGGATAACTGACGCTGTAAAAAATGGATGGTGTGATGTCACCTGATGTAAACATGTTTATTTCTGCTGTGAAGTTGGACATTTTAACATGGGGACTTATGGAGACTGACTCACTTCTAGAGCCAGCCTCAAGTGGACATTTGAGGAACTGCGGTTTTTGGCACTCCTGGACACGGACGTAGCCACTTTGCTTCAGTTGTTTTGTGATGACAGCTCAGTCTAGTCTAGACTGAAATTGAAGATATCCGTCAGGCTGTGTGAGGACACTTGCACGTGGAAACACAAGATGGCGCCTCCCCCGTGACTCTTCCTTCTTCTGGGCTAACCTTGACCATGGGACTGCTTGTGAGGGTAATAACTCACTGCTACATTTCTTGATGTGACATCCTATCCCCTCGTCCCTAAGCTAGCCAGGTTCCTGCACTCCATCCATCCTCCCCAACACACACACACAGACTCCCCCATCCCTCTCTACCTCCATCCATCCTCTTTACCTTCCCATCCTCCCTTGACAACAGTTAAGATGTTTGCCTTGCACAATAAACAAATCTGTTACAATTAGTGTTATCACGGCGGGGTGTTTTTCAGTTCCCTTCTTTAGGTTCAGGGTGGAGGCACTGGGAGTCTCTTGTGCTGGTGTTCAGATGTTTAGCTGTGTTGAAAATAAATCCCCACGGGGTGGTTTGATTGAGTGAGAGTTGTGGGAGGGAAGGATGGTGGAAAGTGGCCTGGCTCTCTGGGGAAATCTGACAAATGGAAACCTATTTCCATTCCCAAAGCAAAAAAATTTACATCAAGTGAAGGCAGAATGAAGCTGCTCTGATATGTTTATTGCTGCAGTGAAGCAGCTTTAAAGATGCAGAAAGTTAACGGAGCTGATGCCTTTAAAAACGTGACGGAAAGCTTTTATCATCATATGGCCACACAAGCCGTTGTCCTGAGTTTTACTGGAGAGTTATATTGTGCTGACATGGTCTAAATACAGTGTCAGAGGCTTTTTACCGCCGAGTCATTTTACATTTTGTCAAGAGACGACTCAGCATTACACGCAGATATTAACCATTTTAATGATAAGGTACTAATGGGGTTTTCTACTGCTGTTTCAGAAGGTGTATATGTGAATATGTTTAAAAAGAAACAGAAATCAATGACTTATTTGATTTTCGTTTTAAAATCCAAACATTAAAATTAAAATACAAGGTGTTTTTTACTTTTCAGGGTCAAAAAGAGAAATGTTAACAGTGGTTTGATTTTCATTTTTCTGTTTCTCATAACAGAAATGGAAAAAAAGGTCCAACACTTGATATTAGATATTAGGACTCTTTTTTTTGCTCTGTTTATATCTTTTTATATTTGCCAAACCTTTTTAATAGCTCTTACACTTGTATATATATTTTATATTTATTGCTTGTTTTACACCAGGTATATGAGGGGAACAAAATTTGAACTCTCTGTATGGCTTGCATATATGGCAGTGTTGACAATAAAGTTGAACTTGAACTTAATATTACACATAATACAAAAAAGTTCTTATTTAATAAAACTGTCACCTCAAATGGCATTCAGAATTTCCTCATTTTTTAATGAAGTCATGACACTGTGACATTTAAGAGTTATTTTACTGCTCCATTTTGGAGAAAATAATAAATGATCATTGAGCTAAATTTCCCTTTAATTTTGTTTCACTTTTTCCCTTGAGTGAGCAGTGAGATTTCTGTAGATGACAAACTCATTAAAGAAAATAATCTGTTTGTTTTGGATTATCTGAAATAGACAAAATTTTGTGAATGACATGAAACATTTCTGTTGTGTTTCTTCGCTTTATTAAAGATTTGGGGAAAAGATCTAGGAATAGTTTTATATGAAAATACTAAACATTTGTGAAATAATTCATTTTCCATTTATAAGTATCAAAATTAAGCAAGCTAATTTGAAGTTCATCCCTAAATTCTACTAAATTCTACAAATACAAAGACAATTCTCCAAACTGTTCTAGATGTAGAACTAAAGAGGGAACATTTATGCATCTGTGATTCGTTAAAACGTTTCTGGGCTTTAGTTCTTTGTTTCATAAAATCTAAATCTAAATCAGTATAAAGTCTAAATAGTTTTAAAGTCTAAATTATTGATGTGGCACAACTTAACACTTCCACAGATGCTCTTGTGGTGTCTTTACAGAAGGTAAGTTGCAGAACACCCTCCCACACTAATTTTGGGGTTGCAGTAGCTCAGTCCACAGGGAGTTGGCTTTGGACCAACTCAAGTCCAGCATGGACCACAGCTTTGGAAATAGAACTTTTGTGTCCATTTATAAATGACATACCTGAATTTCAATCAGATCCCAAGAACACAAAATACTTTGCCAAGGAATGCATATTGCTATTTTAGAATAATCTCCTCCAACTTTTAAGCTGTTTCTGGACCAATCATGACATTTTTTTAATACTAGAGTTCTAGGGATCTTTGAGCCTGGGCTGAGGAAACTCTTTGTCCTTTTCTTCATCCTTTTTTCTGTTTCTGAAAATGAAATATGAAAATCAAAGCATTTTTAAACATTCAGTCTTCTCTTTTTGACCTTATTTCAATTTTAAAATAAAAATCAAATAATATATTATAGAAATTTCTGAACAAGTGTGTAACTAATCCCTTTATTAATTTTTGATAAATCATCTACTAATTTACTTAAACTTTATATATCAGTTGTAAACTATTTGTGAGAATCTCTTTGGCTGTTTAATCTCCACTCAAGGCTGGAGTGGAGCTTTATTGGTAAAAAAGGTCTGATGGCAAAGTTTCCAAACTTCTACATAGTCTAAATCACAACTTAACAATTCCACAGATGCTCTTGTGACGTCTCCTACAGAAGGTAAGTTGCGGAACACTCTCCCGCATTAATTTTGGGGATGCAGTAGCTCAGTCCACAGGGATTGGTCTTGGGACCAGCTCAAGTCCAACATGGACCACAGTTTGGAGCATGGGAGAGATGCCAGTTCACATCCTGTGTACTGCCCTTACGCAAGATGCCACTAGGTCCACTCCAACATCTCTCCACATTTGCATGTCTATGAGTTCTTTATGTGTGTGTGTGTGTGTGTGTGTGTGTGTGTGTGTGTGTGTGTGTCGGGCTTATACGAGCACATACATCTCATTCTGTCCTGATAGGTTTGGATTGGTTAAAGCAACGAAAGCTGGCGCCCATAGCTCTGATTAGCCCATCAACCTTGAAGGTTTACTGTAGGTCATTGTGATTGCTGTGAGTATTAAACCTGCCTATGACACAGCTCTGCACATCACTCATCACATCTCAGCCTTATAACGTAATGGCACAGGGACAGGAAATAAAATATACACATTTGTCTATATTTATTTCAACTGCCAGAAAAACTGTAATTATGTTATGCTGCTCATGAATCTGAGTGCTTCTTTATTGACACATATAAAGCACATATTCTACAGGAGAAAAAATATGTTATCTGTAACTATTAATTCATTTCTTAATTAATAATGTAGACATTTGAACTGTAATTATTTCACTCTTGGTATACATGAAAAGTTCGACCTTTTATGTATAAAGTGCATTCATCAGTATCGGTGCATTCAGTAGGTAGGTGCAGAGCAGAATGCATGAAGTTGTGAACAATACTCTTGTACGTTTGTCCAAAACAAGCACGCCTGCAGCGTTGTTTATCCGTGCACCAGCGGTGCCGAGGGAACGCTGAAGCGCTGAAAGATCCTTGTTTCTTCCTGTCCAAGTGTGTATCCATCAGCCAGGATGAGTTATCAAACTCGCCGCTTTTAATCTGTGCTGACAGAGTGTGACTGCTGGGGACGGCTAGAGGAGGGGACAGCGCCCATGTGGTCCCTAATTGATGGTCACACCTTTTAAACCATGCAAGAGGAGATATGAAATACTTAGAGGAGGGAGGAAAGATGAACGTTCGTGTTAATGCTTTAAGGATCCTGAACCGAGGTAATTACTCCTCAGGAGTTCAGTGGGGTCGATTGTTGGCTGGCTTTTTATTGGGGTGGTAACAAAAAACCCACAGAGAATTATCACTATACTCGGCAGTTTCCCTCAGCTCCACAGAGCTTTATGTCGTATTTCAGCTTTTGTGTGTTTTTTTTTTTTCAATGACTTGCAAGTTTACTGTTTTGGCTTGCTTCCATTTCTCTCGTTATGCTTGTTTTTTTTTTTTTTGTTTTTTTTTTTGAAAACTAAAATACAACCCACTGTATGCTAGCTGGCCAAAAACCAAACAGCAGACAGGCCTGTTTATAGACAAGTAGGTGAACATAGTGTAGCATTTAGCAGCTAAAGAACCAGATATTCTCCTCAGGAGTTGGTGGAAACCAAAACAGAGCTAAAAGAAGAATGACTATCCGAAATATGCAACTGTTTGCTATAGCATCTTTAAATCTGCATTAGGTTGTTTGGAAGAAGAGGAATCCCCTAAAAAGCAAAAAAAAAGCAAAAATGAACACATGGCTTTCTAATGTTGATATGAAAATTGTTTTATTTTTATTCTTTAATTCTCTAATTGTTTTATTCTTATTCACACATGAAACTAGAAAAACTGCATTTCCTGCGGAAAATGGATGGATGCCTTCTGCTGAAATGCCTGATGCAAATATGTGAATTGAGCTGGAAAACAGTAGAATGGTGTAATAAAGTGTGAAATGTTGAATAAAGTAGAACATTGTAATAAAGTTTAATTTGTAGTCTGTAGCTGTAAGTATGTAGAAGTATTTAAAGTTGAAGTGTTGGAGGTTTGTAAAAAAAAATCTGTGTCCCATTCATTTTAATATAAAGATTTTGGTAGAAAAAGTTTAATATTTTAAGTATGAAAGGTATACATTTGTAAAATGCATGCCATAATATGCTGAATGAGCTGAACACTGATATTTGAATGGTTTGTGGGAGTAGTGGAAAGTGTTTGAAGTTTGTGCCATTCATTTTAATGTAAAATTTGAATGTGGAAATAGTTGAATATTTTAAAAAATATGAATGGTATGAATGAATAAAAAAAAAATAGCCAACATGTCCAAAATGAACTGACATTATGATATTTGAATGGTTTCTTTAGGACAACGTATCTAGGAGTAGCTACAGTAGGTGCCAAAAAAACTGAGTTGCAAGAATAATAATAAAGAAGAAGAATAAAGATTTAAAGAACAATAGTGGGGTACAATTAGTGTGGATGCCGGTTCAGCTAAAAGTACCTACCTGCCTCCTACATTATATATAGTAATTGAATTTACTGCTAAAATAAACTATTGATTCATGCAGCTTTGGTTCATTTCCCAGAAACACCCTGAGGAGGACTCTCAGTCTCAGGTGTGTGTGCATGTGGTCAACATGAACACATCTATGTATAAGAAAATCATATCAACACATTTCTGCATGTTAGATAAAATGTGAGAATTCTCTTGTAAACTTCTGAGCAAAAGCTGCAAGAATCAGAGACAAATTTCTCCACAGCATGATCTCTCGGAAAAACTAAACTAAGTAAATATTTCATGGCCCTCATTGATGGGCGCCTGTGGCACCGTCTTGTTTGTGTGTGAGATTGCAGATGAGAAGTATGGATGAATAAAGCAAAGTCTTGCATCATCTGAGTGCAGAGACGGCTCAGGGGGAGGCAAACCTTGGACCATGGGAGTCCAAGCTTGTTAGCATGCTGCTGAGCGGCTGCTGAACGTAGCTTTGTTCGTCATGAAACTTTCACGGATAATTGGACGTTATGAAGATTAATGTGCATTAGTTTTACAGAGCCGTGGGAGAACTGCAAAAGACTTTAACTCTCAGCAGCTGTCTGGCCTCTTTAGAGGTGATAGTTGTCATAGTGTTAGCTTGATTTCTTCTTTTTTTTCTGTGAAGACTTAAATCTGGGGTGACTGGACTTGGTTGTAGTTTCATAAAGACGTTTCACCTCTCATCTAGGGGGCGTCTTCAGTTCTTCAGTACCAGAACTCATGAATCACGGATCTGTAACCAAGTTCACTTGCCCCAGATTTAAGCCTTGTCAAGGAACAATGACTCGGACGACTGAGAACCTTCACAGACGACTTGATTTCTTGATTGATCAGCTGATTGACTGATTTCTTTCATTCCTTCACTCACATCTTACCAATTTGTACCAGCGATTCATCTGTACTCTTACATGCTCAGGAATGATCTGCAGTTTCGCTTCACTATAATTTACCACAAATTACTCCAATTAGAGAATGCATAGGAGCAACTCTAATTGTATGTTTCATTCTCATTACTATTATTTCCCCATGTACACTGCAGCCTGTTCAGTTGTGAACTAACCACAAAAACCCTCCATAGATGGGGTCCCTTTGAGTAAAATCATACCCACTGCAGTCGCTGTGTCCCTGATTCAGATTCTTACCTTGTAAATGTTTGAGAGCTTTGCACAGGGCATGGGGAAATGCAGGAATATATATTAGACAGCAGGATAAAAAGGCATTTTTTGGCAAAAAAAAAAAAAAAAAGTTTGGTGCTTTCAAAAAAGTTTTCTTTTCTTTCCAAAAAGTTCAAAAGTTTCTCTCGCAAGTTTGAATGTATGAAAGTTGTGTTCCCTTTCACAAGAATTTGATCTTATTGGATTCTCTTGCAAAAGTTTTGTCCTCTCTCAAAGGTTTTTTTTTTTTTTTTTTTAAGTTTTGCTTTAACCTAAGAAAATTTTTTGCAACTTCTTGGAAATATTTTGCTTGGAGCTCCACACCAGTCAGACATATCTGAAGAAGCCTGTTGGATGAGAGGTGAAACATCTTCACAGGTTTACAACCAAGTCCAAATCTGGGGCAACCCCAGATTTAACCCCTCTCGAGGAAAGATGACCTGGACGACTGAGAACCTTCACAGACTATTTCGCTTGATTTTGCTTGCAAGACTTTAGCTGACTGCAACATTTAAATAACTTTATCTACAGCAACCTTTTTCACTGCATACCACCTCAGAAAATATTAAGCTCTCCAAGTACCACCATTATGACCGTGATGTTAAAATACATCTGAGGTGGGTTTCTGGGAGTGTTTGTCCTGAACTTAACCGTTGAAACAGTCAGGAACTTCTTATTTGTCTGATTAACAGGCTTTATTGAGGCAGACACTCGCTCACTCTCATTCACTGTCTAAGTCTCTGGACCAGAGCTAGACACAGATTTAGAAGCTGGTTAGCTAGTAGCTCCCATTTCATTTTTAGCTCTTTTACTATTTTCCCATCACAGTTAAATTCATAACAGATCAGGGTGATGGATGTGCACGCTTGTGCATTGCTTACATTGAAACAAAATATATCACAGGAAAGACAGGATGGATTGTAAATTACACTTCAGCAATATTATAGTTATTTTAGGGCATCACCTCACAGCAGGAAGGTTCCTGGTTCGAACCTGGACTGGCCTTTCTGTGTGGAGTTTGCATGTTCTCCCTGTGTCTGTGTGCGTTCAATTCAGTTTTATTTATATAGTGCCAAATCATAAAAAAAGTTATCTCATTTCCATACAGAGCAGGTCTAGACCGTACTCTTAACAATATTATTTACAGAGACCAGTTCCACCATGACCAAGCACTTGGCGAAGGGGGTGGGGAAAAACTTCCTTTTAACAGGCAGAAACCTCGAGCAGACCCAAGCTCATTGGTAGACAGTCATCCACCACAACCAACTCACAAAAGTTGAGTTAAAGATAGATAGGGGCAGATAGATAGAGAGAGAGAGAGAGACATAAAGAAATAGAGGGACACAGATGCACAGCAGCAGCAAATCATTAACTAACTATAAACTGTAATGGAGATATGGTAACAATAATGACAATAATAATATATGTAGTGGACGTCATGCAGGACCACAGCAACAGCCACGATCCATGAGAACCTGCTGGACGAGAGAGCACAGAAACTCCAGAGAAGAAGTTATGAATGCTTACAGATGGAGATGGAGAGAGAGGAAGAGAAGGGCCCAGTGCACCATTTGATGTCCCCCGGCAGCCTAGTCCTATAGCAGCATAACTAAGGGATGACCTGAGCACACACTGGGTACTCCGGCTTCCTCCCACAGTCCTAACCTTAGACTGACCTTAATAGACCTTAATAGGTTAATCGTCACTCTAAATTTCTTGTAGGTGTGAATGGTTGTTTGTCTCTATGTGTCGTGCGATGAGCTGGCCACTTGTCCAGGGTGTACCATGCCTCTTACCCAATGTCAGCTTGGATAGGCTCCACCCCACCATGACCCTGATGAGGATAAACAGTTACAGATAATGGATGGATATTATTTTTTTTTGTAGTCGTACTCACTGTACTATATGATTTTAATTTCATTTAAATTTCTTTAAATGTTGATTGATTTCTCTGCATACCACTAGAGGGAGCATCAGTTGTTGAGGGTTATAAATCTTTGTGTAAAAATGTCGCAAAAAATTCATCCTTTTTTCTCACATCAACAATAATTTGCAACAGTTCTGAGGCTCTGTAGAGCGTTCCTTATTTAGTGGTCGAGTATGTGGACGGCAGAGTAACTCGCTGCCGCTAACCAACATTTTCCTTCTGATTTGATGATGAGAATGATTGTTAGCTACACTTCAGCTACTTTCTCTAGGCATGGTGAAATAAGTCTGCCCTTTTAATGGCCAGCCTGAATTCTCAGGGTGAACATGAGCGTTTGGACAAATGCAGTTTACACTGTCTGTTTAATTTCCACCCTAATTGGCTTTCGTGTTGTGCCTGTCATTTAGATTAAAACAGATTACATTCAGACTCACTATTTCTGCAGCCTTACCCCTCTCTCCCCTTCTATACACTCCAGTACACACACACACACACACACACACACACACACACACACACACACACATCTCCACAGTCTTATGAAATATTTAAACTTAAGCTCCAGTTTAGGGGGTGCAATTACAGGCAATATCCTAGCAATAGAGGTCACGTAGGGTGCACGCCCTGCCATCATCTGCTCTCCCTACACTTGTGCATGAAAACTCAGAACATAGATCTATTTTCAGGATCACAAGTACATGTTTAATTTCAAAGTGCTGCCTGATCAACTAGATCTGAACCACGCTGCGTTTTGATGTACGAGCTTCTGTAGGCATCACGTGTAGGTACACTTTTCATTTTAATACATATTATTAATGTAGACTGAATTATTCAACAATTTCCAGCCACATGCATTATTCACAGTGTTGTCTGTTGAATTATTTTGTTTAAAATGACTAAATAAGTTAAAAATAACTAACGGAAAATCATTTGAAGCATCCTGCAAACCCTTCCATGGCTGTCTCATATTTTTTACCCAGCTGTGGATCTTTGACTCAGTCCGCTGGGGTTTATGTCTGCCAGATACAATATTTCTATTCCTTAGCTTTTACGAAAATTCAAGTTTGTGGATTTTCAATGTGTATGGGAGAGGAGCAGGAACTATAAAAGAGTCAGAGAAGGTTAAAAACGTACACAAAATCAGTATGATAGTGTTGTGAAAATGTTCCCTGCTCCTCTGTCCTCTTACTTTTCTGTAATACTGCTGCACCCTCTGCCCTCACAGCCATCAAATATTCAAACTAACTCTGCTCCTGTTCTGCCACTCTGGGCACCTGAATGCACTGATCTGAGACCGGTTGAGCCAACAAACATTGCTCTCTCCATTTATTCCCAAGCAGCAGCAACAACAGAAGGACTCTGACGTGTAAATAATTAACAAAGATCACCCTTTCAACACTGATACTGCTTCGTAGGTCAGTGAGACCAGAGTTCTTTCTTTAAGGAGAGGTTCTGCTGAAATAATAATGTCCTCCCCCTGTCTCCTAGAGATTATATTTAAAAGTCTGCAGTGACTGCAAGCAGAACTCAACTTTAAAATTTACATAAGGGTATGTTTTGGTTTGGGAACTTTGAACTTTGCTCTTTGCTTCACGGTTTGGTAATGACGATCATTATTCTGTATTTTATACCATAATAAACAGATTCTATAATTCATGTGCATGTTGCAGATTTTCATTTTTAAGACAGAAAAAAACATCAATAGATGAGCTTAAAATTACAGCCCCCTCACACAGGTACTGTTGAATATAAAACAAGGTATCATTGACGTATACTGGATGACATTCCTGCTGTTTGCCTGCTGCAGAACTTTCCTTAAACAGAAAATGCACATCAGACTCGTGACACCTGATCATGTTTGTTCAGTTCATTTCACAGCCATAAACACAACATATTAGTGTGAGCTGTCTTCTTTTCAATCGTTTTCTCCTCAACGGGTTCTGTGTAAATTGTTGTTTTGGATACAGATCAAGAGAGAGAAACCCTTTGGGTATCAAACACTCAGCCTCTTTTTTATCCCGTTGTGGTCAGGTAGACTTTCTGACGGTTACAATAGATTGCATTAGTGACAAGTTTTCATGCTGACAAAAGCATGAATCTTTACTAATGTCTTGTTTTGAACTGTATTTGTACTTGCTTGTGGTGCAAGCGTGCCATGAACTGACATGTTATAACCTTCAAATGGTGATATGGCTAACGTGTTGCTAACATGCTAACAAGCAAACATGCTTTCTTACACACACAGCAGACATGTAGCAACATTAGCATTCACCCTGAGTTGTATTTCTGCTCTGTGAATGGCAGCTGGCTTTCCTTTCAGTCTCCTTTTAGCTCTGTTTTGGTCTCCACCAGTATTTTGGACTCTTAAGCAATGTGTCTGTGCTGTTTGGTGCTTGGCAGGTAGTGCACAGCGAGATGACACATATTCATGTGTTCATATGATCATGTTTGATCCATTGTTAATAGGAAAATATTGATACTGTTTCCTGTTGAGCAGTGTACAAGATACACTTTAACTCACCTACCAAACCCCAGAAATAGGGCTGGATTAACCTGCTAGTGGGCCCCTGGGGTAAAGTAGGGTCAAGGGTCTCCATTAGCCCCCCTGTGTCGATGAATGTCATTCATGAACTGCAATTTTATTTTGGAATGTGCACCATTATAATATCATGGCAGCCAAATGCTGCAGGGTTAAGAGTGTCATTAAGGTTAGTCGACATTGACCAGTTTCCCACGTTCCATTATTTGTATTATGACACCATTCTCCAATTACATCACATTGTTTATAACTGCAATAAACAGTGCAGTCAATGCAAAATGCTACTATTGTCAAAGGCTCTGCAGTCTCAGCATTCGTTTCTTTACGTCCTGCCCTTCATCATCAGTAAAACTAATAATCTACACGATAGAGAAATCATCATTGGGATTATGTGACAGCACCTTAATGTCAGTATGAAAAAGTAAATCCTTGATGTTTGACCTGAAAAGACATCCGACCCCGACCAATCCTGACCCACCAAGTCATGGGTTAATCCAGACTCTGCCTATAATTGAATAGGAGGACAGGCACAAAGGAGAGCTACTACTTAGTGAGATCAAATACGTGACCTATGACCTCTTGGCCAGCTGGCCACCAACACTCAGGCAGTGAGGAGGATGAGTAGACATTACAGACAGCATGCAAATATAGTCCGGCTGTGTCTTTTTGGGGAACTGCTTTAGGTCATCTGTTTTTATCTTTTAAATTGGGAGCAAAGATCAAATTGAAAAAAATGCAGGGATTCATTTAAAAGTTGAAGCAAAAACAAACCAAAGGAGAATTTGGGGGGCGACTGCTGCCAAGATGATTAACTGATGACCTGTAGTATTTACAAATTATCCTCAGGACCAGTCTTAGGTCATTGTTCCACCTGCTCACAGCACAGAAATGGAGATGTGGACTGGAAGCTTAATCAAAGCACTCTTCGCTGACAGATTCCTTTGGATCTGTAGTGTTGTTCTATTTGTCCTTAAAGTGGAAAAATCTTACACAAATCACTTGGTTACAAATGGACCTAATGTAATATAACACCACCAGATGCAATAGTGGATAAATTTGATCCCCCTTTGACCTTAAAGCTGCATTATGTAACTTCTCTACCATATTTTCAAATGTTGATGCTACACTGACTTGGTGATCTATCATCCGTACGTCTGCTCTCACTATGTAACAGCCGTAGCTGCTGTTAGCTAATGTTAGCTCAGAGACTGTTAGTGTTTGTACCACAGGTGCTTTGAACCACAGGGAAGAGGAAGTTTTCAAGCGTGCAAGGGAATTCTGGAGCTGGTGTCGTGCCAGAACCGGAGCTGCTATGGACATAATGGCAGAAGAGAAGTGACTGAAGAGGGGGTGGATGGAGGAAGCTAAGAAGAGAAAAGGAGAGAGTGAGTGAGCAAGAAGACAAGAGTAAATCTGGGACTGACTTTTAGTCCTTGGTAAGAGTTTGGTGAAATAAAAGGCTGGAAGACAGACGCTGAGCTGGCTGCTATGTCTTGTGTTGTTGACCTTGCTTGATGTTTGGCTGTTAGCATAACATTGTATCAGTGTTGATGCATCAACAAAACTGTGTGCTGGTCAACATTGAAATATAACATTGATTTTTCATGTCAGTTTTGCACCCTTAAATAATAAAAGTTATTTCAATGATGAACCAGCATTGAAATAACATTAATTACACCAAGCCCCACATAGCAGACCAACTTTGAATTAATGTTGCCTTTATCACTAATTAATTAACCTCAACCAAAATGATGATTCTGATGCAGTTTCAGCATTGAATCAATGTTGCCATGCTATCTGGGAAGTAATGTCACTACAAATACAGCTGTCCGCATTTACCACAGTGGGATTATACTCTGGGGGCAACAAATCACAAAAATACCAATTCATACATAATGTTGCTTTAAAACTGTTGTGCATTTCTAATTAGTTGTATAAAACAACGTGCATATGACATTCAGAACACATAACCATAGTATCAAAGCTTAAACGACACTGGTGATTCCACTGTGCTTCAGGACTTTAACCACAATTTTTGCTCTAACTGTCATTAATCTACTTTTTTTTTTTTTTTTTTTTACTGTGAGGGAAACTTGTGTTGAAAGTAAAGTGCTGTGAGGTAACTAGAATCAGATTTTGGATGATTGTGCCAGCAAAAACGGTCCAAGCTCCTGTGGGCCTTCATATAGACACTTAACAATCATATGTCATATTTAAAACGTGACTTCCTCATGTGCTGACACGTTCTGGAGGCGGACTGAGTGGAGTTGAGTCGCTGCAGTTGCAGGACAGCAGATGGCACCGCTGCGCCGTCCCGTGGATCCCGCTTGGCACAGAGACGCGTCCACGTTGTTCCCACTGTCTGCCTTCGCTCTCGTTCCCCTCCCTCCCTCCTTCCACTCTCTCTCTCCCTTTCTCTCTCCCTCGGCTTACAGTATACACCTATCTATCTTCCACAAGCATCAGCAGTCTCTCCATCAGTCTCCGCGATACGAGCGCTACTACGGCGCAAAGCATGGCATCTCTGCGCCCCGAAAACCCGGTCCCCGCCGCTGCGCACCTCTGCGTGTTTCTGCTGACCGCCTCGGCCTGGATGGCACTGCCGGGACCCGTGCGCTGTGACAGCGGGGCTTTAAACCGGCGCGGCGGGGAGGACCGTCTGTTTGACATGGGCGGCGGAGATGGAGGCTCCCCGCCAGGTTTACCGACGGACAGTGACGAGGAAGCCGTCGGCGCGGAGAGCTCACCCCGCTTCAGGAGAGCACTGTCCCGGGAAAAACAAATGTCCCTGCTCAGCAGTTCGTTCGTGCTCAAAGGGGATGCGACCCACAACCAGGCGATGGTTCACTGGACAGGAGAGAACAGCAGCGTAAGTAGCCTTCCCCATCCTCATCCCGTCCCGTCACGATCCGCTGGTTCATGCACCACCTAACACCATGCCCCTCTTTGTCACCTTCCACCATCCATCAGTCCAGCCACAGCGCGCATCACCAGAAACAAGTTATTGTTCTCAGGAGGCAGCCGCTGCAGACTCACGCTGCGCGGGTCTCTGAGAGGAGGAGGCACGGTGTGGCTTTTACGCATCCAGGTGGTCCAGCTGGACGCACGGTGGATGCTGTCAGGCACCGGGCAGGACTTTTTAAACGTTTTCACGTCAGGAGCTCCACACACACACACACACACACACACACACACACACACACACACACACACACACACACACACACTCCGTCGACCCAGACTTCCATTACATCACACGGTGTCCCTGCCTCACGAGCATCTTGTTATTGTCTGTTAACACTGCGCCGCGCAGGGAAATCAAAGTAAACTTAACAATATGTGTCCTTTGTTTGAACCTCCCTTCATATGAAACTGCAGTGAACGAACACATGCGTCATTTGACGTGCTGGGGGGGACCCCTTTAATGTTCAATTAGTGACCCGGGAGAGGTCTCCTGACCCCACTTTGAAAACCACAATAATAATCACTCACGCTACCGTGTGTGATAACATTCAGAGGGAGTCCAAGGACGAGCCTGTGAGCGCACAGAGCCAGCGTGGAGACAAGGAGCGCGCTAAACAGACAGCTCTGTGCTTGATTCAGTCACAGGAAGCCACGACTGAAATATTGATGGAGCTTTTTTGTCCATGCGCTTTGTTTATCTGTGGCTTTTTGGCTCATGTGGAACTGGATGTAGCAGTCTCCCTTTTCCTACCTTTATCTCCAGTGTCTGCCTAAATAAAGGCACCACACTAGATTTCACACAGATGTTGTCTGATATCACAAAAAAAAGTCCCACTGGGATTGAACAGTGATGTCAGAGTGGACAAAAATAGCACAACATGTGATCCATGCAGCCACTCAAGTGACCACTGAATTATATTATATTCCTGTAGGAGCGTTTGAGGTTTATTTATGTGATTACACTGGAGATGAAGTATGAAGTATGGATATTATAGTTATTTTTCCCACAGGACGAGCAGCTACACCGTAAACAAGAGCAGTCTTTGTGATGGATATTGACAGACGCTGGGGGGAGGTTGGAGTGGTGGTGTCTGGTGGGGACATCTCTTGCAGTCAGAGCCTTTTTGTCAGCGGAACTGTTGCGTTGCTGTTTTACTGGCATGTGGCTGCAGGAAATAAAAGGAATAAGCAGAAAGGGGGAAATAATCTGACAGCAGACCTATTTTACTCAAATCTTCTGGCGTTTCGTGACAAATTGTTGATAAATAATGTAACATTTGCAGTTTTGTAGACTTATTGGATTACGGACAGCGGTGAGAGGGATTGAGTTTAAAGCCCCTGTGGGCACCTTCACAGTTTTTTTTTCATGCAGAACTGTTGAAAAAGTTGAATTTGAGTAGGGAGAAATCTTTGCCCAGTGTTGTTGTGTTTACTGCCAGAGAACCCAGATTACTCTCACAGGAGTGTTAAGGAGTTTGTGACTGTCGGGTTTTAGAACTCTGCGTCTTTAAAGTTGAGCTGAAATTTTCTGAAATTTAAAATCTTCTCCTCACTTGTTGCCTTCGAAGGTCTAAATTACAGTGAAACTGCTGTCATGGTGTGTTTTCTTCCAGTTTTCAAAAGAGGATAAAATCATTATTGGACAGATTTGTGAAAACATCAGCCTCTGAGTGGACGTTTACCATCGCAGCAGTGTTGCCTTTAAACTTCCATACATAATGCCACCACACCCCATCTTTTTTTATCAAGTCATGTTATGTTCTTATGCTCTTAATTTTCTTTTCTTCTCTCAAAAATAGGGCGCTAGCAAGTAAGATTTACTTGCTCTCACCCTGAAAGTGGAAGCTTGTTAGCCTAGCTTGCTAACATTAGCACTAATTCCTACTAGACATCACTTACATTTACAATAGATGTGGCACCTCTATTCAACAATGACTTCCAGTGCTTTGGCATTTAAGACTGGACATTTAAGTATTAAAAGAAAATTTGACATTCTCCCAATGGACTCCGGCCTTTCTTGTGAGGAACCTGCCAGTCTACACCTCCTCTTTTTTTGTCTTTTATAATCAAGGCGATGAGTCCTCAGGGATGCTAGTGCTCAAGCTCTGCCAGTCATAGGAACTCCAAGTTTGACTTATCCTCAGTTCACTTGGCGTGGGTATGTACTCCGAAAGGTCATTGAAACCGAGTTCATCTCAGCCTAATAAACACAGACAAATGGTGCCATTCAATTTCCCTAAGGCTGACATTTATGAGCGGTGCACAGATTGATGGGTGGGAAAAATGAATCCCTGCCTCCTCCCTTGCTTCATCATTTCGTCTTTTGGAGTCTTGGAGGTTCCAAATGTAAGTCGCTAATGAGAGGGTCAGCAGCACAGAGGACTTCAGCTGTCACATCTGTCTTGATGATGGGTAATCAATCATGTATTAGAGAATACTGTTCAAATTTTCTCAGAACATAAATTTCACTTTAAGGCGATTCACCACATCACTGCATCGTCACTGTAATATGTGTATGTTTGTGTTCTGGCTGATTTCCATCTCTTACCAGACCACAGCGTTTTGACAAGACGATGAATTGTTCATCTAGCTTTATAGTAAAAGTGCTGCTGTAGAAAACAGCTCGTGTTCTCCCTGTAGCAGCAATGGCAACAGTCACTTTACTTTGGCACGCCTCGATTGGTCAATTGATGGCTCAGAGCCTTAAAGAGCTTTCACTCTAGCATTCTCCAGAGGTGTCCTTGAAGAGCAGAGATAGCTGATGTGTGTGTGTGTGTGTGTGTGTGTGTGTGTGTGTGTGTGTGTGTGTAAAAGGCTGTTTTAGACTAAGAGCATGCAGATATTCAAGGAAAACTGGAAAAAAATAAGTGAATGTGGCAGCTAGTACACAATATGTGCAACAGTAAAATGTCCGCTTTCTGTTCAGGTGCCGGATCATCAGCATTATAAAAGAAAATCCATTATTGAAGAGGTCAAAGGTCACAGCCACAGCCATGTGACAATATTCATGAAGTCTGGAGTGAGCATTTCTAAAGAAGAAGAGGGAGATTTTCTATCATCTGTTGTATTTTGTGTGTAGTAAACTCTGCATGTACAGTACATCTCTCTTTAAGTAAATAGGGAGCAGGCTTGTCTATCACTCATTTACAGGCTGCAGGAATTCCCTTATCTCCATGGGCTGACAAGACTTAAACGTACCTCTGGTGTTCTAATAGCCATTATGGTGATATTTCCAACTGTCAGATGGTATTATTAACAAGAATATTGTCTATTTTTTCAAATATTCAAGAGAAAATATCCACGTTTCTCATACTTCCAATTCCACCAACTGAATCCAGTCAATATTCCTATAAATGCTTTGAGTTCATGCTGTGAGTTCCTGTAGTACTTCTCTTTGTCTGTTCACTCGTTTGCTGATAATGCTAAGATGCCCTCATGTTGACAACAGTAGACATAGAGGCTTTCAGGACCTCATTGAATCAATGAACACTCGTTCAACCTTCAGGTAAATGCCGCCACTTAACGGTAACGGTATACTCCAGTGAGTTAGTGTTGCACTTCCATAAAGACTTTTAAAAAGAATGTTCAACACTGAAGCAGCAGGTGCCAAGATAACACGACTTTCAGCCCCTAGTATATGTAGTATACGTCCAAATTCCAAGAATGCTCGTTCCTACACTTCCCATAATGCAAGTGGCAATCATTCCTCTCCTGTATTAAATGGCCACGTCTTTCAAACGCCACAACGCAAGTTAATTTAAGCTCAAGATCCATTTACTAGCTTTTCATGACAAACCATGAGACATAGTTTCAGTCATCTTTAACATTTTTATTTACTGACTTATTTTAATTACCTAATTAACTTAACATTATTTTGTCAAACCACTATTTCCACAGTGAAGAATGAACTCTATTAACAACGCTGACCCCAATGATGACCCTAGTTTTTTAAGCACTTTTATAAAAACCGCAGTCTCTAAACTTGACCCCTGATGGGAGCTCAGAGAACATTATACTTTTATTCTCAAGCCGAATACTACTCGGCATGATGAGTCGTATCATGTACACATTTAGAACCACTGTGGATGAGCTTTCACTCCTAGGTTCTTCATGGTCTCATAGACTGCACCGAATTTAACTGGGATTGTCTCAACTGTCTCCAAACAACCATTTTTATCATCAGAATAATTTCAAACATGACATAAAAATTCTACATAGAGGGTTTAACATGCAGAGTATGCACAAGTGATTTAATAATCACAGGACATTAGCCAGGACAGTAGGACATGATTTACAGTGGAAAAATAACACCGAATCATTGTTCACTGCCACAGATGTAAACATGCATGCATATGGAGATTGTGAGTCCCGGAAGACATTCTGAGGAAGGATATGAGGTTGTATAACATGATCCCAGCCTTGTGAATGAAGAGAGCCTTCCCCTATTGAGAGTACTCTCTTTGTGCCTGTGTCTCTCTCTCTCCTCCTCTCTGAGTTGTTGACCAGCCCCAGGGAACTCTGAGCTGTGTTCGTCTTGCCTTCTATTTCTCTCTCCTCTCTCCATGGATGTGAACAGCAGCATTCTCTGCGCACGTGTCTCCGATGTGCACATTGGATATGGGCGAGGAAACAGCCCTCAACATTTAATAGGGTGCCTCTGTTTTGCGTCTATTGATTGTTTCATGGAGAGACAGATCATGCATTGGTATTTCGCTCACACCTTTTTTAAATTTGCAAGCGTATGTGCTTGCATATGTGTGTGTGTGTGTGTCTGTGTGTGTGCCCCTGGCGGCCTGTCCCACAGTAGCCTAAGTGATTAATGAGCGGCAAAAGGGGTGCTGACAGTCCAAACTCTCGTCTCACCCTCTAACCCCAGAGGAGAATTGTGGGTAATTCCTGCCACTTCCTGGTTTAAGAGGGAATATTCCCTGGGTAGGAATACGTAAAAGTAGAAGAACACTGAATTTATGGACTCAAGGATGTAAAATATACAAACGGTATAAAAATATATGATTACCTTATCCACTGCGTGTATAAGCATCAGTTGATAAGAACTGGCTGGGAGGCAAGAGGCCTGATACACAACCATACGGCTTATCGGGACCAAAGATAAAGTTATACTGAAATGATCTGGTCAGTGATATCATATTTATATTTAATAACATGATTAAAGTGCAACATACATCAACCTCTGTGTGATATTTGAGGGCCATACCACACATTTGAGGCGGCAGATGTGATAAATTGCTACCTCTCTGGAGAGCTGACACCGTAGAAAGCATAAAACATGGACGTAGTCTCTATGACGTCACCCACAGTTTCCAAAGAGCCGTTGTCAAGCTCAGTGCGGTGACCGTTGCTATAGCTACACCAGCTGCTCTGTGAGACTGCATTTAGGCTTGTTTGAACTAAATGCTAACGTCAGCATGCTAACATGATCACATTAACAATGCTAACGTGCTGACATAGCACCTTTACAATGCTTTCCATCTTAATTCAGCACGCTAACGTATTTTAATTAGCGCTAAATACAAAGTTCACATTAGTTGAGGCTGATTTGGTCATTAGTTTTAGGTAGGTGTTTGGTCTCAAATGTACTTCAAGTTTGATTTAATGAAAGGAATCCCCAAAGTTCAACCCAAGGGGACTGTGAATGTCCATACTACATGGCAATCCATTCAATAGTTTTTGGAAAATTTAACTCTGTTAGCCTGGTGGTGATGTTATGAAAGGTTAGGGGCTCATCAGAGTCAATGGGACACACTGTCAGGGGCCCAACCAACACATTTTGTCCATCTAGTAGATGTTGACGGATTCACCCTCTGGGCACCATAGGTGTCTGTTCTATATTTCAGAGCAATCCATTTTTTGTTGTTGAAATATTTCACTAGAAATCAAAAACCAGTAAACTGTTTGTTGGCACAGAAGAAAGTCAAGGGTCACCAGAAAGAGAAGTCAGAAGGATTCATCCTGTGGGGACCATGAATCCATTCAGGAGTTGTTTCAATCAGAATCAAAGTATTGTTGGACTGACATTTTCATTCTACTAGCCAATGAAAAGTACATTTTATTCTGAGATAGTGAAGGACAACATATGCCAGCTGCCATTGTTTTCTATGAAGCCTGTACTGTCCATATTGTGTTTACTGCCTCTGTGTGCCACTAGTGTCAATTGACTCATATCAAATTACACAATGCTCCACGACGCTGCTTGAGCGTGTTGCACTTAAAGCAGCAGTTCACGCCAGTGACTTTAATGGCAGCCTTCAATTAATTTTGTCCTTGTTATCAATGTTGGCCGACATCATCAGTGTAAATATATGTCATCACCATTCATCCTCCTCATCTCTCGCTTCCCTTTCTTCACAGCGTCAGACTGAAGGTTCTTTATTATTATATAGTTATAGTTATTTGTGCTTTCTATCAGTAAAAATATCAGGTGATACCACCTTTTACCCACATCTTTTCCTACATCTCCTTAGGTTACCTTGCCAACGCTACCTTCAGATCACAAGCATCGTTTTAGCCAATTATGTCAAAGGATTATCCGCCTGCAGCATACATCTAATCTAAACATGGCATTGGTTGAATTTAAATTGAGTATTTAGAGGCAACCATAATGTTTTATAATAAGGTGCTTGCCTTTATTTGCATGGAAAATCATAGCTCATGCAGGTGTGTACAGACACACACACACACGCACACACACACATACACACACACACACACATAAGCTGTAACAATACAGAGCCATGCTCGCTTTCTCTCTCTCTCCAATCACACACACATGCACACACTATCTAGGTCTCTAGGGTCCTGACTTAATGTGAAAGGCATTTGTTCACGCTTCACATACTGAACAGACAGTTCATTTGGCCCCTGGTTATTCTGCGGTGGAAAATTGTTTGCACATGTGAGGAGAACCTTTCTCGTCATTTATCTTGTCTGCCCTCATTCATCCTGCTTAAAAAGACACCCCGAAAACCCGGACTGTAAATCATCAGACTTGTTTGCTTGGTTTTCCCCCGTCTCCTTTTAATGTGAATCCTGCACTGTCTCCAAATTACATAGTACAGTAGCACTACATGGCCGTAAAGACACATCTAAGCACAGTTGAGTGTCTTTCCGCAACATCGGACGGCTCCTGGCTTCCTCTCAAGGATGATTGATGTCTGCCATCTATTATGTCATTGTGAAAGTTTGAAAGATGTATCGCTGTGATGTTATGTCAAGCAAATATTGGAAAATGCATATTTTCCAGTCAGGGGAATACTCAATATAATCCACCATATCAACACACACTAACCAGTCCAGCAGCATTATCCCTGTGTGCACTGAATATGTTAAAAACAATGATGGTTTTGACAAAATAAGGGCAAAATTTGAAGCCAAACTAGTGGCCAGTATGTTGGCCACTAGTTTGGGTAACTTTTGTGGCACCCTAGACATTAAATGCTATGACTTAAACACAGAATTAATTATTCAATTTTGCATCATTATTTGACTGTAACTACAGTATTATCATGGACCCCAGGAATATTGTTTAGTTAATATCTACCATGCATTTTAAGCTCTGTGTAAGAGCTACACCAGTTTGAACGTAGCACACTCACAATAAAGGAGAGATGTTACAAAAATGTTCTGTTTAGATGTGAGAAACTCCATGTACATGTATATTATTTCCCTGTTAATGTGGTGATGTTTTATGTGTCAGGAGGATATTAATGTTAGAAAATGATGCAGCTAAGTAGCTAATCTGCTATGCTAGTGTTCTGGTTAAGATAGCCAACCTAGCTTTGTTGCTAAGTGCATGGAAACTGCTACAAAGAGCAGCTAATGTATGAAATCATTTCATGTATGTCATTTGTAGTTAGACATGCTTTTTTTCTCTCTCTGTTATATAATAGCAGTACACAGACTTCATGTGGGGATGTGAATGTAGCACATTCAACAGCAATAGAGAACCACTGTGTCTTTGTTCATCTAAGGCTTTTCAGATGCTGTTCGCACTACATGGCAGCTGAACTGTTTTTCTATGTACATTAGCTTATCTGCTAACCACACTAGCATCAGGCTGTGTGCTTTGGTAAAAAACATGATTGTTTGAAATGTACTGAGCATACAGACAGGTGTTAGGATTGGAATCCATTGTAACTGTTGTGAAGTTGACTAAGGCCTCAGTCAAGGAATAAGCTTCTAGAGCCACCATTCAATCCTGCAAATGGTATTTGATACATTAAACATACATTTTTAGTGGTGTACTACTTTACTATATCGAATATATAGAAGAAGGGCCATGAGTTTGAGGGTTTCAGAGATGTCAAACCTCTCTTTCCCCGCAATACTCCTCTCTGTTGGGCATTTTAGTGTTTCATTGTCGTAGTTGTGAGCGTGAATGAAAACTGAATGAAAAACAACTGATTTTTTTATTTTTTATTTTTTTATTTTTGGACATTGTAACACATTCAAACATACACATGCATAAAATCCAAAAACAAAAAATCAGTCTCTTCCAAAACCCATATCAGTGAAATCTAATCAGGCTACCTGTCAGAGTGGCAGATAGTCCTGACTGTGAAGCAAGACATGCATATATCCATGCCCAATGTGTTGGCAGGTTTGACACAGACAACAACAGCAAGTTAATTGTCTGAAACACAAAAGCACTGTGGCTTGATCGAGCTTATCCGCCGATAAGATCTCCATCCAAGGCCTTTCTCTTAGTGGTGTGGACTTGGTGCTGGCACGGGATCGCTCTTTGCTGCTTGGCACTGTGTAGCGTTTGTCGCTTCAATGCCATGGTTGCCTTGCTAACAAGACCTTGGGAAAGTACGTGGAGCAGAAAGCTACTGTAGTGTTACTGTCTAATTCAGCATTTAGTGATGCCAGGTAGATGCTGGCTGCCCGGCAGCTAAATAAAAGCACCGAGACGTGTTTGTCTTACAGGTTGTTCTGAGGCTGCTGGCAGCGTTGCTGAGAGATTGTTGTCTGTTTGTTCCTGCAGTGCTTTGTGTGTATGTGCGTGTGCTCCATCGCTAACTGACTACCTTCTTTTCTTCTCTGCTTCACAGTCCGCAAGGTGGAAAACCCTTAAGGGCAAAATTACTCAATATAAGTGTTCATCGTTGTGCATGTCTGTTTATGTGTTTGTGATAGAGCTGAGGAGAATGGTTACCAAGCGACAGCCAAAACAACCACTTGGCAGGCTGTGGTTCACAAGAACACCCTCATCTACTTGAACATCCCAGACATTCTCTGAACTTAAATTCTTTTATTATGTTGTTGCAATGTTCCCAGCATGCCCCCCCACCACCACCACACACACACACACTTATGTTGCCCTGGCAACCCATACAGGAATCCTGTTGGGGTCTTCCAGTGGTTTGGTTCCTGATCTGAATTCAGAGTGGCCCCTTACCTCTTGCTCTTCTCCCAGGTCCTGCATATTTCATGTATAGCTCCTGCATAAATATATGCCAGTCATGTTGAGATTGTCAGGTGCAGTCCTTGTACCTCCAAGTGTCAAATTTCAGGAGTGAGGGAAATGAACCTGTTTTTAATTGGCTGACCATCATGCATTTTTGGATTTACCCAATTTTATTTTCTATTACTGATGCTCTTGCCTGCTTATTAGTCTGCCTTGTACCCATCCAAGTGAGAGCAAAACATCTTGACAACCACTGGCCAGACTGCAATGAAATTTAGTAACCCAGCGATGTACCTTGGGCTGCCACATCAGGCCAGTTTGATCAACAACCATGACATGGTATCTCTATCTATCTAGTTGTAGACTTTACCAGAAATTTGAAACTTACATTGATATTCTTGTGACCTCCTGATCTTTCCTCTAGCGCACAGGTGTCAAACTGTTCCACAAAAGGGCCAGTGTGGCTGCAGGTTTTTGTTCCAACCAACCAAGAGCACACAGCTTGACCAATCAACCTTCTTAAGACTGAGATCAGTTGATTAAATGAGTCAAGTCTGGTGTGCTTCTGCTTGGTTGGAAAGAAAACCTGCAGCCACACTGGCCCTTTTGTGGAACAGTTTGACACCCCTGCGGGTGGAGATAAAAAATATCATTCATAATATCATATGATGGCCAAACGCCATGAAATTACCAATGTACCAGTGTACATTCATGTTCTTCAGAGGATAATCCATTTCCGTTTAAAACACTCCATGAGGTTTCTTCATGTGCCTAGTTCAGGCCAGAATATTTTACTTGTCCTCAAAACATCATTATATCTTTGCGAGACTGCAATGAAATTATCTGAGCATATTCATGCTCCCCAGAGGATAACATTTCCTTTTTGAACACTCAATCTAATATACAAATTAGCATGAAATTCACAAGTCTCTGTCACATTTTGGGTGTAAATGTTAGTTTAAAATAACTAAGATTGAAGCTGAGAAGTTTTCACCTAACAATAATGATATTTAGATACATACTGTATACAGACTTGCAATATTTGGCTCTGCTAAAAGTTCATATTTGTTATGTGTGTGAGGGGGTGGTGTTAGATGTGTGTGTGTGTGTGTGTGTGTGTGTTTATGCCTTCCTGCATGCAGCTACTATAGGAGCAGTGGGAAAGCTGTCCCTATAGAGCTCCTCGGGGAGTTGTGAAATGCGGCCCAGCAGGGTATCTCCAGTATTTCACCTTCACAGCAACACATTTAGAGATTGGATCTTCTTCTCTAGGCGCTAAGCCATTCCCCACTTTCTATCAAACGCTCCCCCGCCTCATCTGAACCCAACCTCTCACCGGGAAACCTGGGTATTTTCAGTTTCCGTCATAAGCCAATTGCACAACAACAGCATGAAGTCTTCCGCGCATGTCGGGCGTCAGAAGAGAGAAATGGATCCAGATATAAAATGGATTGTCTTGGTGTGTGATTGTTGAGGCAAAAATACACAGCAAACACACAAAGTGGTTGCATAACACTTTATTTATATATTCATGATTTCATATCAGAACATATACCCATGATTTACTAAGCTGCAGTAATAAGGATGCATAAAGCCACGCTTGTGGCTGCATAACACATTAATGTTTTTTATCATCAAATCAGCCACTTAACACTGATTTTAGATCAGTTAACGGGACTCTGTTCATCTGAAAAAGCTATTTTCAAAGAAATTCACATACATTTCTATGCATGTGACATGTATTTTGTATAAATAGCCTATTTGCTGATTGCGTCATTGTGTATACAGTATTTAATAAATTATTCCTTCATGCAACCATGAAGGGTTCTGTTTTATCTCAAATATTGTTTCATCTTTCATCCATTCGCATAAATCATATTTTTCTCTTGTCTAAAAACCTCTTCAAACCACAGTCCCTTGTTGCTTTTAGCCAATTCCCAGTCACACTTCTTGTGAAGTGAACAGTTAATTAGCTGTTTGTTAATTTGATTCCGAACAGGCTCTTTCTTCTTCACAGGTAGAAAAAAAAACTGTTCTTCAAATATTCTTTGATGATTCCATATAAAACCATAATCATCAAGGTAAAACGATCCGATCATTGTGCCAACCTCACAGACACACCTACACACAACACAAGGTGACTCAAAGCGGTAAAATGGGAATTAGCATGTGTTGACGGACGGACGTGAAGGTTGCCAGTAATAATTTAACTGGAAATGAAAACAAAACAAAAAAAAAAAAAAAAAAACAAAACAAAGAAAAAACGTGAAGAAAAAATGGGCTGAACGTCTGTGACTCATGTTGATAGCAATGAGAGTACCAGAGTATCAGGGGAGGGGTGGTGGCGGCGGCGGCAGTGGTGGTGGTGAGTGTGTGGGAGGGGAGAAAAGGAAAAAGAAGGAAAAGCAACGACTCCACGCCAAGGCTAAACTCAGCGTGTTCCTTGGGTGGGTTTTAACAAACGTGCTGTCAGAAATGGCGGTTGTTTTACATGAAATAGACGAGGCCGTGCGCTGTGATCCGACGCTGGCAACAATGTAACGGAACTCCCAGACTGACTCCCCACCTCCATCATCTCTTTCTCTATCTCCCTCCGTGTCTCTCTATCTGCTTTACTTTTGCTTGATTGAAAGGAGATGTGTGCCTGCGAGCGAGAATGAAGATGCAAAGCAGCGACAAATTGAATTATTGTTTGGAGTGCTGCTTGTCACAACAGCGGCGTCAGGTGATTTCAGTCTTCAGCAGCGGAAAAGGAGAGACAAGGGCAGCTTACACAGATGAGGTGACAGGCAGCCGCTGGGATGCTAAAAATAGAGCTAAATGGGAACTAAAGGGCTGATTATGTGGTTTTTTAAAATGCAGGTTAGTAATTTGAATGTGAGCTGTTCAGGTATGGATTCATGCACAAGCATTTCTTTTGAATAAGTCTGAAGATAGAAAGCGCTTCAGGCTTGCAGTATTCGGGAAGATGAGATTAAATTAGTGGATCTTTCTTTACGCGAGAACAGAACTTGAAGATCATTGAAAATATGAAATGCAAATAAATGATAAAAAGAATGAACTGAGAGGAATGTAACAGATAAATCAAGATTACATCTTTGCTGACAACAGTTAAAGTAGAATTACTCATTGGAGCATAAAAACAAAGCTGACAAAACAAAACAAAAAAAAAAAACAGCATCAGGAAAAAGAAAAACTGCAGTAATGATTCCGGGGGGGGGGGGGGGGGGGGGGGGGGGGGTAACCGCTGTGAAACTGAGAAAATAATCTCTTTATTTTGCTGATTTATCAGCTTTCTTAATGCCGGGCGCCGCCCACTCTCATTCACTATCTGTGTCCTCTCTCTCTCTCTCTCTCTCTCTCTCTCTCTCTCTCTCTCTCTCTCTCTCTCTCACTCTCAAACCATTGGACAAGGAAACTTTATGTCTTTTATGTCACCATTTTTCAGTGGAGACTTCAAGCCAGACACAGATTTAGAAGCCGGGTACATGAAATAAACAAAGCCAGAACACAACAGGTAGAACATATATCCACCTGGATAGTCTCAGTTTCAGTGACTGTGCAGGGGTTTGACCGCTCTGATCATCTGATTGGTGGCTGCAGCATGAGGTCAGGGCTGGATCTGGCTCAGCTTATCCACTGCAGGTTGTTGCGTTTTTTGGCGGACACCCCAGGTGGCACAACTGCAGCTGTAGAGTGGGTGTATGGAACCACACCATTTCTGTGTTTAAGTCCAGAGGGGAGCCCTTGCTGTCGCCCCCTCACGGATAAAACCTCCACAGAGTACATGTACATGGAATATTGTGAGTGCAGAAGATGTACATGAGCTCTGAGCTTGTCCCACAAACTTCCAGGATTGGGGAGTGATGATAATTCTGTAGAGGGGAATGTAGACTCAGTGGAGGTTATATGATTAACAGCAGCAGTAGCAAAGAGTGACAGCATGACTTTCAGGTGGCAGCAGACTGCCTAGCAAGAAAAAAAAAAGTGAGCAGAAGGTGTGTTTGAAACATGTAGCAGTTAAAAGAGTACGTCATGTGAGAGCAGCATGGTAGAGATGATTGCCTTGACTGGCTCACAGACTTCCTCGCCATGCTTGCAGCTCTGTGAGGTTGTACTTAGAAACAGCAGTGCTTTGAATTACATGCTAAAGTCAGCACGCCAACATGCTCACATGCCATGCAATATTTCCCTCAGAAGTTTGTGAGACTGTGGCGGCCGGACCTAGGACTGTCTAGTGTGGTTCAGGCACACCACTGGCATTGAAATGCCATGTTGGTTCTTAATTCAACACCCTCATCTACTTTTTCCACTACCGCCTTTGTTTGATGTTAGGTATGACACACTGATGGTATAACCAATGAACAGTACATCTGTGATGTCACCCACAGGTTTCTGAAGAGCTGATTTGAAACTCAGTGTGGTGGCTCTGGTCGCCGTCATGTTGGCAGTCCTGCCTCCTCTGCCTCCCGGCTAATCTAAAAAATCAGCAAAGACGTGGATCATTGGTTGACCTGAGGCTGGTTTGAGGCAGACCTTAAACAAACCATCTGTAATGACACCACCTGTCAATCAAAGCGGCCAGGCTGTTAATTCTGCATAGCTTTAATATAGCCTTAATATAATTTGAACAGGTGAGTTCTATAAAAATTCACCCTCAGTACAGTTGTAATGAACGGGGAAATTAGCTACAGAGACCAAAACTGTTTTTTGTACCAGGCTGTAAACATGTTTATTTCTGCTGTGAAGTTGGACATTGTTCTGTAGCCTGCCTCAAGTGGACGTTTGAGGAACTGCAGTTTTTGGCACTTCCACATTGGCTTCATTTCACGGTGACAGCGGTTGCCATTTGGTATGACTATTAGCTCATAATGGCTAATTTTAGCTAATGTAAGCAACCTTTCCTTAGATATTAGAGCAGACAGTTTGTTGACCTCATGACTCTTGTCTCATAATGGTCCAGCAACAGAATAAGAATATACCGTACACACACAGTCAGACATAATAGTCTCCCTCCTGTCCCGCCTCATTGTTCATGTCTGTGCGTCATCTCAAGTTCTGTCATTGGTGGTCATACTCCAGTGAAGTAATTCTACCAAAGCAACAACCCGCCTGCGACAGCCCTGCTCTGGGAAAAAGAGCCATTTGATCCCTCAGTGTCCTCTGTGGCTGAGCAGGCCACATTGTTATTGCAGTGGAACTTTTTTTCCCATCCGAGAGAGAGAGAGGGTGGACGAATGAAGGATCGTCAAAGCCTCTTTGGAATAACGCGTGTAAACACAGGCAGTGCATCACTCAGGTAATGAGATTCTCCACTCTGTCTAAATCGAAAGCCCCTCAGCACCTGAGGAGGACAAACAAACCCCCTTCCCAACGCTCTCTTTGAGAAGAAGCGCACACACACATACACATGCATGCTCACCATATTTCCCTGTTTCTTTCTCCCCTCTATTCCTTCCTCTCCTGCTCTCCCCTCTGTGAATTTAGACAGGCTGTTTGTATGCAAATATGTCATTTGGAAGACCCCCATGCCAAATACACACATACACACACACTGACTCACAAATAGAGAAAACCCTGTAGAGGTTCAGAGCTGGCGTGCTGAGGTGAGCAGCACTCCAGCAGAGCAATAGAGGCCGGCAGAGGAAAGCTTGTTTGACTTTTTTTTTTTTTTTTAAATTTATTGTGTGTATTCAACAACAGGCCCAACTGGTTCTCTCCTCTCTTTCAGTCGTTAATCCTCTTTTTCATTATCATCCTTTTCTTTTCACTCGCCTCTGAAAAAGAGCTTAACAGCAAACTCAAAACATCAGTCCATTTCCGGAGTGTGGTGTGTCTTTCTTTGTCCGACAGAGATCTGTAAAGCTGCTTTTGCTAAGAAGTCCGTGTTGTTTTGTGAGATGATTGATGGACATTGCTGGACGTGCCTGTGTTTCTGAATGTCAAGGTCTTTGTGATGTAACACGCACAGAAACGTATAGCTCTACAGTTCGACTCATCAAATCAGTCAAAAGAAGTTTATCAGGCCAATAAAAATCAGATGTCTGACAGTAAATCTCACCCTCTGCCAGTATGGCAGATTCCAGTGAGTGGGGAAGTCTCAAAACCTAAATATCAAACAATTCTGTTAATGATTAGAATGTCAGGGGCAGTGAGGAGCATGGGAGGGTAGCCACAACAGAAGAGAGTCCATGATGACCCTCCAAACAAGCCCATTCCAAAGTCAGCCAAAACACATGTCCTATAAGCTGGTAAGAACATGGAAGAACATGGACATACTTAGAAATTCAGAGGTTTCTCAGCAATATTCAGCAAATACTCTTCAGCGTGAACAGTAGCATGAATCAGCTTCTGGATAAAATATCCTTGAACTTTGAACAAAAAAATGTTTTTTGCCAATTTTAAACATCTCAAAGCTAGACTCACATCACATAGAGGCTTGACCATTTAATAAATCATCTGCATTGTAAAGATGATTATTTGACTCTACTCAAAAGTTCTTAAACGTTTTTAACAAGTATTGAAAATGCCTGATTTATATGAATGGAGCTTAAACTTGCAATTGTGTGGCCTAGGTCTACCAAATGTCGGTCGCTTTAGTTTGGTCAAGTTCAAGAGGCATCCAGGTATCTAGGTGGTCAAAAATGCAGTAAAACATCTTGACCTTCAAAATAGTAGATCCGCTAGCTTTTTGTAGTGTTTCCGCTACTAAGTGGACCTTAAGTTTGAATTGGTTTAAACCTAAAAAAAATAATAATCTAATTAAGCTTTGATATTTTGTGTAAATTGTATTTACCCAGTCAGCTGACGTTGTCATGGTTGCAAAGTGTCAGTGAAACAGAGCACTTGTCAAACTGCCTACTTGAAACCAGAGTAACCCTACAATTAGCAAAGCACCATTTGTGCACTGGCTTTGTGAGGGGGCTGCAAAGTTGCTTTGGACGTTACAGTTGTGAGACCTGTTTCTTAAACACAAGACCTACTTTATGTGGTGAGCACTGATGCTACCAAAGTGATTAATACTAACAAAGTTGTAGATTTCTGCAGTAATGACATCATCTGTTAGATATTTGGTTACTTTCGGACCTGACCTTGTTTCTGCACCCAGTGGTCTGTGCACTGTAAAATATACAGTACCTCAGTCTGAGTCACATCAGAACAGGAAGTTCTTTAGTACACAAACTGATGATGAAACATCACACTGTATCCGTCCTCAATGCATGCGCGTCGATGGATGCGTGTTGCCGTGTCACTGTGTCCGTCTCTGTTAGTCCCATTCCAGTGGCCCATGGAAAGAGGACATTCTTTTCTGCAGCGTTACAGCCTTGTTAAACCCGTTCCCCCCACTTCCTCCCCTGTTAAACCTCATCTGTCTCACACAGCCCTTTTCTCAGATCCATTCCTCCTTCTCCAATTCTCCAGCCAGTGAAAGACAGTCAGTCACCGGCCATTCAGAAGCAAAGGAACACAATGTCTGATGGGTGTAAATAAAAAGTTCTCTTTGAGGCTACTTTTGATTAAATGTGTTTGTGTACTTCAACTCTACTTCAACGTCAAATGGAAAAGATAAATGAACTTTTTTCACCCTTCTTTCTTCCTCTTTCCCTCATAAATTCTTTTACTGGAATTGGCCTCGAACATGGCTGCCAGTTGCCAAGAAGTTGCCTTATTTCCCAGTCAGCTGCCGCCACTGGCCCAACGCTCAGCATGTTTTGACACATTGGGTGGGGAGTATGTGTGTTGTAGAGAAGGGGTGTTATGGTTCTGGCTTGTGTCCCTCCCCACATCCGTCACAATAGCTGCCAAAATCCCCATGACCTCATTCTCATTAGTACTGCTTTAACTACAAAGGTTCATCGGCGAGGAGCACCGGTCCTGAATGGACGACGCCCGCTGCATTTCTAAAAAGGGTTGGAGAGTTTTGGTCACTGCGGAAAGCGTGGACAAAGTCTGCTCGTGTGTAAACATGCTGGATAATTATGCGAGCCGGTCTGTCGTCTTAGCGTGAGCTGCAGGACTCCTCGAAGGTCTCTAGAATTAATTATGCTCGGCTGTGGACGCACTCACCAAATTTGAGAAGCGGTGCACCTCGGAGAAATGCAGCCATGTGGAATGTTTTTAACACAGATTTCCCATTTTAATTAATAAGTTGTAGCTGGAGGCTGACAGCGGGGATGTTGAGTCAAGGTTTGCAGACAAACAATTTAATAGGGGGATAAGTCTGTCGAATGCTGTGAATGCAATGCCTTTCAGACATTCTATTCATTTGCCTTTAACTGTCATACAGAGTGATATGAAAAACCAGACCTGCTACCTGCTTTCAGATCTTTCAGCATCAGAGCATCCACAGTGCTGAGGTGATGGTGGTGACTCTGTTGTTTCAAGTGTTATGGCTTTTGGAATGACTAAATTAGGGCTAAAATCTTCTTACAGTATGTGTTTCTAACCTTAGGAGACAGTCGAGATAAAAAGGGAAATCATCAGGCCCTCTCTCGGGTAGAGAGAAGATAAAATGACGGATGATGAAAAGGTTCCCCTCTTGAAAATCTCCCACCCGGAGAGGGGATTATCTCTCCGGAAATATCTCCATCTTCAAGCCTCTGCAGTTCCTATCTTTTTTCTCTTTTTTGGGGGGGAAATCTCCACATTTCCCTCTGGTCTCGTCTGATTTTACGCTCCGTCACGAGAAAGCCTTACCTGGGGCCGAAATCCATCTTGACTACAGGTGGAGGCAGACACTCGCCTGGACTCCTGACATGCACCTCTTTCCTCCTGACCCATGACCCCACCATATGCCTGAATATGCAAGATGACAACGCTGTTTAACAATGCAGATCTGGCACTGGCGGCGTCATCTGCGCACGCAGACCGTCGCTGATGGGAAGAGTGAAAATGCGGGGATGGAAAATAAGCAAAGCACTATGGGGAATTTTGGAGGGAACGACCTTATTATGTGGGTGACGCTTGCTGTGTGAAATGCTGATTGGCTTCAATTAGCCCGTTGGCACCTGGGCAACATGTGTGTCCCAATGGTGCCACATCCATTACTGCCACGATGATTCCTTATCTGTCTGGCAGAGGGGATTATCTTGAGATAGATATGGGGATGGGATGCATGATGTTAATGATGCCGAAAGGCAGCAAACACCTGCAACAAATCCACATTACTGCATGATAGTGGGGGGTGGGTAGGACATCTGTATTTTAGGAACGGGATGGAAAATGGAGTTGAGAAGGAAGTGGATTGCCTCCCTTGTGTCGCCAGCTGCCAAGAAAGTGTTAATCGGTGAGTTGTACAATAGCATTGATATGCAGATGAATTTCCCTCACGCCACAGGGAAGGGTATAACAAATAAGTCAGGGCTGTTTCGCTCCACTGTGGACTGAAAATACTCGCACATTAACTATTTTTTCCCACCGCTGCTCCGCCTCACATTCTTATATTTCGCTCTGCTTGGGCACCATTGTAAAAGACGTCCTCCGCTTGCTTTTTCAATTTGAGACACAATTCGCCGGGCGAGATAGAGCCCCGTGTCAGGGTACAAATCATCCCAGTGTGTCGAAGAAATTGAATTTCCCCATGAATACGTGATTGGCTGTGATGTGGCCCCCAGCATGCGTGGCGGCTAATCCTCCCAGGGTGGCGTTCGGTGGCGGGGCGGGCGGGGTGTGCGCTCAGGACACAGGCAACGCTGGGTCGCGACAGCTGCGTGGGCAAGTGTGCACACACATGCCTTCACACGCACACAGAGGAAGACACACCTATGTGATGACACGCTTATGTGAAATGGAACCCCAGAGAGCCACAATCACATGCTCGCAGCAGGTCGCCGGCAGCTGCCTGTTTGTGTGTGACTTCAGAGCATGCTGCGTGCAATTACAACCTGCTGTGTGCGTGTGTGCGCTGTGTTTATCAGTATTCCTGTCTGGGTGAATTTTTTTGCCGCCCCGTATGCTGTTGCCCTCTCTCTCCGCTGTCACATTTACAGACCACTTGTGGGCCTCTGTAGTGTAACACGGCAAAACTTCAGCATCACGCCTGTCATCAGCTCTCATGCTAAGAGCCTCTTGAGTTCAGCCTCTTCTGTCTTTTACACAAAAGAAGCCATCATTTGCTTTGTCGCCCGTGCTCCACTGCAGCGAGCTGATATAATTTTCCCATGTATTTCAGGAAACAGTAATGAGCGTATATCCAGGCGAGCTAATGCCTATCGGGCTCGTCTCCCATGTCAGACAATGGTTGGTGGATGAGTCATTCAAACACAAGTGCATATGATTGCACAGGCACATACTAACCTCACACACACACACACATACAGAATTTAGCGCACACAGAAACAATGAACACACAAAGCAGTTCTTTGGTTTGGATTACCACCTGTACAGCCCGTCACAAGGGATCTCCCTCTAGACAAGCAGCTGCCATTCTGGCCGTGATGAACTCACGAGGTGCTTTGAGACAGTGACAGTTGACAGTGTTTGCACTCAGCTTTGGACCAATGCAGACATTGGCATCAAATATAATATTCCCAGAGGCCTGAAACATGAATCTATGAACCCTGCACTGCACAAAGGCTGTTACATCACCACATACATAATACAAAGGCCGATCAGTTCATCAGTCACAACACCTCATCATGACATAAGAACAGAACATCAGGATACCAGCAAGGACCTGAGCTTTACCAAACATACACACAGGCATGCTGCTTGGACCTAAAACACACACATAGAAACCCACACTAACACACCGTCTGCGTACACACAGCTATTTAAACAGCTAATGGAGTTGAGCAGAAAACACATTTATAGAAATGTAGCTTATATTTGCAGCTCAATCTGAAAAGTGAAAACAAATTGAAAAAAAAACTTGTTAACTCGGAAATGTGCTCTGTGTATTTTTACTGCACTGTAACCATCTTACGTCCGTGTTGAAGATGTATACGCATGAGCACGATGCTGTGACTTCACAAGAACACGCAGGAAAATGTCATTAATCTGACGTATTTTGTACATATCAAGTCTTGAAACATGATCGGAGGGGATCAAATAGCTATCAAAAACATGAAATGTTGACTTTAATTAAATTTATTTTGTCAATAGCTTCTACGTAATTGTATTAAGTTATTTTAACTCAAAAATGTTATGTTAGGGGTCCTGAAATTTTTTTCAGTTGAAGTAACTTAATACAATGAATTATTTTTTTATTAATTATTTTAGTGTACAGCGATTTCAGTTTTTTGCTTATTTTACAAGTCTTCTCTGGTGATGTTGAGGTCAAATAGCTGGTTTGCAAGTGGTGCAGGATGACAGAGTTAGTATCACTTCATCAGTCCTTGATCGAACCCCATACAGAATTTTTGGGTATGTGATCGCTGGTTATGTCACACAAATACAGACGTATGCATGAGTTTAAACTCAAAGCTTTGAAAGGATGTCCGGCTTCTGATTATCTGGATCTGACCGTATTAGCGGGTAATATATTATGACATAATTGACACCTATGGGTGCAGGATATAATTTGACTTTATAATTGTTCATCAGCACCGAAGAAACATGTCAATTAAAAGTCTGGAAACTTGAGCGACGTTAGCTTAAAGGTGATTTTTCTAGTCAGCCCCAATGTTTGAGATATCAGACGACTAAACTTCAAGTTTCAAACTTTTAATATGTATCAATTTCCTCTACTTTAAACTATAACCTGCGTTATTAAGCTACCTGATGAGGTTAGGCTAGAGGATAGCATTAAAGTAGCTGCTGGTGCAGGTCCTTGGTAGGATTAAATGTAGCCGGCAGGCAAGATGGCATTGTGAATTGGTGTTTTGCCCCCCATTTAAAATACATCAGTGCCACTGGGCACAGGTGCAGCGGTAGAAGTTTGCTGTCTGAAAGGATCTTTAGTGTTTTCTCCTTTAGGCAGGTGCTTTGACACCTCTTCCCAGTGTGCATACACCCAGTCATAAATCACACTCCCTCTACAGTGATCCCTTCATTGTTTCTACCGGTGAAGCAAATCTTTTGAAGTGTCTTCCTCAGGGGTTAAAACTGACGTCCAGATTTAATATGTATGAAGAGAACAGCTCTCCATGTTGCTGCAGTTACCTCGGCTTCAACGTCACCTATAGCTGCTTCAAATGCCAGTCATCATGCTGGAGCAGTGAACTGACCATTGGACCCATGGAGCAGCTCTTTACTCATAGTTACCGGATGGATTGAAATACAATATATACCTCTTGAAATTTGGGAAGTGTAGTCTCATGAAGCCTTTATTATACATAGATGTTGATTTTAATAGATTTTTTAGATTAATTTTCTGACCAGATTTAGGAAAATATAGACATCCATAGTTTTCTAGTCTTGTTCTCTCACTGCTGAGTGTCATTTCAGGCTGTTTTTAAAAGCTAAGAAAACCCTGCAGTTGTAGTATTCCCTTGCAGGGGTTTTCCCCCCTCTCATTTCTATGATGTGAAGTGAACCTGAGCCAGGGTGAAACTCAATATATTTCCACAGGGAGGCCAGTTAAAGAAGTTTAAAAACTTAGTGTCACTGTGTTTGTGTGTTCACTGCTCAGGGGTAATTGGGCTTGATTGGCTGAGTGGACGGTCAGAGGAAACTATCCAGAGCCAGCCTGGGAACTCAATGTTTGGATGTAGCCACCAAAAAAAACCCAATACTAGACTGAAAATGAACTCGCTTTTGCAAAAAACCCACATAATATCCTATCATTATTGCTCCACAAGCATTTTAAAACATTAGTAGCAGGAAAACTCCAAACAGGACATTCCATATCATTTTGGATTTTTGCAAAACCGCCCAGCGCTTATATAACTTCCTGATAGCTGCATAATCTGCACTTTCATCTGCCCTTTTCTTCACAGATTTCTCACCTCCCTCCTTCTATCTCCATCCTTTTCCTGTAGTAGGCTTTGTACCTTGTACCCAGCTGGACAATGGCATGTAACCTGGCACGTCTGGGAGACCAGAGGGAAAGACAAAAGTGAAAAGAGGGAGTAAGAGACCCGTAGGAGATTTTGGTGATGCCCAAACACAGAAGAAGAGGCGGTTGTTAATCTGATAATGGCCCCTAGGCAGAATGACTCTTCCTGGGCTGCATTGTGGCTTCACACACAGTCATCTATCAGGCCTGGTCTCTCCTGTAATTACATATTCTTCATGTGGATACAACCGGGGAGAGCGGGCGCATGGGGGAGCGGAGAGGGCCGGTCAGCACATTGAGGCGTGGGATGATTGGAAAAGAAGAATCAAAAGAGGGATTTTTTTTTTTTTTTGGCCTCTGAAGGCATTGAGATATGAGAGAGAGGGAGACAGAAAGGAAGAGACACAGAGGGTGAGGTAGGTACTGTAGGTAACCAGCCTGTTGTGTCCGCACTGAGATAAGACGGGACAGGATTTCAGAGGCGGCTTTCAGATGCCCTTTTTTCTTTTTGTTGTCGAGCCGGATGCATTTAGTTTCTCATGTGTCCTTTACTTTGTCGGCAGCACCTCGGGTGAACTTGAGAGTTATTGCTGAACCCGAGGCGAGTTTTATTTGCACAAATTTGATCTTGCACTCTCAGCCAATGCAATGGTAACACAGTCACTGACTGCTTGTGTGAGCCTGTGTATTTCTTTGTTCTTTGTACCTCTTGACTGATCTGAGAACTTAGAATGAACTCCTCTAAAAACACACTGTACACTACCTGCTCGACACCAAACAGCAGACAGACAAAGTTAAAGACTAGCTGGTGGACACAGCAGAGCATTTAGCAGCTAAAGAACCATATATTTCCCTCAGGAGTTGGTGGACACAAAAAAAAACAAACAAAAGTCCCCCATTTCAACTCAAAAGGTGGATGATATGTCTGTGTTGTGTTCACAACTTGTTTCTGCTGGCCCTAAGTTGCCAAAAAAAAAAAAAACTGTTATTGCATGTGTAAGAAGTCATAAAGCCTCAATATAAGCTGAAAGTTAAAACATTTTCAACTTGCATGCATGTATATTGCCTTAATTTGTACAACCTAGAGAAAAATCAGTCTGAACACATCTTAAGGGTTCAGTCATACCATCTTCGTGAGCTGGGTTGACTGGTCAGGATACCCAACTGTCATATCTCCAGCTTTGATGGTGTCAAAAAGAAGCATTTTTTTTTTTTTTTTACATTCGCTCCCAATCTTGGAACTTTCTGGCCACCATACCGTTTTTACTTCCTGTGTCTGGTTTCCAGTGTGTGCTATTTGGGGTCAAATGACATGATGCTACAGGACACAGTGTGTCTGTAAACCTTAAAGGTCCGCTTCTCAGATCATCTTCACCTTTTAATCAGATATTCCCAAAAAGGTGAACCATGAAAACCGTGAAATGTCCTTTGCTTCGGTCCACTGCATCTGTCCAGACCAGATGAAGGAAAGCTGGATCCAACTGCATCCATTAGTTCCACTGTCCTACATCGACTCATGTCAAAATCATAGTGGCAGATCACAGCCAAGCCCAACGTTCTGGCTTGATTGGGGGGAAAACCTTTTCAGTTAGATTCTCTTTGTCTGATGCGCTTGTACCCATGATGCCTTCAATTTTGAGAGACTGTAGATACACACACACATATGCTGTACATGGTCTGTGCCATATACTTTAGCTATCGGTCCCATGACCAGTGCTGCTTTCTCAGGCCACGCTGAATTCCAGGCCAGGGAGGGAGGAAATAATCTAATCGAATTGCCGCTCGGTTGATGTGACCCTTATCTGCTCTGTTCTGTTTGTGCCTTCCATGTGAACCCTCTCAAACCAGCACTACTGGACCACTTTTCAGCTCTGCTTTACAACCATAGCCTTTTTTTTTTTTTTCCCCCAGCGAAAGCTCTTGTGTGGAGCTTTGTGTGTTGACCCTGCACATCCTGGGGAAGACTGAATCCCCCTTTGTGAACTTGTCCACAGGGGTCAGATTCAGGCTGACAGACTGCAAAACCAAACACAGAAGAAGCAGATTGTTGTATATGGGTAGTTTCTTAGATCATTCTCCTCTGAGGAGAATGTGATCCTGGAGGTTGGAGAGGTGATGGACTAGACGGAATACCAATTACAAGCACAAGATAACATACCTTTCATACAAAGCCCTCAGAAGTTTGGATTTGGTAATTGTGTATAGAAATGGCAAAAATAGGCTGTTTGTATCTGGTGTTCGCCTTCTATACGCGCATCAGGTGATTCACCCTGAGCTTGTTTTGTCCTGAAAAGAAAAGGATATTTTCGGAGGGACAAAATAAGAATTGAATGAATCTCCCAAGTAGCTGCACAGCTGTGGAGGTTCGTGTGATGTCATGTCAAAGGATTTGTGAGTCACACTGGAGAGGGAGCTCTGCAGAGGCTGGCTGTCCTCACCTCATCCAGGTGTGTTGGTTGAATCATCTCAGCCGAAAAAAGAAACAGCTCTCCTTCACGGCTCTTTTTTAAATTTCACTTCCCTCTCTCAAACCTTTACAGCACGCTCTTTTTCAGTGTCAGCGGAAACACATTGTTGCTCTCACCACTGTTTGACTGGTAACTTGATGTAGATCAGAGCCATCTGTAGCTCTTGGTGCTTCGGTGAGTCACTGCCTGGGCCGTGCTGAAAAGCAGCTGTCGTTGGTGCGCAGCTTTTGTGCGAAGATGAGGGGAAGTGTACGGATCGGTCTTGACCTTTGGTGGAGACCGCGCCAGCTCTTTCACAATGCCTTGGAAACTTAACACTGTCTGTGACATTTACTGTCTGTGGTGGAGTGTAGCCACTGCATGGCGAAGAATGGAAATGAACAGGAATGGAAATCAACTGGATGAGCGCTTTGCTATTTTAAATACAATGCAATATAACCTTTTTGTCATTCATCATTACATCCTGTGTCAACCTGTGAGTCCATATTTGCTTATTATCATCTAGTCACTGAAGGTGCATTCATTTAATACAAAGCCGAGTGATCGGGGGAGCACAGCAGATGTGCAGATGGTTGTCAAGCTTATCAGGTGTGAAAACATATCCACAGCTCAGCCTTTCCTGGTCATTGTCCATCATCAGCCTGTCAGAAGTCCGTGCTTCCCTTTTTCTCTAGGGCTTAGGCTCAAGACACATCCAATATGGAAAAGGCTTTGGCTGTGGATCATGCAGTAGTATCAGTATCAGTAGTCAGATAATAGATTATACATTCTAAGTCAGCATTATTAGCTTGACTGAACCGAGTTTGTGGCGTGTCTTTTCTCCTAATTTGTGGAACTTTACAGTGGATCATGTACTGTAGCTGGTGATCCCGCAGTATTTACACGGTCACAAATTCTGACTTCAGTCAGAGACACTTACAACAAGGAATCAAGCATTTATATCAAACGATTACACAGTTATATCTGGCAGAAATGGCTCTCCGCTCTTTGAGGGAGCTCTCAGTGAATCCGAGCAGTTACAAAGATTCTGCTGAGATCCCCCTTAATAAACCAGACATCAACATTAAATCTTAGTTAAATCAACGATACCAAATGCCACACAAAGGAGGATGGCGGAGGGGAGCCGTGCCAGTGAACGAGGGGGTTGGCACGAGTGCAATCAGCTACATTAACAGTAATAGTGGCGGGTTGTGATTTCTGCACTGTACATCTGCATGATCATGCAGATGTACAGTTAGCAGCCACACAGTTGAGAACGAGCCAGTCATTGTGAACCGTATTGCAAACAGCTGATGCTGATCAACCAACACATAAGAATAGCTGTGAATCATCTTACAGTAGCAGTCACTGAAGGCTAGTAGTGTATCTGTTTACAGTCATTATTGTTGAAACCTGAAGCTCGCTACTTTCTTGGAAACTTTATTTGTAGCTCTATTTTCTTAGCTACAAACGATTAGGGTTTGTGTAACAGCCGGCCGACACTACCCAGCTGGCCAGAACTCAACTCAGCTGACTAAAACTGCACAGAGCGGCTTTGTTTTACAGTAGTTTTAGGGACATCTTTGCCTGTTCTGTTGGCCCGACGCTGACCCTGACTATAACTCTGTGTCCCACATAGGCTTGGTCTCACACGGGGTGTAACATCAACACTCGGATGAAGCATTCCGGTTCGTGCAAAGGTCAATGTAGCATTGTTTTGGGGGTGACACGGGGGGCTGGCGTAGTTTGAGAAAGAGGAGGGGTGGGTGGCAGCTGCCGTCGCACCTTCAGTCCCTTGTGACGAGCTCCCCTTCAGACAATGGCTCTTTGTAGAAGCTGAAACACGTCTACCTTTAAAAGCCTACCTGTCCGGTAACACCTGTAATTAATGTGGGTGACCTTGGGGGCCACTGGTAATTATAACCGAGCTGAGCTGTGTTGATAGCTCCTGTGGAGCGGAAAACTGCTGAAAAAACATTTTTTCAGTTCTCCCTCGAGGTTATGTGATTGCACGATGCAGAAACGGATTCCTCCATGGGTTTAGATGCTAAAATCGTCCGGCTTACAAGTCGTGTAATGTGAAGTCTTAGTAAAATGTTCATAAATTGGGGACAGAGTGTTCTCTGCACCTGTTACGTGGAAACACCTGAAGGGCCAAAACTGTAGGCTGCAAAAAAACGGCACCATCAATTCATTGTATTCTCAGTGCACGCTGCTTGTGTGGGTGCATTGCTTTCTTATAGTTATGTTGTACTCTCTAGCACGCCTTTGAGCGTGGATGCATTTGAATTCCTCTTCCTTGATCCTGACAGTGATTACAAGTTGTTGCACACAAAGGCTTGAATTGAACCTCGTAACGTTTGTGTAGCGCCGTGTGTCCTCTGTGTGTTTTTGCCCGTGCCAAAGTGTCTAACTGCGCGCGAGTGATACCGTATCACCCCATGCATGTAAATAGAGAAATTGTTTAGTCGTTCAGTGTGTTCGCCTGAAGGGGAAAGCTGGAATATAGCACCAGTCAACTGTGACAATTGAAGAAACCGAGAGAGGGAGAGAGGGAGAAAGAGAGGAGGATGTGGAAAGAGGGGAAATATCTGACATGAATAATACACCTGCATTTCAAAAGAGGCAACAGTACCGGCCTAGACAGTCCTGCTGGTGCTCCAACTCTATGAATATGCAAGTAGGAATTAAACCATGCAGTCGGAGCTCCTGTGCAGATGTTGAATACACCGTGTTGTGCGAGACAATAGAAAGTGCAAACAGTGAAACCACATCAGACCTCTGTGAATGAGGAATCTGTCACCCCAGTCAGCTGAAACAGATATAAAAGCTGTCACTACACAAACAGGGAGGTATACAGGAATGATTTATTACACAAGGAAGGAAGTGTTTTCCAGCAAATGCCATTTAGACATGCTCTTTCTATATGTACAGCGCATAGAAGTGCAGGAGGGGTGTAGTTTGACGACATCCTGAAGAGCTTATGAGGCTTTGGGTTCTCCAGATGTTGCCGTAGACTCTCCAGTGGCACTGGGCTCCTCAAGCCCTAATAATGAAGCTAATGACAGTCACTAGTGTTTGATTAAACCCCTGCCCCGGCAGCCTGGGGGCTCAGGTGTACTGCCTGTAATTAACACATGGTAATTAATTTACAGAGGAGCTGGAAGAGGGTAAGGGTGCCCCGGAGGTTAAAAAAGCACTTGTTTCAGGAGACGGAACGAGCCACGTCGCAGTGCTCGACCGCAAGTCAGACAAGAAAGGGATGCCTTCAAATTCCAGCCAGCTGAATCCTTTTAAACCTTGACATCACTTATTGCGTATCCAATCCTCTGAGTCATCCCAGCAAGAGGTCACCGTTGCAACTTTGCATTCATGGTCTGAGCAGGAATTCACTTCGACCGAGAAGCTTTTCCAAATTTGTTCGGCGAGCTCTGGAAGATTCTCTGACCGCATTTAACGTCTGAATTAGGGCTAGAGTCTGTGGTGAAAAAGAAAAGAATAGTACATCTTGAAAAGTAATTTTGCTCAGTCCCAAAAGACAGTACATCTTTGATACAATGCAACTGTTTCAAGCGTTTTGTTAAATCAGGTGACATCATGATACTCAGAGAGAATTACGCCTCATTTCAGTCACTTGAAGCGTGAAATTATCTCACCCTCACTGGCAGGTTTGGTAAAAAAAAACCCAGCTCTTTTTAAGACTCAATTCGAGTCTCAATTACTTGTTGGCACGGACATTATTTGCAGTGATGCTACGTGCCTTCTTGCTGAGGGACACCATGAAGAGCAGCTGGATATCATTACCACAGAGCTCGACTCTGAACCTCTCCAGGTCACGACGATAACCTCTGCGCGGGAGAAGAACTCTGGGTCAGAGGTTATCTCCAATTTGGTGGCTTCTCTTGCCCTACTCCATAAATGATCCTGGCCCAATCACGATGTGTTTAGAATGTTAAAAAGCTATTTAACGAAGATTTGTGTGTGTTTCAAAGGCTGGTATCGATGGCTGTCTGCCAGGCAGAGAATTAAACAGATAATGCAGTGAAGATTTGAATAGAAGAGAAGCTATATTGAGAACTATTATACCGAGTTCACTTGCAAACTCAGTCCACAGAGAGCCATTAACGTCTGAGCTCTCTACTACAGCTTTCTGCACTCGTGCAGCCCGGGTGTCCCTGTTCAGTCTACCATATATCTCTGTGCTCGGTGCTCATCCTCTCGCTTTTTATCTCTTCCTCCACCTCTCTGAACCCTCCTTCCTCTTCTTTTCAGTGACTCTCCCCAAGATCTCTTCATCACGTTGCTGCTGTCATCCTCTTCTTCTTCTTCTTGTGTCACTGTCTCCCACTTTTTGTTCTCCGTCCCGTCTCGCTCACACACGTCATCCACAAACACACACATGACCACAATCTGCCGTGGATAGATAAGAGGGCGTGTGGAGGGATTAGCCCAGCATGTGTTGTCTCAAGCAGGCCAATATGAAAGAGGATACAGCGGGGGAAACAGTGGCTCCACACTGTTAGCACTACTGATAGCCACCTCAGCTAACACAGGTTTTATGTACACCGCTGCAGATAACCGCCTCGGCTAACACACAGAGAAGCAGGCATGTGATAGCAGACATGACTAACACAGTAATTCTGCAGATAAAGCGTTATTGAGATCCCAGAGGTGCTGAATGGTCAACAGAGGAGAGAAGATTGCAACAAAGTAAGCAATGACAGTAATGGGTTAGGTGAGTCAGGTTTAGAGTAATGTGCCTGTTCATATTGGCTGTCCAGGTAGACACAGGTGGCCATAAAATGGTTTAAACTGTGATTTAATTCAGTTCCTGTGAATGTATTCTTAAAAGTAGGCCATCGCACACCACCTAGAACTGTCACCTAGGTTCTGTTTCCTTTTTTTCGTTTCCTGACACCAATTATGAGAGGTCCTTCCTCCGCTGGGATTAAGGTCAAAGTAGCCGACGACATTGTCTGCTGCTGTTCCTGGAGTGTGTTTTTGTCCTTCCGAGGGCTGAGAATTTTCTCTCCCCTGTCGACGAGGGTTGGTTAACCTGAAATATGAGGAGGTGACGTTTGGGTACACTTTCGTTCAGTCCCCGTCTTGCTCGTAGGACTGATGTGGAGGATGCAAGGGTCTCTGGAACACACAGCCTTTATTCGATGCTGTGAGTTTGTTTTTGCTCTTTGGTGCTTGAATGCTCCTTGCTTTTCTGTTCTTCTGCCTGCAGAATGCTGAACAGCACGTCAGAGTTTGAAAAGGGGGAATCAAAGGTGGTGATCTATACCTAAGGGCCATACGTGCACCTTCACTTTGAGTGCATCTTACACATTAGTCTCGTGAACCCAGATGATTGGAGATCACCAGTCGTCTGGGGATTTCTGAATGCAACGTGGTAGGCTAACAAACCTACGCACATCCATTTTATAAAGATACGCCTTAATGGAAACGATGTTCTTCCCCTATTGCTCTGTAGTTGCAAGCACACAACTTGCAAACTGCATGTCAACGCCCCGATATGAAAGGCTTCCACTAAGACTTGGGATTGGTTCTACAGTGCAGGTTTTTCAACCTGCTTCCACTCAGTTTTATCGCCGAAAGCTGGGAGGTGTCTCTCCTGAGCGAAGTGTTCAGTGTAAACAGCGACGACGAGATGACGAAACTCCTTCAGTGTCATTGTCAGAAAATGTTATTCTCTGGTAGAATAAAAGATTTTTAAATTCCCCGAGGCACTTTGTGACATTGCTGGAGTTTGATGAATGCAGTATGCCTGAATGATTTCATTTCTTACCACAGCTTGAACTCCACATAAACCATCTGAAAAAAACACTTTCTATCTAAACTTGTTAAAAAGTGAGAACAAGGACTGCCGGCTGAAAAGATTGAAAGTTGAGAACCAGTTTGTGAACTCGTGCAGTACTTTCATTACATATTATACATGATAAGGTCACATATAGTGCATTTCATCCCATAGCACAACAGGACTGATTAAAATGTTTGGATTTTGGACATCGCTTCACATGTAGCCAGGTGGCAACTCAAGGTCACGTTCAGTCGAACAGCTCCAAGCAATTCCCAGTGTTCGCCCTCTACATGATACCTCCAGCTTCACCCAGACAAATCAGTGCGGATGAGGATTCCTCTTGTGTGTCTCACCACCTTGTTGTGTGTGTGAATGTCTCTCTCGGCCGTGCCTCACTCAGCTGCAGATCGATACTCGTCTCTGTTTTCAGACTCACAGTGGCACACAGGTGTCTCGGCGTAGGCGGGTGCTTTGGAGCAGCCTCTACAGCTGTACTAAATCGTGTTAAAATATGTTTAGCTACAAAAACTGTCACATCAAATTTATGACTTCATTCATTAGTTGCCACCCCGTCGGGGGCTCCTGCTGTAGGACTTGTCAAACCCTACTTTGGTTAGTACTGGCCTCAGCCATGGTTCTGCCTCTGAGGTGTTCCTATGTTTCATTGTACTGCATCAGGGCAGCGAGCCAGCAAACAGTTTCCCTCCATGCTATTTATTCTATGCTTACAATCGTGTAGAATAACGTGGCTTAACCTAGCATTGTGGGTAATTAAGTGCTCTGATTGTCTTTGCGTCCTTGGCGCCTTTCTTGAACAATACAATGCTACCACACACGTACAAAAGCATAATACTTGGGTGTTCATCAGAGTGCAAGCTGCCAAAATCATCCTTGTAGCTGAAAAACATCCATTCTCCAGGGGAAGCCTTGGCAGGTGGCAGTGGTCCAATCCTACAGAGCCTGAAGGAACAGCACATCCTGGGTGTAGGTAGCTGCCAGCTCGCTCTGTCTGTCTGTCTGTCTGTCTGTCTGTCTGTATCAGCTCCCGAAGCCTAGCACAGGTAACTGCGATTACCTGATTATTACACAGTGAGTGGACAATGGTCAGTTTGACACATTAGAGTATATTACCCTTATTCAATCAGTGCTTAATGAAATTGTATGGTTCATCCGACAAAGCCAAGAAATGTGCCGTGGCTGTGACCACTTCTGTGTTCTTTTATCTTGGAGTGTTATCAACGCTGCAACCAAACAGGAAAATGTTATTTTCCTTAATGAAGAATCTTCTATTCATTTTTTATTCCACGAAATTCTCAGGTGAAGATATTTGTTTTGCAAATCCTGGGGACAGCAGATATTTTGGCATTTTTTTTGCCTTAATTACAAACAAAAACAAGAATCTGATGATTGTTAATATTCTTTAGGGTTATCCAAAGTTTAGCTCGAGGAAATAGAGTTGGAAACGTTGAGACGTCCTCCATTAAGAGCTTGTTTACTTCGAGTAAAACCTGATATCATTTCATACCGGAGCCAAAATTTCCATTACCGTGTGTAAAAAATGTTTCATCACCTTCTTGTTAATTTCTATAATTAACTAATTCTACAGTATGCCTGACTGATGCAAAATGGCAGAAGCGAAGGCACTTCTGAACACTCACTCTGGGACCACAAAGCAGGCAAAGCTTCTTTTTTATTCCCAAGTCATTCATCTTCCAAAACATAGACGATCTATGCCGGTGCCAACTAGCTCACTTCCCTGCTCAGGGCTACTTGGCTTTGATCGCTGTCTTTCCTCCCAGTTGTCTTTTCCCGGTACAATCTGCCCAGAGCAAGAATATCTGTGATCCTCAATCTGTCTTTCGCTGCATCTTTGGGACGTTTGCCTATTATGTCTAGACTCTAGGAGGGATGGCGATATGGCGCCTATTGTCGGTTCAGCACAAAAGGGGGTTGATAGCAGCGAGTCTTGGGCGATACTGTCTTTCTAATAATGTCCTGCTGAACACATCCCTTTATGTTTCAAGATGATAAAATCCTTCAAGTAGGGATCCGAATGTTGAATGCGTATGTGCAACTTGGTGGCAAACAGTAGAGGCTAGCGGTCAGACGGAAAGGGCTGCAGAGGAAAGGGATCAAAGTGAACATTTCCACTCAGCTGTCCCATTTATTGCCTCCTCCACTCCCACTTTCTGTGGTTACACTGCTTCCTTGGATTACCGCGGTGACTCCAAACCACACATACCAACAGGCGGGTCAATGGCGGCCGCTTTCTGAGGGGGGGGGGGTCCTAAAAACCGAAGGCATGCCGGGTATGCGGCACAGAGCGGTCTCCGAAGCGGGTGTGAGACTCAGCAGCTGTCCTCCTTCCCACAATCCTTCACCTGGAGCCGTCCCATGAGCTTTTTTCCCTCAGTTGAGACCGACACAGATGGACATTCATTCACCCGTGTATAATCCACACATACACACAACATACATTTCACATTACATCATCACGAGGCGGGACAGATGGTTAAGAGATCCCGTGCTGGGAGGAGTATTGTTTTGTTATTCAGGAAGCGAGGTGGGAAAGTGAGTCATTTGTTCAAGCATCAGGTGAGTTATTAGAAACATAGGTCAACAAGATAATATGTGCACTCTGTATATTTCAGATCCTATCATGTTCATCCATCTCAGAGAATGGTGCTGATAAGGAATGTGAAGCATGTGCTGTAAGCCTCAGCAGCTGAGCACACACACACACACGTGTACTGTACCCACTGGACTATATATACTGTACACTCCTGCTTTGGTATTCTTTGCACACGGTTCATGAAGGACGCAAGTTTATTTGTATGTTAGCAGTTTGAAAACAGAGCTTTCAAAAGGCCCCGGAGAGACTCAAAAAAAAAAAAAAAAGTTGAAAATATTTATTGGAACTTCTGATGTGCTGAGATTACCAAACCCAGCCACAAAAGATGATCATAAAAGGCGGAAAATATCTGAAATATGCAGATCCAGGTAGTGTGTTCAGAGCTCAGTGCCTCTCCTCAGGCAGCGTTCAGCATTTATTGATTTCTGCACATCCGAAACTGTAAAACATTTTTTGCAAAGCAAGGTGCTTTCAACATTCTTTATGGTGATCAGTGTCTAAGCAGAGGTGTTTTCGATGTCATTTCCATTTTTCAGGAGGAAACACTAAATCATGTGAAGTTCTGTTGATTGAATTTGAAGGTATTTTCCCATCCATACCTGCAGTGGTAATAATTCCAGTGATCAGTCTCTTATAACTCATCAATTTTCTGATAACCATCTGTGGGTTATGCCTTGCCTGCACAGTTTTGGCGATTAAGATAAATGTTCAACTTTTACTTCCATATGTCTGTTAATTATTGCCGTTAGCTGGTCTGGTGCTTGCTGCACAGCTTCTGGATTTTCTTTTGCATATGATAACATTTTATCTAGCAGCTGAGATATGGGTTATGTGACATATATTTATTGCTGTCTATTATAAAATTTTGATGCATGTTTTGATGAATGATGGAAATGGCAAAATTAAAAAAAACTTAATTTTACAAAAAAAAGTTTTGAAGTAAAGATTATGTGATTCTGGCTGCCACCATCTTGGCTGTCCTGCCTCTTCTAATTTAAAAATTATCCGTAACTTTAAGCCTTAATATCATTTGAACAAGTGAGTTGTATAAAAATTCACCCTCATTACAGTTGTCATGAATGGGGAAATTATTTCTGCTGTGAAGTTGGACATTTTAACATGGGGACTTATGGAGACTGACTCACTTCTGGAGCCAGCCTCAAGTGGACATTTGAGGAACTGCAGTAATCACATTAATACCTGAAACAAACAAATACATACACTGAGATACAACTTTAAGTTGACAAATGTGATGAAACTATCACCCAGAATACTTTGTGAAGAATTTTTTTGATTTTCTGTTCTCTTTTTTCTGGCCTCATTATTTTGTTGAAAATTTAGTCATTGTTGAAGGCAGCACAGTTCTCACTGAGGTTTCAAAACCTTGCTGTTTGTCAAATAAAACTAATTTTCCATCTCTATTATTTTTACAGAGTTTTATACTAACCATGAAAAGACGTGTCAGAGGGGGTTTTTCAAACAATCGCTGGGGTTTCGGAGCAGGCCGGCATCGCACTGTATTAACGTCATGTATTTCCTGGAACCGGCTCCACAACAGGCTCTGACAGTTACCAGCTTTAAACAGCCCATAAGGACACTGTGGTTTGTAGGAAGCAGTCTTGCGTACACGCTCACATTCATGCACGACATGCTAATGTGCCCAGACAGTGTGTGCATCAAGGTGTGGTGGTGGAGTGCCTAGGCTGTGTCGTGTTCAGCCGGCTGAACAACAGAGATTGTTCACGCATGTGTGCATAAGTGAGGTGACAGGAAGTGGTGTTTAATTGAATTTCTGCATATTGTGTGTGTATGCAGGGATATTTATTAAAATATTGGAATATGTTAAAGAATGTGTGTGGCTGCATGTATGTGTGTGTGGATCTGACAGAGAGGCAGCTGTTTGGGAGCCAGTGAAAGGCTGCAGATGCTGGACTGTCAGCCTGTAAGACCTCAACTCTAAATGAACATGGATTAGAGCTAGAGTGCTGGTGGATGGGGAGATGTTCACACGGGTGCTGACAGAGGTATCGAGCACCAAAAGGTCAGGTCCACACAAACTTACTAGTCACGCATGCAACAGTTTGTTTTTAACTCTCTGACACGTGGCACTGTGGTCGCTGAAAAAAGCCGATCGGTGGACGGCGGACGCATGTTCAGTCCTTGCACCGAACAATGCTTATTTCCCAGCTGAGATGAGCCGCTCGCTCGTTTTTAAAACGTCGTTTGAACAGACACTACGGGCCGCTCAACAGGACGTCACTGACAAAGTGAGCGCGGTAAAACTCATAAACTTGCATGTAACTTAATAGACGGACTGCTCACCCTGCCCTCGCTCCATACCTCACCCCCCCCTCTCCCTTGGTCTTCATGTTTTAATTTAGCACCACGGCACAGAGGCGCAAACAAACGACGGGGGCATAATTACAGGGTGCGACTGGGGAGCCGAGTCTTTACCCCGCCACGTTTATTTACAGCTCCGATGAAAACGACACTCGGCGGACCTCTAATGGAGCTTTTTATTCGCTCTTTCGCTTAATACCCCCCTCGCTCCCCCCTTCCTTCCTCCCTGTGTTGTTGATGCAGTTAATTTGGGTCGGGGTAATGAGTTATTGCTATCAGCAGCGAGGGCCGCCTCGCGCCTTATGCCCGAGCCACAGTGTCGTGATCCCGGCGCTCCCCCTCCTCCTCCTCTCTCACCCTGGGGGATTTTCACTGTTCACTGTTCCCGCTGGTTCCAGTGCATACTGCAGCAAGCAGGAGTGTATCTGTGTGCGTGCCTCTCGATACAGAATGTAATCATTGACTGACCTCTCCGAAGTCTAAACTGTGTTTTCCCTGCGGGTGAGTTAAGCAGCAAAATTTATCACTGTCGTATAATCTCACACACACACACATAAACGCACATGCACTCTAAGGCTAAAGCTTGTGAAATGCATATACCAATTTAAGGGGAACAGCGTGCATGGTAGCAAATTCAAAATGTCAGTTCAGCAGGATATATAAAAGTGTTATGAGCAATAAAAACCATAAAAAACTGCGTAATTCTCTGTATAGAAAAACACTGTTCCCTGTAAAAACCTGTTTCCTTTCTTATTATTCAGTTAGCCACTCTGCTGCCATGCCACAGCGCCCTGGGGGTGTAAATAAAACCTTAAAGTCCTCTCAGTGCAATGCCGCCACTGACAGCCAGATGACATTTATTAGGGTTTTTTGACTATCTTAAATATGTTCCCCTCACTCCCGCTCTTCCGCCTGTCACTCTCTGCTGGATTATAATGCAATCAGTCAAACATGAATGAGGGATAAATGGACCCACTCATGAGTCTGAATGAGGCTCATCAGTCAAAAGAAACAGAAAAGTGGAGTCTTTAAAGTCGCAGGTGGAGTCAGAACTCCTTCTCGTTTCTTGGCTCAGTCCTAGCACCGGGTCTGTTTACACGCATGGGAGAACTCAGCATTTGGCCATAACCCTGCTAAGGCCTCATTCGGGTTAATCTGTTTACATGCACCTTTGCTAGTCCATGATTGAATCTCACTGTCGCCATGAATAAACCAAAGTAATATTCTCCCTTTGTCTTTGTATCAAGCGCTGAAGGTTGCTGCTAATTCACGGGAGAGGACTAACGATCCCGGTAGTGATCTTCTCGATGATCCTGATGAACAACCGGATGTCACAGGCAATTATGTTTTTCCGCTGTAATGAGTCACGCATGTCAGGGCCAGGAGTGCTTCTGCTAAAAAGCACTGACCCTGAGAAATGAATTGCAGTTGCCAGCACACAATGGCCAATGTACACAATGACACTGGAAATAATGGCACATTTTATATGTAGAGTGCTTTTCAAGGTGTTTTAACACTCTTTTAAGGAGAAGGGATGAAACTACATCAGCTTCCCGTAGCTGTATTATTTCTCCCTCAGTCAAGTTTTCAGTCATGCTAAACCTCAAGGGAGCGTTGATGCCACTGTTGGACATTTGCCATCACATTAACACATTAAAGCGCATTGTCGTGGGCACCACCTAAGTGACGACGACGCCTGCAAACGCCGTTGGTATTCTAACATATGGAAATGCCGTCGACGAATGAGGAACGGGAAGCGGCAGGGTGACAAGGACATCACGCTCGTTAAAGCATCGCGGGCAACTACAGAGGAGTGATGGATGTTTGGTAGGAGATTAGTCATGTCTGCATTAATCTGCTTGCTGGCGCCACAGCAAACAAATTGATATAAATCGTAGAACTTGTTTGAATGAAATATGAGCAGTGTAAAGTGACTCTGACGGCTTAGCATGTTAACTTGTCAGTATGTTTAAAATATGAGATTTGTTCTTGGGCGTACTCCCAAGCATGCCGGAGACATACTTGGTTGCATGCACGCAACCACACACACATGCACAGAATCAGTGTATTCCCATGTACAGTTTGGAAATAGAACATTGAAAATGATCAACAAATAGACAAATACAATAAATAGAGCACACCAAAACCTGCAGCACCTTTCAGGATTACACTGGAAAAGCAATACACCAAGACACTGAATCAATCCTTTTAGGGCTGTCATCAACAAAAGCAAGCCCAAACCAGCTCCAAAACTGAAAAGAAGACCAAGACTCAAGTGCTCTTCTTTTGGCTGAACTCTTCTCTACATCCCCTTCAATCCAATGACATAACTGCAGCTGTTTAGAGACCATAGATCAGCCGTGTGTAGGTACAAGGTCAAGATGACTCTACACAGCTTCATCTTGGTGATTGGCCTGGTGGCCCAGTGATTCCTGATGTTAGTCCACAACTCTAATCAGCTGATGGTCACACAGAATATTAATAATTTGTTCACAGAGCACAATCTTGATATTTCTTTATCTGCTTCTAAGCAGTGGATCATTTAGAGGTGCACTATATATATGACCAAAATAGCCTTTCAGAATCTTTTGATTTGGGGCCTTGGGGGCCACAAGATTAGGTACAGCCAACTTAACTGATATTGTATTAGTGCAAATTTTAGAACCTGGTGAACCACCTTATGGGGCATTGGGGTTCTGGAGTGTTGGACTAGTCATACTTTAGCCAGTTAGTTGCTTGTGTGTCACACAAGCATTAAAATGTTAAATTGTGGAAATAGAGCCTAGTTTTCCATCTTCCTGAATGCCCTTGAATGCCCCTTATAGGGGCATATGTTACCTCCTCCAATGAATGATGCCTGGCTCTGCCACCCGTACACTCGGGGCAAACTTTACTCATTTGTTGTTCCCTGTTGGAGGAACACGCTAACAGGTCCTACCAGATCAGGGGTATAGTTCACGTTTAAAAACCTCTTGAAGACCCAGCTCTTCATAGTACCTCCTCTCCTAGCTCTGCCAACAACTGGAGATGCTAAATGTATCCTCCTCTACAACTGCCACTTGATTCTATGTAAGTAGTACTTATTGCTGCACTAACATGTCCTTGTTGCACTGTACTTTGATTGTTTCCCCTTTTTTTTAAGCAAAATGACTGAAGGTAAATGTAATGTAAATTTAAACAGCACTAAACGATGAACACTTTACAAGACCTTTGTGGGTTTAGCCTGTAAACCTTTCCTGATGGCTTAGGCAGCATGTCGGGTGTATGTTGCATAAGGACATGCATACAGGTCTGCATACATAAATGGATGCGGGCAGTGTGCAAGAGCTGGCAGAGATTGTACTCATCTAGGTGCAATGAGTTTGTTGAGACCTAATGTCAGGTCTGAGATGAGACCAAACAGAAGCAGTAAAAGTTTACACGTCTTTTCAAATGTGAAAATGGGTTCTGAGATGTCTGCAGGGCTTTAAAACCCCTCAGCATTGACGCTCATTACATTATTGGCCATTACGTTATGCTTGTAGGCCTGGAAATGCCGCTACACATCAATAAAACATTTGTTCTACGAATTTTAGATGGGGAGGAAAAAAATCAAGCAGACATCAGACATCCAGCAGTGGCTAAGACCGAGACGAGTCGGTCAGAATACACTGGAGGCAGAGACGTGTCAGACATGTCAGAAAAGTAATCTTGAGCCTCAAGATCAACACTAGACTTTAATATTGCAACCCTGTTCCTCCAGTCAGGAACATTCCCAGATTGTTAAAATGGTAGCGAGGTTGGACGGGGCCAGCGTCCAGACCCTCTGGGCAGGGGAGTTGGTGGGTTTATTATACCCTGCTTCAGTTCGCCCCATTTGCCGCTTTCAAACTTCACCGCCTGGGCATGTTAAGAAAAAAAAGCTTTCACCAAAACACTGCCACCAGGCCAGCCACACAGGAGGTCCCTTTGTGCTTTGTTTTAGAACTTTATTTTTGGACATGGTTGGCTGGTTGGATGGAGTGATGGAAGAGTGGGTGTGAGAAAAGAGGAGAGGGGGATGGTGGATACAAGAACTCCATAAACACATGGGGAGGGACGTGAATGTTCAGGGTGAACATTATGAGTGTTTCCATGCTGATATGAAATTTTGCAGTTTTCTAATCAGGAATATTAAAAAGCTTCAGACCTTCAAATCAACCTCCCTTTTGGTTTCTTTCACTCCACTCCACCTTCATTCCATCAATGCTGCCGTTCCCTTGCTTTTCCAACACTCAGCACACCTGCAGCATACACACATGCAGATGCAACACACACACACACACACACACACAGACACACACATTGCCCAAACCCAGGGCGCTCCTTAGACAGCAACAATAATGAGGACGTCGTTAATTTGCCCAAACGAGCGGGGGGCCTTTAGCGCGGGCGAGTAATTAATTAACGGCAACACTGTTACTTAATTAGCTCCACATGAAAGGAGAAGGGTGGTGGTGGAGAATGAGGTGTACAGTGTGTGTTTATGATTAAGGGGAGATGGAGATTGATTATGAGAGCAAACGTGTCTAACTGACTTCATGCAGCATCTGTGGATGTAACGGAGCCTCGTGGTGGGACGAAACGTCCTCTAAGCGGGTAAAGAATGTCATGAAGGCTGTTAATGTGACAAATGCGGGATAACGTAATGCGTCTTTAGACTAGCTGTTCATGTAATGACATTTTAGCAACAAAAATGCTAAAGGCTGACATATAGTTGTATATAGGCTCTAAGTGGAGCGCCCGTGTAGCCTACGCGAGTGACATACAAGCAATTTTTTGGTCTAAAATGGCGACTGAAACTGAACCTCTCCGTCGTCTCGCTCCTCAATCTATCTTTCCCTTTGTGTGTTTCCCGTTTTTTACCCCCGCTGAACAAAAGGACAAGAGAATACGAGGGCATAGACACGTGTCCCTCTTTGTCTGCGTGTACACAGGTCGGTGAATGTGTGTATGTTTGAAGAGGGATACTCAAACAGTATTATTAAGTCAGCTGGGTTTTGGGTTGCCTCCCAGTCTCAGACAATGCTAAGACACCAAGCGGACCAATCAGAGTTGTTGCTGTCTGTGTCGCTGTGAGGTTCTGAAGAGGTGCATATCAGGCTACAGCTTGGGGTACGAGGCTATGCCGTAGGTAAGGTGTGGGTACAGCGTAGGTTTTAATGCAGAAGTATAAATCCCCTGAAATCATTCATTTGCTATCTGTAGTCCTGTAGGCCCTCCCTTTTGCTATATCCATGGTGTCTATGTGATATGAATTACTCTGTATGTTGATATATGCATACATTTTCATGCTGCTGTGCATAAATACAGCCTGTTCCCACCCACTCCCCGGTTTTTCTGTGTTTCCCAAGAGCTCACTGGGAGAACCTTCGCTCTATTAGCTGCAGGCTAAAGTAGAGCCTTATCAACCCAGATACCAAGTCATACTCCCTGAGGGTCCCATAGCCCCCACCATGAAATCCTCCAACTCAGCTTTAATGCGTGCTGTGTACATATTCTGGTCTGCAACCGTGTAACATCAAAGAGGAACTCCCAACCTCTGCCTTATTTCGTCTAGTGGTGTTTTAGAACTTACCCTAGTTGGTTTTGGTACCATTTGGTATCGTTGCCAGAGACCATGTGCAGTTCTTTCAATGTTTATGTGGTAGCCTAAAGGTTAGAAAGGCTGTTTTGTGGTTGTGGCATTGGCATTGAAAACCCAACTGCTTTGGCTGCTGCAGCTGATCAGGGGGCCACCATGAGAAGAAGACTGGTCCGCTCCGACTCCCATATTATAATTTAGACTCTCTATAACTTCCACAAAATTTCAGGAAATTAGCGTTTACTTTGAAATGCAGATTAGTCCATGTGTATCAGACACACATACGGTGATGATTTCTGTCCTTCTCTCTGAAAGAATGTCTTGTATAAGAGGCACGAGTATGGTTGAGGTTACGGATGAGTTCAGATTTTTACGAACAAAGGCCATGCCACTTACGTATGCAAATAAGCGGAGGGTTGAATGAAGGACTAGGAGACAGAATGGGGTTGAAGTTGAGGTGATGAACGAAGCATTAAATGGGCATTGTTATATGATGAAGACCAGTAGGTGTCAAGAAAATGAATCCAGGCAGTTGGAGCAACTTCTTAAAGAGCTATTGTAGCTTCATCTGCTCAGGGGAGGGGCAGAAAAGGCAGAAAAGGAGGTTTTGGGTGTGAGGAATGTGAGAACTGAGACAAACAGGAGAGAGTAATGAATAACCAACATCTGAATATTTGGTTTAGTTTGAGTTAAGCTGCCTTCACCCTTTTTTAGAGACCCTTTTTTTTCTTAGAGAAATGCTTTAGAAACATCCTGGCCACATTCATACAGTTACACATTCACAATTGGAAGCTGTCCGATTCAACCACTGAGCAGCTCCACTGAAGCAGTTCATGTTAAGGGCTTTGCTCATGGTGGTAATTACTGCTTTTCACTTTCACCAAAGTTAGTCCTTCTGAACCTGGAGTTGAATCAATGACCTTCCAGTCAGAAGCTTGCTTCTCTAACCCTCACCGCTGCCTTTTTAGTTCATTCTTAACCTTAAACTTGGAAGTAGTAGTTTGATAAAATAAACCCAATTTAAGGTCAGCATATTAGTTTTTCCTGTTCTTTCAACCACACATCACAAGACTTTTATCAGCGGATGTAGTTTACTCAGTTGTCATGGAGATGGATCTGTTAACATGAACTCAGTCGCTGTCACGGTTTTAGCCATGACCATTTTAAGAGTTCCAGAAAGTGCTGGAAAAAGCTAGTCATTGATTGTTTTCACAAAGATTATTTATTTTTAATTTGGATTTGTGGGCGATAAAATGGCCATTCACCAACAAGTTTACACCTTTACCACCACATATACTACACTATTACCACCATTATACCCTATATACTATTATATACTTCTATAATTCTTCACGCAGAAGCATATATTTCATGCCTTATACTAAAATTATCGTAAAATGGTTAATGCAAGCACAGTGTGCAAACAGTAAAGGTAGAGAGTAGACAGCAAGCTACTGGTCATGCCGGATCATATGTTTGTAAGAGTAAAACGCCTGTGTGTATTAATATAAATTGAAAAAATTTTATTGTTTATGACTTCAACTTTTTATTTCTAAGATGAACACTGTCTTTTATCATCTTTTCTGTTACAGCCTTGCTTTAAGCCAACGCTTTATTTAGCTTGGTGATAATGGTTCACGGCTAAAGATCAGGCGTCAAGGAAAACACATGTCTTTACCAGCTCCAGGGGTGCTATTGAGTCACCAACACCATCTTTGACCTCCCTGTTAAGGCTGCAAAAGTAAAAGAGAATTTCCTCATGGGGATCAATAAAATATTCAGATAAACAGCGAGCGGATACCGTGGTGAGATTATTTCTGCAGTAGCCTCTTACCTAATAATACAACACGAGGGGTGACAGGCTGTATAATGCGGTGGGTTATAAAGACTGTGTACAAGGCAGCAGTGTTGTGTTGGTGTGGATGTAAGCTGTGGCTCCCCTCTGGCCTTTCACTGCACTCTAATCCTCTCTGCGCCTCTATCTGGATGGCTCAGACAAGGCCAGGTCAAGGGACACCGGGCTAATGCAATCATATGATTTAACCAGATAGAGAATAGGAGCGTGTGTGCATTTAGATGTCTGTGATGTTATGACTCTGAGAAAATGAACTGTATAGATGCACTTGTTGTGAGACAATGAAATTATAACACATACACCGAGTTTCGACACAGAGAAGCAGGCGGCAGGTTTAATACATCCCATATAGCATTAATAATATCACTGTGGTCAATTATAATCTATTGGATCGTGGCGTACACAACCTACAGGGACCCCTTTGCATTATTAAACCGCAGGAAAAATAGATACGCTTTACTAGATGGGTTCAGTTCAACCGAGGCATTCGTTTGATTATTCATGAGGCTACAGGGAACTGTTTAGGCAACAATGTTGTGTGAGGCCATACACAGCAATAGAGTTTTTTGTCTTTAATTTTCATATTAAAATCTAATTCAAGGCTTGCAACAAGAGCACTTAATGAGAACAAAGCACGTTGAAAGCCAGCACTCTACTGAAATACTGTATTTGGTGGTTAATTTAGGTTCATAATTTGCCTTCAACCATCATCCTGTCTCTGTCATCCACCCATCCACGACTGAATAGAAAGCAAAGGATGCTCCAGTCCCTGTTATTAATTGTGTATACAACTCTCATGCAAGTCCTATCTGGACTGGGACGGATTAATAATGGAACAGCACTGTAATTACATGGCGCTCGTCACAGATATTTTCAATTCACTCTTCCTCCTTCTCTGCCTCATCTCTTTACCTCTCCTTTTCTCTCTGTCTTCTATCCTTCCTCCTCGCCCTGTGCTCTGTCCATTTCTCTGTGTCTGCCTCTTTAGGTTTAATCCAATCTGTTTTCATCAGCGTCACCTTTTATCTTGTGTACTGTAGATGACATCACTGTGGACGAAATCAGTGCATTCTTTTGTCTAATTTCCTCCTTATTGGTATCTACTGGTACTTTCTTGTTATTTGGAAAGCAGAGAAGCTGAAAATGGGATAAGAATTTAGTCTAACATCACCAGACCATTGGCTTCCAAGTCGATGGTAGCCATCTTGACTATTGATAAAAATTCTTCAACGTGCTCCTCTGCATAGTGTATCAAACCCAACCCATATTAGATAAACGGTTGTCATTGGCCTTGGACTGAGCCAGCTACACCAATTTGCCAATCAAGTAATGATCAGCAATGATGATTGCCTGCACGTGTTGGCAATACAAAAACCATAAACTTTGATCCATTTCACTACCTTTCTTTCTGGCAAATTTGAATAAACTCAAACCAGAGCTGCTTCCAGTGGTGTTTTCCACCATTTTCTTTACTTCCATGTATTGAAATGCTTGCAATCACCCGTTCAAATAAACAGCAGGCTTTAACACAGTCTTCAGTACTCGATGTAAAGTAGAACAAATTATGTATTCTTGTTTGCATTTTCAGCGCCTGTAAAGAACTGTGAAAATTAAATGTGTCTGGTAATGGACTGAAATACAACACTTCTGAGAATGATACTAAGTTCTTACTGTATGAATGCTGCTGTCCACAAGTTGTATAGCCTCATTCCGAGAGTTCTTGGGCCATCAGAAAGAACTGCCCCAATGCAGGGACTTCTTGCTGTACATGGACCTACAAGCTGAAACAGAAACTTCTCCATGTTTGCTCGAATACATGTGGTTATTTCTTTAATGCCTGTATGTAGTCCATTTACGTGTCATGTCATGTCCTACTGATTTAAGTTTTGTCAGGAGTGAACGGAAGACTAACGATCACAACATGCTTCTTTATATGAATACTGAAACAAACGTTCTGCTAAGAATAAATATATCCCGTGTCAAAGAAAATCAAGAACATCAAGTACAAAATTACCGTAACCAATAGCAAAGCACCTCCCCTGTATACTGTCAAGTGCAGTCTCCTTAGACAAGGCGCTGATCGCAGAAATGAAGCCCGTCGTAGCAGCGTCAGCCCAGCTCGACAGACGTCGTCTCGCAAGGCTCTTTGATTCAAAAAGTCATTTGATGATTTACACTGAAAACACAACATCAAAATCAGCATCAGCGACAAACAGTTCCTCCAGACAGCTTTGTCTGCAGTCCGTTGTGGAGACAGTAGGAAAAGAAGAGGCCCCGTTTGTAGAGAGAGTGGATGTTGTCTGTGCTTGAAACAGGAAGCAGGGGGGCTCTTTCAGGGAATGGCCTGAAGTGAGCAGACCTCTTAAAAACAGAGCAGATTCATAACAGGTCATTTATCAACATTTTCCTCCTGCAGTGTCTTCCCTAACTCATCCATTTCGGAGCTTTTGCATTCTCATTCCAGTCCGTTTCTGTCCTCTGGTCCACCCTCACCTCAATTTCCTCTCATGCCTCTCCGCTGCCACCTCTTTCATTTAATCTGTTTATGAATTGTTTTTGTTACGGTTTGCCAGCGGTGCAGCTGCCATAATGATTACAGGCGTCCTTTCTGCAGCAGCACATGTAATTGCAGAACTGCTGGAAGTGTCTGTGTTCACCAATGAGTGTTAAGCATTGATGAACAAATGCAGTTTATGTTTCATCTGTATATCAAACCTGCCTCCCGAAAGGAGTTGTATCAACCGATCATCTTGTTTGATGGGCAGTTTGTAGCTACTCAGATTTCTTTTGAGAGTTTTGTTAGGCAAACTTCAAACCTTCACCTCTTATCAGCTTATGTCACAGGATAGCTTTCTAGACATCTTCCACAGGCCCAAACGAGAAGAGAGTCAGAGTCATTATCTGTGACGTACAGCTCTGGTGAGAAAGAATTGGAAAAGACTTTGAGAGGGCCTGTTGGACTCAGGGTATGAACTGTGTTGTGTGGTTGTTATACTACTTGTAGATGATCCAACTGTCATTTTATCTATTAGTTCCTATATTGCTTTTGACCAACAACACCTTCCAGCTCCTCCTGAGACTGTGGCGCTTCATTCCAGTTGGATTTGCCAGTAAAACCCATGGATGTCTAAAGACAACTGGATACAGTGTTGGAGGCAATACTCCATTCATTCTAATGGAAGCTGATCAGTGGTGCATGAAGCCAGAAATGTGTCTGGGAATTAACTTAGCCGGATCTTCTGCATTGTAGGGCTCATAGAGCAAGCACACTAGAGACGTCTACCATCTGAGTGAGGCCGAACTGCTAACTTCCACTTTAGCCCTCCACTAAATTAAATGGGGATGAATGATTCAACAATGAAGATCTTCTAGACTTTCCAAAGGTTATTGGACCAAATAGATCAAATTCAAATTGCTGGTGTTGTGACGCTCACGTTTTACAGATGCTTCTCTCACGTTACCTCATGGGAAAAAGTCTTTTGGTGCTCCTGTGCATTGCGTGATTGACACCATTGCTGTCACTCCATGGTTTGGCCACTATGTCGAATCGACTTTAGAGCCTTTGACCATTATTTTGGGGTAACACTGTAAATCACTGCTGTGAATCCAACTACAACTTCTGTCCTCTACGACTGAGTGAGCTGCAAACTTTTCAGAACCACCCTTCAAGTCGACAGGCACTATTTGATACTCAAAAGACTTTCATTAAAAAAGTTGGAGAAATTCCGTTCCATTGAAGCATTGCTCAAGTCAGTTTCTTCCAAGTGTTCCTTTAATGGTTTGTTGTATCTTGCCTCCATTAAGTGGAATCCTTCCTTTTGTTTTGGTGTCTTTGGCTTCCTTTGACAGTATTGATACAGACTGTAGATACAGAGTTATGGAGAGAAAGAACCACGTTGCAGTATTAGGGTGTGGATTTAAACTTTTCACAAGACTAAAAAGAGTTTTTAATGACATCTAGCAAACCATTTTTACATTTTACATTTTTTACATTTCACAGTCCACTTGCTTTAAACAGTCTCCAGTCTCCTTGTATTAAATGATTTCCCTACATTAATTGTGCAGTCCATCCTCCTCATTAAAAACATCTATTCATAAAGCACTTAAACTTCAATTAAAATTCAGGCCAAGTAGTTCCGTGCACCAGTGTTGGATCTTTCGAGAGAACCACAATGCATCTAAGATCAGTTTGTTTTCTTACCCTGCTGTGTGTGTGTGCATCTCGTCAACTCGCCTGTCTCATATCACAGCAGAGTGTTTTTATGTAATCAAGCTGTAATTATACCTTAAATAACCATAAACACTGCATCCATATCCACCATGAGCCTCGTCAACGTCCTGCTGCAGAGAGTAGTTATTAGTTGATTGGTGGGCTGTCAGCTTTACTTCCTGTCAGAGCCGCTCAGAGAAGCCTCTGATTGGCTGGCATGGTGACAGAGGGCGACAGAAAGGGTTGACGGGTGCTGTGGGAGGAGAGGGAGGAAAGACATTTGCACTGAGGGCTGTGGGCAAGGATTCCAAAAATAGCTTGCGGCTGTGACAGGACAATGACGGGGCTGTGTGTGTGTGTGTGTGCATGTTTGTGTGTGTGAGTGTGTGTATTCGCATCCTGTGAAATCTTAATAACAGCAGCACAACTAACCCTGCCCTATCATTAGAAATCTCCATAGACACAAGGGCTCACTAAATAATAACATGGGCAACAGACACAGGGTGTGTGTGTGTGTGTATGTGTGTGTGTGTGTGTGTGGTGTGTGTGTGTGTGTGTGTGTGTGTGTGATTGAGAGATACAGAGAAAACAAAGAGAGACAGAGAAAGAAGAATAACCATAAGACACCAGTCGATCCTTCGGGGAAGAGGGAGGAAGATGCTTGTCTTGCCCCCTTTGTTCAAACTCCTATTTGACATCACACACACACACACACACACACACACACAACCACGGCACATTCAAACTCACACTCCCTCCGTGCAGTCTACCTACAAACCCCCCGTATCTTGGCAGGGAGGCTCTGGTCGATGTTAAAAACTCCTCTGTCTGGGCGTGAGCTGCTGCAGAGAGAGAAATCGACAAATCAGTGATTGATTTCCTCACCTGCTCGGGGAGAGACAGACTGAGGGGAGGCAGGTAAATGATGGAGAGATGAGAAGAGAGAAAACAGAGGCGGGGGTGTCAGAGGGGGGATGGGGTGGTGTGGGCAGACAATGGGGGAAGAGGAGTACGGCGTGGTGGAGGAAATCAGAGTGAGAATAATGAAAGGGCAGAAGGCCGAAAGGGGATATTAGGAGAAAATCAGCAGGTCTGGGAAAAAAAAATGTGAAGACTTTATAAACCCAGTTATTAAAACTCAGATTTTACCTCCCAAAGGGTGATTTTCATCTTCTTTTACAGTTTTGCAAGAGGAGAGATTGATGTAAATAATGCATGGGTGGATGCTCAAACAGATGTTTCTTTTGATAAATTGTTGGAAATGTTAGTTTATGTCTTTTGTCATCGACTTCCAGTGGAGTTTTCCTTCCATGAAGTTGGCGGAGATAAAATCTAAGGCTAAATCGAGCAGATATTCTAAAGGCTCAGTTCTGCTGGGCACAGGTGTCATGTGTTCCATGTGTTTCAAACCCCATCAGAAGGGCCATAATATCAGAAGCATCCCAGAAGCGGGTCTCCTCTCGGCTCTGTAAGAATATGTAGTTGTTCTATTTTTGACAGACGCCATGAGCAGTCTGTGTCATCATATGAAATACCGTTCGAGCTGGGGCTAGCTCAGTCGGTAGAGCAGCCACCCCATATGCGAAGGCTCGCTGCGGCCGGCCCGGGTTCGACCTGTGGCCCCTTTGCTGCATGTCATTTCCCATCTCTCTCCCCACATTTCCTGTCACTCTTCAGCTGTCTCTACCAATAAAAAGCTTGGAAAAAGCCAAAAAATAATCTTAAAAAAAGTCAGATACACAAACAGTATAGAGAATCTGTCTGATTTTCAAAATAAAACACCCTGTGCAAACTTCTAGTCCAAAAACCGTCAAAGCTTCAATTACGTAGCATATTAACATACTTAGAAGCACATAAATCATGAAAAAATGACCAAAATGGGCAAGTTAACAAAGTCTGTTAGGCAAAAATCTTGTATGACTTCTTTTGGACTTTCCTTGGACTTCAGACTTCTTGCCAAGATGTAAAACTTACTTTGGTTTTATTTATTCATTCAGACTTGAAGTCCCTCCAGAGCCACGAGACATTACACAACTTGCCCCCTGTAGGACAAAGAGCTAAGGAACAAATGAGACTAAAAGAAACATGAAAAAGAAGTACTGCTGCTTTTCAAGTCACAAACCACCAGATCTGGAGCTTTTCCCAGAATGGCCTCTAATGATTAAAACCAAATGATTGGCCGCAGGCTGGCGTGAAACCACCTTGTTTGCTCTCAACTTTAATTGACTAATTGCTTAGATATTTCATTTTGCTTCACGCCATGGAGTGAATTGCTATTGTGTGCAATCTATTTCCACCCTCAAGCACTGACACCCCTCTTTGAGTTCATGTGCTACTGAGGAAAAAAGCTCATATTGATCACAAATCATGGCCAAAGGCATTCCAATTAATCACCTCATGGCTGTCCTGTTTTGTGCACCTTGGGCATTTTGTTGCATTGCTGATATTTATTCTGTTAGTTCCAGATTAGCTTGGGAAAAGCTCAGGAGAAACGAAATGTGCTGATGCGTATACTGAGCCACACCCGTTTTACAGTCAGTTACCCTCAGCATTTTGTTTTTGGAAAGGTGAAATGGAGGATGGCTCCTATGGGAGAGCCAAACAAAAGCTTTGTACTTTCACCCCGTCTAAATCATTCATGGCAGCATTGTTGCGGGGATGGTAGATTGGGTTAGATCCTGACAGGACGACATTACCCCGACGCTGCCCTCAGCTCACACCAAAACCTGCCCATCTTTCCCTAATTCATTGTGACTGCCGGCTTCAGTCAAGTGTGAGATGAAATAGCTGAGCTTGACATGAGTGATCAGAGAGAGAGAGAGAGAGAGAGAGAGAGCAAGAGCAAGCGAGAGAGAGGTGTTCATAAATGTCTAATGATCCCACCTGGAGTGTGTCTGTTGTTGCAAACAAAGGCCAACGGTGTGATAAGTGGAGAAATTCTCTTTACGGCGGAGGTGTGGAAACTGTGTGAATGCAATTCACTGCATTTACATATATATATATATATATATATATATATATATATATATATATATATATATATTTATGACTTAACACACATAATTACTGTGTTGGCCATAATAACGCTAGCAACAAAAACAAAACATAAAGTGTATTATTAAAGCCATAACTCGAATTAAAATGATACCACCTGCAGTATCTATCTCCTTTCTGTTTGCCTTAGATCTAATCATCATTAGCATAACGAAACATAGTAATTTCTGTAGAACGTATCATAGTATTTTGCCGCAGCAAAATGGACAGACAAACAAAGTATTCACATTCAGACGCAGTTTTCATCAACCAGCGTTTCATAACTTCGCTGTTTCAGTGCGGTCACTTCGTTTGGCTGACAAAATGTCATCTGGTGCTTCCGAGATGTAACACGCTGTGTATTCTGCTGATATATTCTCATATAGGTTCTCCCAGTTTGCTAAAAAAGACATAAATTGGGTTGTCAAGAGCGCATCACTTACTCATAACGCGCTCCTGCAGCTATGTTTAAAAAAAGAGCACTTCTGTAGTCTTAGAAGAATATAAATAGAGTAGTCAACTGATGGACATTTGTTGGACTTTACATCTACATCTACATCTTTACATCTACTCTCTCTCTCTCTCTCTCTCTCTCTCTCTCTCTCTCTCTCTCTCTCTCTCTCTCTCTATATATATATATATATATATATATATATATATATATACACACACACCCATCTATTTTATTCCATTTATCCAGGGTTTGGTCGCAGGTTTAGAGCGGCATTCCAGATGTTGCTCTCCCCAGCAACGCAATCCAGCTCCTCCTGTGGGGTCCCGAGGTGTTATATATACGCATATTAACCAAAAATAAATGTCTTGTCAAAATCTGGAGCCTACATTACCCACAGTACCGCTCAACAGCCAACAGCTTGGTAGCGGCTAATGTAGCCTGGAAATGATCGGATTTCAGGCAGTTTCTTCTGAAACTCCCCCTAAGACCTGCAAACCTGTAATTGTAAATCAGATTGTAGATTATCTAATTAATTACTCAGTTTTACCTAAAATACATGCAAATGTGGCAGCACATTTTGTCTGTCTTTGTAGAACCGCTGCACAACAACCAAAACACGCACATAAAATAAACACCAACAACACTTTTAGTCTAAAGAAGTGCGTTCTTAAAAAGTTCCCACCTCCACATTCAGTCAGCCATGCTATCATTACTGCACATTACAGAGGCACAGAACATAGTGTTTTATGACTTTATTTGACAAGTGGGTAATTCAGGAAGAGCTGTGCAAATTAACTGAGAATTTGGAGCTGAAGTCTTCTCTGCCGTTTTCACACTTTGCAGTCATGCTGTGGGCTGGATCGGACCGCTGGGCCGGGGCCGGTTCTCTTTGTTCTAAATGACCACAGTCAAAGGCGTGGCGCAGGATGCAGTGAATCATATGAATGGGGTCTCCTTGAAGACTTTTATTCGGTTGTACCCGGGCGGAAAGTGACGGGCGCAGCTGTGTGAAGGATGAAAAACGAGAGTTTGATGAGGAAGTTCAACTCCACACTGTTCTTTTTTTTTTTTTCACCTCTCTGCACTCCTGACCAATCACTGCGCCAGGCAGACAAAGGATTGTCAGGCGGAGCTCCCCTAACTCTGACGTCTCGAAGGGGTCGGCGGAGGAGGAGGTATCTGACACCGTTTGACAATCTGACAAGCACTTCATTTCACCTTGTCCCCAGTGGAAATTACAACCTTTTTATTTTTTTTTAAGTTTGAACAGAATTATTTCTGCCTCAGCTCTCCCTCCTAGAAATGTTTGTTTAACTAAACCTCCCTCATCACATTTTAGGCTTTAGCACATTTACTTTTATTCCATTTCGGGTGCTTGTTAAAATCGTTACACCTCCTCGAGCCCCACAGCTGCCCGGCGAAGCGGTCGATGTAAGGAACTCACTTTGTTTGTTGCACCTTGTATTTCAGTGCCACAGAATTGAAGGTTACAGACTATTGTCTGGCCACAAAAGGCTGCATGTATGCGTGTGTGTGTGTGTGTGTGCTTCCATGGTTGGTGTGATATGTTTGTTAGTCGGGATAACCTTCAACCGCTGCCCAGCCAAACGGAACAGGCCCGACGTGCCGGCTGCCTCATTTCTGGCATGTTTTTTTTTTTTTTCCCTTTCACTTGTTTTTCTTCCCCAAGTGTGTGTGTGTGTGTGTGCATGTGCAGGGGGAGGGAGTGTTAAAGACATGGAGGCATCTTCTTGTGGGGCAGGTCTGGATGTTAACACAGGCTGCTACAGACACACTCACACACACAGACAAAGACAAGGACGCCAACAGAAACACACTCTGCCTTTTATTCACGCACACTTACACACATACACACACACACCAGCGTACGGCTGCGTTCAAGGTCATGAAACAGCCCTGCGGAGGGAGGTAAATAAGTCATTATTGTTGCGGGAGCAGGAGATGAGTGTGTGGGTTTCTTTATTGTTATGCTAATACGGGGAGGAAGTGTAGCGAGCGCTTCTCAGGCTCCGTCTGGCCGTCGCCTGGTTAAAGATGACCTTTTTAGACATGCATGGATGCATATGAGACATTCAGCCACACATAAACACACCAAGGCAAACAAACAAACAAACAAACAAACACACACCTCACCGTCGTGCATGCTGCTTCATACATTCCACAAACAAGCGCATACACATATTTACTTAAATGACTAATTTCAATCAATTAGAACTCATTACATCACACTGGGGATGATTTTTGAACGTGTATTACATCATATGTCTTGATTAATTCTTCATACTTCAGCAGCTCATGATGCAGCACAGAGTGATATATAAGAAAATAAACGGTCAATGTACTGCACTCTCATTCACCTGTTCATACGCTGATGGCAATACGAGGGACTAACTGCTCATCACAAAGAAGCACATCACATTCACACACACTGTGTCAAGCCCAAGAAATATAAATACATACAGTATGCATAGAAGTACTGCCTTAGTGAGTTAGTGTACCAAGATCACGACAGGATCTATAATATAAAAATATATAGATGTTAATATGAAGAGATATAAAGAGAAGGTAATTAGGACGATATATATATATATATATAAAAGAAAGAACTAACAAACTAACTGTTTAAAAGATCAATAAAATGAGATTTTAAAAATTTCAGAGCAAACAGTCTGCAGTTTAACTTTTTTATTGTTTACTCAGAGCGACTGGCGGATAATTAGTTTCCATTTCCTAAGTGGTGAATTCAGAAACAGCTACTAGTCTGAACGTCTGAAAACAATGAGCCTTGTAAACAGACGAATTCAAGGTGATCAGTCAAGTATCATTAAGGCATCAAGACGACCATTATTATATTCATCAAAACGTGACACTGAACACGTTCTGTAGTCGTCTGTAGGAATGTTTCCAAGAGAAACAATCAGCATCAAAACAGAAAAATGTCAAATTGTTACTGATTTCAGCTGTTCTCATGTGAGAATCTGCTTTCCTTTGTCAAAGAGTTTATGACATCAAACTAAACATGACTTCATGACTTTCTTCAGCATGACTTTTTTCTATATATTTATTACTTATGAGTAATTTCTTATCCACCTTGTGTATATGAGCTGCTGTGACAAAATCTCCCCGGTGTGTCCATCATGTCGTATCATATTGTATGTCGTATCGTTAACATTTTATTTATTAAGATAGACAACATGTAATAAACTGTTATATGGTAATCAGCTGGTTGATCAATAATAATTATAATGATAAATTTCAGCCCTGCAAAGAAGAGGAAGAAGATGTTGCAAAGAAAATCTAAAAGAAGACGATGACAAACAAAGAAAACAAAGAAAGGAAACAACTGTTTGCAGTATTCAGGTCGTGTTTTAAAGAGCTGCCACATGAGAACAGATGCATCTGCATATTTCAGCGCCTGCGAGCTCTCATTGATTTCTGCAGATCAGATGCTCACATGAATATCCGTCATTTTGTAAGAAAAGCACTTCCAACATCTCCTAATATCCCTTCTCTCTGGGCCTTTTGGTAGCCATGTTTTCTATTGGAAATTTATGAGGTCTGTGGATCCATCTGCTCAGACTGAACCGGCAGCCTCCTGAATGATAATCTTTGCCCATCACTGGCCGCGCTGATCAGTGCGGTGCTCATAAACAGGCTCAGTAATCCTCTGGTGACTCCTCGTGCTCACATCGCTCTCAGACTAACCAAACCTCAGTCACACTGAAAGCGCATGCCTTTGTACAAATTAACCTCCCCATTAACACGTTGCGCTGCTTTCGCTCTTGGCTAATGTTATTTGTAGTCCCGGGTAACATTCAGCTGGAGCTGAACTCGGCTTCAAATGAACCCAGCTGAATTCCAAAAACTGCGTCCAACAACCCAGCAATTGCATTACTGAATTAGATCTGCGGATTGAATTAGTCCAATTTGGCCTTAATGGGCCCACTTAGACTCACATTCAATACCGCAGGCACCTGTAATTTGAGAGTGAGCCATTTGTTGTAAATTACACACTCCGGTCCGTCTCGTCTTGTTTAACCCACATTGTGTAGGTACAGCTATGCATACGCACGCAAACACACACCTCTGAGTGCTGTGCAGAAATTTGCATTCTGTGTGTGTGTGTGAGTGGGTGTGGATGCTAATTTGGTGTTTCGGCGAGTGTGTGTGTTTGTTTATATGTGTAATTACGTGTGCGCCTTCAGTCTATTTGATTAATGTTGGCATTCAGTCTCTCGTGTGTGTGAGTGCTGTGTGTGTGTGTGTGTGTGTGTGTATGTGTGTGAGCTCACACTCAGGCGCACACGTCAATATGAGTGTCTAATGTGTGCGTGCCTGGCCTCTGGAAGTGTCAGATTAGCGGATTAGAGGGGAGAGGGCCTCCACCAGGGGACACACAGAGGCAGGAGGGGTGGAGGAGTGTGGGGGGGGGGGGGCCTACTGGTCCCATTAGTGTGCTCTTCTCTCCCAGTACACCCCTCCTTTCTTATTCCAAATTGAGCCTCCTGTGATGACTTTTTTTTCCCTCTGTCTCTGCCTCTCTTGAAGCCTGAAGCTGCCCAAAGGCGCTCCATCATGTTTGGCTTTTTTTTTTTTTTTTTTTGTCATTTTTCCTCCTTTTGAGATTTGTTTATCTTTAATCCATCTTCTCCTCCTCCTCATCACCTGCTGTGTGTCTTGCTACTCTTTCACCTCCCCTCTCCTTCTCCTTTGTCCCTCCCACTCGCTCTTCCTCACAAACAAGAAAAAAGAAAAAAAAACAAAGTGAGGACGGCAGAATGGCTGAGCACCAAGAAGACGAGGAGAGAGAGAGAGAGAGAAGGAATGATCGGCTGTGGTTTTGGATGAGCTGCAGCCGCGGCAGCGCCAGGGCCTGTTCGCTGCCGTCGGACAGCCCATAATAAGCCCGTGCAAACCATCTCTCACTCGCTTACCTCTTGGCCAATGATTAGTAATTGCAAGCAGGCCTCGGCTAATCTGAATCAAACAGTCGCACTCACATGCAGGAGCCTTGGATCAGTTCTGCATTTTCCCACAACATAATGCTGTGGTGGGGTGGAGGACGCAGAGAGTGAGAGCGTATCACTGCCCCGCAGATAGAAACTACTCATCATATATGGGAATGTCATGCTGAAGTGAAATTGAAGCTTTTAGCCCCGAGCCACAACAAAATCTGGAAATCTCAGCATCTACTGAGTGTGCTGGAAGCTTAACGCCACAGAGAATTTGGTCTTGTGAGTGATTTTTGGCAGCTAAGAGATGTTGTTTTACAGATATGTGTCTGTAAAGAACACAGCTGAAGCACAGTAAACAAAATGCCCTGAAAAAGTGTCGAGTACACAAACAGGGAAGCAGAGAAAAAAAAGGGTTTGAAGTTTATACAGCACCTGAAAAATGTCTGGATGTGCTCTGCCTTTACAATTTAGTCTTAATGTGCTATGAAAATGCATCGACCTTTACTGTCTATTTGAAACTAAATCCCAAATTTCGCTTCAGAGACTGTGGCTGAGATGGCCACAGTTAAGCTAGGCTAATTCTGGTAAGACTAGATTAGCTGTTGTTACTTTTTTCTTCATCCTAATGAGGTTCAGCTCCGGTCTCATTTCTTATTTTGTCTCATTTTGTTTGTCCAAGTGGTGCAAATTAACAACCATTTTTCTTATTGTCAACAAATCCAATGAAAAGAGCCCAAAAACAACAATTCTTCACAGGTATTGTTTGGGTAGCCTGATTAAGCTTATTCTTCTATGCCATTGAGGTCCATACTTCAGACTACACTCCTAAAAAAAAACACCAATTAGCCACATGGTTGCACTAAATCAGTACAGATTGTAATTATATTTGATTTTGCGAACCATTAGCTATCTCTGAGCTAACATTAGCATGCGCCCACATCCTTACTGTTTGTTAATGTTATAAAACACATCGGGAAAGGCTTGTTGCTAAAGTGCTTGGAAGACACTATTTTGTTGGAAATGATCTGTATTAACTGAAATACGTTCCAGTTAGCATAATGTCAAATAATGTCACTGTCTTATAGCCTTTTCAGACACAACGCGATTTGCGGTACGCTCACTGCCAAAGTTCAACCTGGTTGGCAAAGAACTGTTTTGACGCAAGCCCTTAAAAATATTAGGTTTCAAATGGAAGTGCTGTCGTTGTTGCGTTGGGTCTGAAAGGGTCATTCAACAGATTTCTGAGAGACAGCGGCCAGTCAGTGTTTCATTGCAAGCTTTTTCAAGCATGCATTTTCAGATCAATGTGTCAAACGATTGACTGCTCACATAGTTCAATCTGTAACCTGAGGTGGCCAGTTGAAGTCCAGTCCGGAACCATGTTATTGAGCATGGACTGGTAGCTGGAGATGTGCCAGTTCACGTCCTGTGTGCACTGCCGAGGCTCATTTGAGCAAGGCACTCAACCACAGAATCCTAGGAATTGGTTGAATGCTAATGTTAGCTGTTTTCTAACAGTAGCTAATGGGTTATAAAATATGTTTGTTTTTTTTTACCTTGAAATATGGCCCCATGATTTTCATTATTGTACTTTCAGTTACTGATCAATTGGGAAGTAAATGATAAAGATTTTCCAGATTCTTTGTGTATATTTACCTTGGAACCTGGAACACAGCAGTGTAAAACTGTGAAAAGTGTAATTTCAGAGGAACATGATCACTGTGTGAATATGGTGAATTACCCACATGCATCTGTGTGGTCTCAGGTAGACTAAGTAAAATATGAAGTGTAAGAAAAACACGTAGTGCCACTCTTAAAACATGGCTAGCTAATTACATCATGCTTCTGGAAGTGTTGTATATTATAACTGTATAACTGATGGATGGAGCTAGCTGTCTAATTTACTGTGCCTTGGTAGCAAAGAGTGCATTTCTATTCTAAAGTCCATTCCTAGAGTGCATTTACTGCAGTTTGACTTAGATTTTTTTGTTGTTTTTAGATGTTTACCTTGCATGTTGTAATCTAAAAAAAAATCGGAGTCAAACTGCAGTAAATAAATAAATAAATAAAATAAAATAATAGAATCTCAAACTGAAAATCTTTCCTCTTAAACTCAGGGTATCCCAGCTGCTATCAGTGCAGGTGATATTGGCCTAATTATAACACAGCCAGTTACAAGTGTTATCTCAGCTAACTCTCTGCACACGCTAATCAGCACTTTGTGTATTTTAACAAGAATGTGTGAGAAATGACTGCGCTGCCAAGTTGGCAGATGCTCTAGCAGAGGTGAAACATGAGATCATATGAAGTATCTACAGTATGTGTGTGTATCTCTGTGTGTGTGTGCATGTCCCATATGGAATTTCATTTCACACGTGTCAGACTTCATGTTTGGATTGGCTATGATGATGGCGTAGCCAAATTTATGGTACATGAACTTATTTATGTGTAGAAATGCAATTTCTGTCCATTTTCTGTTTTTCATTTGACGATCTTTCAATTGTCATTATTGTCTTGCTGGTTTTTCGTGTCCAAATCTGGGCTTTTCCCCACATTTTCCAGGATTTCTGCCACATAGATTCTGAGAATTTACTGCATGTTGTCCCCAAATGGCTCCTCCTGTAAAGCTCAGTTTGAAAGTAATCATCTGTGACATTTTCATCTGAATTTAGTCCATTATGTTACTCTCAATGGCAAAGTGACACAACACAAAGGTTCATGAAGTGTTTATAGCAAGTTTAATTTCTGTGAAAATTCTTCAAGTGCACAGGAAGTGAGGTATTTACATTCTAAATAGAAGTTCAGGGTTGTTAATGAGCAGCAATAGCTAGCTTTATAGTACAGTTGGAGCTGAGGGCAATGTTATGACCGACATTATCAAAGTCTGAATAAACACAGCCTCCTCAATTCAATGACACTACTGTATTGAAACAGCAGAGAATCCAGAAACAGAAGGTAAACACAAGGCTGTCCAGGAAAACAGTTGACTGTGGCACAAGGACTTAAAACATGAGCTATACTTTAAAAAGGAAAAAGTAATAGTTTACAATGATCTGTTTAAATCCAGTGACAGCCTCTCTGGCTGTGAAGTGAAGCCAATGCAGACGTTCCCCAAACAGCCACTTGAGGCTGGCTCCAGCAACTGTACTGAGGGTGAATCTTTATACAACGTACCTGTTCAAATGATATTAAGGTTTGAATTTATGCAGAATCAGTACCATTATCAGTACCACTGAGCGACCAGGCTTCATTCAGGCTGCCTGAAGTCCGCTGACACTCCATGTCTTTGCCCATTTTTGGGTTAGCCGGGAGTCGCTAGAGGCAAGATTGCCATGATGGTGGCAGCCTGAGCCTCAGGCTTCGAAACAGTTCTTCAGAAACCTGCGGGTGACATCACAGATAGGACATCCATATTTATTTATGTCCATGGTCCAAATATGTCATACCTTGTGTAAGTGTATTGCCATTGTTACGATGGTCTGTTATTTCAAAACCCCAATAGTATGAAAAAAGTCACATAAAAGCCTGTTACTCTAAAACAAACTCTAGTATCACCAGCTAACGTACATAACTTAACTGATGTAACATAACTAACATACTTGTTTTTTTCCCCAACCCACGATCTTTTCTTCAACGTGACAAAGTATTTTTTTTTACACAATAAGTTCAAGAAACTACAGGGAGAGTGTGTATTTTGGCATAATGTTCCTTCAGAGGAGTGGCTTTTGTTTATAGCTTTATGTACAGTCTGTCCAATGGGACATTTTTCAGACTATTGGGGTATCAGAACAAAGGGGCACTGGAACAATGAACAGTCCCCTGTACTCCAGCTGGGGGAGTAAAATGCACTGTTCAAGCTCAATGAACGCTGCTACGTGCCCCTTTTATCAGTTCACTAGGCTACTCTTGTTCTCTTAGTTAATACAAAACTCAGGCGTGTTGTGCTGATCGGATAATCATAGTTATCGCAAAGTAATACGAGGAAGCGTGAGGTGACGGAGGCAGCATGGATAAACGGAAGACTCTTAATTCTCCAACTTCTTTGAGGATTAGCCAACGTGGGGTGCATTCTTAGTAATGTGAGCAAACGTTTCAGCTCAGAATTGTTGGGATTTCTTTGGAATCTTTGAAAACCGTCTACAAAGCGCTGTGTAGCACAAGCACACATGCCTGGTAGACCAGATGGAGGATGAGATGCTGTGATAACTTTACAGCTTTTGGCAACGTATCTGCCTTTATACCTTAAAACACTTGACTACCAGTGCCTTGGGTTTATTTCATGCAGTGCTGTTTATGGCTGGAACACCCACTTAGATCGACTTAAGCAGTCCAGGCTGTGTGTGTGAGAGTGTGTGTGCGTGTGTGTGCAGGGAGTAGTTGGGGTGAAGAGCTAAGCAGTTGAAGCAGCAGGCAGAGGGCATCACCCGGGCTTGGACCTGGAGCAGGACCAGGGCATGTCGTGCGAGGTAACCAGCAGGCTGGCTGGTGACGGGGCGCCGGGTTACAAACCAGACGAGTCAGGGTATTACCTGTTTGTTATTCTGCAGAGAGCGCGAAGGCCTCACACACATTTTCACAGTTAAATCGGAGCACACGCCGTTTAACGTGCTTGTTGCTTTTAGTGTCCGTCGTTCACAGAATTTGCTGCCGAGAAGCTAAAGTGACAGTTTTGAGAAGCTGCGGCAGAAACGAGAGCTCATATCAAACTGTGCGTGTGTGCATTTGGCGACTGTCACTCATGTCATGTCTCGTTAGCGTCTCTCTGAGTTTCACAGTCACTTTTCATTTGCTCCTCGTGCTGCTCCCCATTTTGCTTTTTTTTTTTTTTATGCATCACAGTTTCTGCTTCTGTCAATTCAGTTTCACCTCAGTCTGCTGCACTTTATTGGTATGAAAATAAAGAAGGGGCATCAAGATTAAAGACAGACATTTTAACATGAAATTCTTTCTCAGTGCATGAATTTATTCATGTGTCAGATTTTTTTGGACAAACATCAATTTGGAATTCGTTAGCTTCCGCGTAGAAACAACAAAGGTACAAAATGAATTCATGAATCTGTTGAGCAGAAACAACTTATTTCTTTCACATATTCTATTTTCCTCTTTGAAATGCATTATCCCTTCCATCCCTGTATTCAGCTGTTTTCTCCTTTGTTCTTCTTCCCATCCTCTTCCTCTTTGACTCTGTCTCTGTCATCATACATGGCCATATGCAGACAGCATTTTTTGTTATGACGATCATGTATTCTTTTTATGTAGGGGGCGATTATATACTGCTGACGGGCTACGGGGGAACATGGTGTTCAGAGCCGACATGTTTGCTTTCAATATGTAATCTCCCCACACTGTCCTTGATTTGATCTCATGCATATAAAGATGTGTGTGTGTATGTAGACAAACAGGTTGTCACAAAAGTTTTCCACCTTCTGTTGTTGAATTACTGCAACTGCTCAGTAAATAGGCAAGAAGAAAAGAGGAAACAACATGCAGAACTCTATGAGAAAAATGTACCTTAAAATGGTCAGTCTTTGTTGGCAGAGTGTGGTGACTCAACTCTGTGGCATTTGAGAAGCTGCAGTTTGTGTTTTGTTGGACTGTAGGGCTGGATATTGGTTTGAATTAGATGACTGGAAATGGAACATAATATGGATAACTAGCAGATTTCACTAATGTAGAATCAAGTGTTATCTTTTTGTTGCCTTAGAATTAACCTTAGTCCACCTTGTTGACCCTCCCAGACAAACAAAACACCTTGCCACCATAGTTTCTCCTTCACACTTGGAACGAGGGTGCGAATGGAGGAGGTTTCAATCTCCACACAGAACCTTTTAACTAAAGTTCTCATCTCCATACTGGATGTGAAGCTGTACTGTATCTCTTGAGTGATTATACAAGGAATGGGAACACAATCCACAGACTTCATTCGGTACAAAAGTGCATCGTGAAGTTCACCCTGTGGGGTTTTTCCTGATTTTTACCAGATTCCCTCTTAGCGTTTCCATGAACAATGTGTCTTTGCTGTAGCAGAGGGATACTGAACCATATTGGCATGGAAAAACATTGATATTGGACGATTCGGCAGAACTCTGGAAACCCTGTTTTTCCTTTTTTTTTTAACATTCCATGCCAACGTTTTCAGCAATGTCTGTGCATGGAAACTACAGTCTACAGTTAAGGAAAGATTGTGGTTCTATCAAATTAAGTAATTGTTATGTAATGGTTAAGGTTAGGCAGCAAAAATGCTCTGGTAATCTTTGGGAAAGATTGTGGTTAAGTTGGGTTAGGTTTAGCAGTATAGCAGAAATATTTCAAATCAGACATTCATGGCTGTGTTTCCATAATTGACAGTTTTTAACACTTGACCAGCACCAGTGCTACAGACTGTTACTGTTAATGCTCCTTTATTTACATGCTGCCATTCTTCTCTTACTTCAGTATACTCCATAACAGTTAGGCTACTTCATTAGATTCCTCCGCCAGCATCAGCGGTTAATAGCCCTCAGACCATTAGTGTACCCGGAGAGCATTTAACCTGGTGCCAAATGTGAGTTTGAATAGCAGACATGACATATAGAATTTCAAAGTTGTTGCATTGATATTTTAAATGAAGTAGATGAGCGAGTGCGTGTCAGCCAGGGGTGATTATTCATCGCATCTGGAGATGGGGTGTCATTTTAACATACAGATATAATATAGTATTATAGGTAATATTCTAAGTATAGAAACTGCCACATAATAGAAAAGACTTGAATTCTTTCCCTGTTATATTTTAAATTGTGCAATAGATCAAAGCCTGAAGATTTTTATTCACATTTATTCATATTTTTTTAACTGTTGGCTTGTTCATCCACCTTTTTTATTTACCCCACACCGCCCAAACATTCAGTTTGTGCGATTGTGACAGTTGTAGCATGCACAAGGAAGCTTATCGTATCGCCGCCTATGTGTATTCCCGTGCATGCATGTGCACGGCGACGTCTCCCTCTCCTAGACTGTGTGAGAACAAAGAACAGCCAAAGAAAGGAAAGGAAATGTCTGTGTGCTCAAAGTCGTCCTTGAATATTTTTATCCCAGGTGTGTCTCTTCCAAGAGACAAAAGTGAAACAGCAGACGCTCTAATCAGGAAAAAAAAGGCCATTTCATGCAATAAAGAATGTATTTGCAAAAGCTGCCACTAAACGAAGGGCAAATTTTTGTCTGTATCAGACACATTTATTTTTCATTTTGTACTGTTGCTCCACATCTGTGTCGCCTCAAAACAAAGAGCCACCCTGCCATGAATAATGAAAGGCCTGTACAGTAGCCTGGCATCTCTCCTGCAGTCTGCCAAGCAGACCACGACATCCACAGCCCCACCGCCATGTTTATGGATGAGATGTCGCGCCCGCCGTACCGCAGGGACAGGTCGCAACCGGACCCCGAGAAAATAAAAAACCCTCCGCCATCTGCACCGCTGACATTTCCCACACCAACGAGAGAGTGCGAGCATCTGGTGTTCACCTCTCGGCTTGTGCGGGATTTGAAGTTGTCGTAATGTCATGCCGCCATGTGGTTTGTGTGCAGGAACCAGTGTGAGCCACATGACGTGTAGAATGCAGTTGGAGTATCTTGTTAGAGAAAGTGTGTGTGTGTGTGTGTGGGTGTGTGTGTGTGTGTGTGTGTGTGGGGTGGGGGTGTTTGTGTGTTCAGGATTCCAGGTTTTCTTTATTCTGCCGTCTTGATATTGTTACCTCAGCTCTGGCTCCACTATACAGGCTTTGTTTTTGATGAACAAAAAAAATTGTCACCACTCGGCAGTGTTGGTCTTTCGGTTCACCACTTTGATTGAGACTAAAATACCTCCATAACTACCAGATATATTGCCATGAAATTTAGTACAAACGTTCATGCCCCCCTCAGGTTAAATTATAATAACCTTGTCGATCCCTTGACTTTTCCTCTCAGAATAATTATTAAAACTAACACACTTCTCTGACAGTGGAAATATCAACCAGAATGATGCATACTGTAGACTAAATTTACAGGAATGATTACAGATGTGCTGGGCACAAACAAAATGATGGGAATGCTCCTTGAAATAGGGCTACATTTTAGGTAACTACATTATATTTGGTCTGAAGTGACATTAAATATGTTATTTTCACACTTTAGATTATAACTATCAAAGACTAAGCCCCTTTAACCATGCTAGCAACTTTGTGGGGCTGTACTAAGACTTAGCTGTGCTTTGAACTAAATGCTAATATCAGTGCTAACATGCTGATGTTTAGCAGGCACTGTTACCATTAAAGGTCCAGTGTGTAACATTTAAGGGGGTCCTCTTCCATGGAGTCCGCCATGTCCATGACCATGATGTTTCTACAGCACCCCAGAAAGGGCAAACCAAATGCTGGCTCTACATAGGAACACAGCCACTGTAGTTTCCCTTTTGGGGCTGAAATGAGAGTGTGAAGTGAGGGGTTTTCAGTTGATTGCAATAGCTGATAGTGATGGGTAATAGTGATAATATTTGACCACGTGTTTGGTTTGGTTTGATAATGATGTGCATCGAAAAGTTTGGAAAAGTTAGATCACAAAATTCATCCAATAATTGTTGAGACACTGTACCCAAAGCACCATGATAGTGGTCCTTCATACAAGCGCTCTCTGTGTGGAGTTATAGTATGAAGAGACAAGAATAAGACTTACTTTATTTGAAGTCATTTACTCTCTTAGTTTTGACTGTTAATTGGCTTGTAATTGAATGAAGTACATCAAAGGAGAGTCCTTGAAATAAGTCTTTTTGATCATAATTTCAGTCTTCTTGTAGCGTAACGACAATTGTGGATGTCCTGAATTAATTTTAAGAATTCTTATCAAGTAAAAATCATATTTTCACATTTAGAAGGGCATATTTTCATCGTGTATCACCGTTGTCCATCATACAAGTTTTAGCAAACCCAGGATGAGACTTTATCCCTGCCAACATAAACCTGGACTCTCTTCTGGATGCCGTGTGTTCAGTAGCTTACATCAGCACCTGGCCAAAATATGGTTTACAACACACCTCATATGATTTGCTTAATGATGCAGCACCTTGCTTACTTCACAGACTTGGCCTTGGAACAAAGGTTGTAGGGATTGAAAGCCCCTTTCAGTCACTGCCGAGGGCTCTTGTTTTCATTGCGGCTTGACGGACAGCGTGTCTCAGCCATGTGTCAAAGTACATTTGCGTCCCTCAGTGGGTGAAACAGCCCGAGTGTTTCTACTTGTTTAGACCTTAACACTTGCTCTGACCTCATTCTATAGCTGGGTGGCCCTGGCCTCAATAGGACAATACAAAGAGATGGAACACAAGAGGAGGGAAGACCAAAGAAAACCTGGAAACTGTGAGCAAGTTCTGGTTGTCTGAAGAGTTTCTAAGAGTGCTTACAGTAGCACAATGAGCCTCTGACTTCATTTGTGTGTGTGTGTGTATCTTTGTGCACAAGTGTACAGGTATGTTTGCGTGCTGGTGAAATGTATGTGTTAAAGCCTTCACCCACATCACACTCCATTCCTCTTCCTCCTTAGAGGCTAAATGAAGTGTGACAGGGCATTAAAGTCGGACCAGAGCTCTGGTTCTTTCTGCAAGGGAGATGGAGACAGAGGGGACTGGAGGTTGGATGGAAAGTGTGTGTATGTCTGTACGTGTGTATGTGTGTGCGTGTGTGTGTGTGTGTGTGTGTGTGTGTGTGTGTGTGTGTGTGTGTGTGTGTATGTGTGGGAGGGTTAGATTAATAGCTAGAAGGTGCTGATGACTTGTGACAGTGGCCAGGGTGTGGATCTGTGGCTAAACACAACCTCCTTCAAAACCAAAGTGAGGGGAACAACCCAGACACCAAAGACGGGTTTTCCTGATTCAAATGCAGGGTCCATTGATAGAGGGTGTCTTATACCATACAGACACCATACCCTTTGAGGGAAATATGTGTTTTTGGGCTGCATAAATAAGACTGACCTGACTTTGAGTACATCTGCACAGGACTACCCAGCACTGGTCCAAAGGTTTCTCGCAACATAGAACCTCTTGAAGGGGCTTGTTTGGAAGACTTTCCTTATCCAAAACCTAGGGTCTAATGATAGAGAGTGTGTCGTACTGTACAGACTGTGAAACCTTTGAGACAAAGTTATGGGCAATATCAATAAAGCTGACTTGACGCTAAGGACATCTGGACAAGAGTACCCAACACTCTTTCAAAGGTTTCGTGAGACGTGGAACCTCTTAAAGGGTTTCATATGGTGGTTTTCTCCTTATCCAAAACCAGCATATAAGGATAGGACAGAAGAGTGTAAAACCCTTTGAGGCAAATATTTGTTTTTGGGCTGCATAAATAAATAAAATAAATAAAGACTGACTTGACCTTACTCTGAGTACATCTGCACAGGACTACTCAGCACTGGTCCAAAAGCTTCTCGCGACGTCGAACCTCTTGAAGGGTTCTAGAGTTCTAGACATTCCTATTCCAAAACCGGGGTCTAATGATAGAGATTGATTTGTGAGATGTGGAACCTCTAAAAGAGTTTCAAATGGTGGTTTTCTCCTTATCCAAAGCCAGCATCTAAGGAGAGAAGAGAAGAGTGTAAAACCCTCTGAGGCAATTTGTGTGATTTGTGATTTTGGGTTATGTAAATAAAACTGTCTTGACTCAGAATGCATCTGGACTCACCCAAAGGTTTCTTGTAAAAGGGATGAAGTGAGCTAAAGTAAAACCAGCAGAAAAAAAGTAAATAGGAATTTATTCAGTGGGTTTGTGTATGGAAAACAAAAGTGGAGACATGTTTACACTTTCTCTTTTTTTTTTTCCTGGGTACAGAAAGCGCTGCCTCAACTGCATTTTGTGCTGATAATAAAAAGTGGGTTTGTTTTCATAATGACTAACGGAGGTAGCTGCCACTATCAGCAAACAGTCCTTAGGTACGACTCCCAAACACTTCCAAACTCCCCAGCGCAGTCGATGTGCTCCCATCAGAGAAACAGCCACTACCTATTTGCCCCCCTATTTTCATTTTGCTGCTGTTGTAAACTGTCAGCAATGCAGCAAAAACCTCAGTGTGCTCTTCCATGTGATTAGTCAGCTCAAAAATAAAACATTGCTTCACGATGTGTGACTCAGTCAAAACTTTTCCCTCGAATTTAGAAAGACCTCCATTCTGTCTCCTGGTAAGGAGTTTTCTCCAAAGCAAGCACCTTCAGGTCTTGTCGGAGCTACTCCCCATTCAATTCATAATGAAACGACAACTGGCAGTTTGAATGAACACAAGCATGTGTGAGGTACAGATACAGGCGCTGACAGGCAGAAAGGGAGTTTATTATTATATTGCTCCAACCCCGCTAACCCCAATTAATGTTTCTCCCATAAGAGAGACAGGTGGAGAGACGGGATGATCTCATGAGGGGAGACGAGCTCGGTGTTGAGACAGCGTGTCTCGCTTCAGCTGAGTAATAATGAAGCGTCGTGGCCAAAAAAGAACCAAACCCAATTACTCCATTTGGTTCTACCAAGCATGTTAGTGCTAGCACTCTAACCCCAACCCTCATGTATTTACATAGGCCTGTGTGCTCAGCCCGGTTGGGCCAATAGTTTTGGGGGATTGGGCATCTGATCACATGTTTCTACCCATAATCACTGCTTGCAGCTAATGCTACTGCTACTACTACTCCTCTAGCACTCCCACTAGCGCTGCTACTACTGACACATTACATAATTACGAGGCCTGAGGCAAAAATTAACCAACTTTTTGACATAAACTTGTTGCTGATACTCCTACCACCGCTGCAGTACTTAATAGTCTTAGTTTTAATGGTATTCCTGCCTCCATTACTACTGCTGTCACTACTACGGCAAGGCAAGATAATTAGCATACTTCTAAATTTATTGGACTGAAATCCGATGCGGCTGTCTAATTAGAATCAATCCAGTTTAAGTGCTTCCCATCCATAACTAGTATCGATCAGCCAATCAATCTGAAATCAATCAAACTGCTGCTTCATATCTGATGATCAGTGCAAACCTCCAGTAGTATGGAGGATCTTTGGGATGGAACACCAGGTTAATTGCGATTATTTGTTCAATCTGGCCAATGTTTGCTCTTTTTAAACAGTGCTTTTCCTCAGCCAACTGTTTATGTTGATAAGCTATTTCTATTCAGGTTTGTAATTTCCATAATATTTCCCTCTGGCTTTGACTGGTGGTATTGTAATAACCCTGTTCATTTCCAGAGGAGTAAACACTGCCCTATGAAATAACATTAACGGTACCGGATGACAAGGTGGAAAAATGTCCCGCTAAGAGCCTGCAGTCTCCTCGAGAGTCAGCAGAATTGCGAGCATGCTAAATAACAACCAAATGACATTTGGCATTTCTTTACAGCTCATTTACACGTGACGGTTTACACACAACATGCAGGATAAACTGTGCTTGAACCCCCGGTCATAGGGAACATGGAAAACACTGTGTATAATAATGTACATGGATAAATAATGTATCTACTTTGTGTAATTAGAGCAACTCCCCGAATACATTTACCCAAATTAGACCCTGAGAGTATTTCCACTGTGTTTAATGTTGCATTCAATACTTGTTACACTGTGCGCTGCTTACCCAAGTCATCTTTAACTCCCATTAACAAAACAATCTCTGGCATCGCTTGATTGGTAATAGCTGCGTTTGTTAATGACGTCTGTGTTTTGTTGAGTGTGGGGTACAACGCATGCTTGTAAGGGACTATAGAGCCGGTAATGGACATTTAGGACAAACCGAAAGACAAAAATGGCAACAAACAGTAAAAAAAAAACAGCAACAGGAATGTCAGCAGAGGGAGGGGGAGAGGTGAAGGCAGAGGGGACGGGGATTATGATAATGCTGAGGCGACAGCTGTTCAGCTGTGGCGAGCAGCTGTATCCACTGAAGGGGATGAAGCCTGAGCCAGGACAGGAGTCTCTGTCCATGCCACCATGACAGTAAAGGTAGCCAGGACAGACACACAAAGAGCAGAGGGAATTAGAGCTGCATGCAAATGTGTGCTGAAAATAAACAGGCGATAATTGAATATCTGAAGCTCTGGTGCATTATAATAGAGTCAAGAAAGCTCCTTCACTCTGCATTTAACTGACAGCACAGCATGTCAAATCTCAATACTCTTATTAACATGAAACTCTGCAGATTTTACACACAAAAGATCAGTTTACTGGTCACTGGGAGCGCTGATCAGCCTGTGAAAACAGTTATATAATGTCTGCTGTGGCTCTGCGGGTGCTTCGTCATGTCTGAGAACGTGATGATGTCATAGTGGTGTCATCAGGTTTATCTTGGCACAAGCTTGGAGGCGAAGACTTTTAAGGATCCAGCATTTTTTGGAGTTAGAAGTCAGAATATCTCAACCTCTGCTGCACTGATTTGGACTTTTCTTTTTTTAAATCTGCCTCTGGTGAATGTCTAAACTTTATAGAAGTGGAATAATATTTCACAGAAGAAACAGTCAGTACTTTTCTGTTTGTCAGCAAAACCAACAATGCATTAGTCCTGTGTCACCCTAACCCGTATGGAAAACTAACACCAAATCTTTTAAAAATGTGTCACAAATATATATAGTTACATTTCTAACACAGTTTCTCAAAGATAGGGTTGAAACTACAGCTAAGCTTAGCGAAAATATGTTTTACTCCTTTTACCAATCCATCCATCTTCTGGGGCTCCATCAGGGTCATGGGGGCCTGGAACCAATCCCAGCTGACATTAGGCTAGAGGCGGATACACCCTGGATAATTCACCAGTTCATCACAGGGCACATAGAGACAAACAACCATCCACAGTAACATACAGGCAATTTAGAGTCAGCAATCAACCTGTTAGGTGCATGGCTTTGGCCTGTGGGAGAAAACTCATGCAGACGCGGGGAGAACATGTGAACAGTACACAGTAAGGCCTAGGCTGGGGTTGGAATCTGGAACCTTCTTGCTGCACTTCTTGTTGTTGACTATGATAAAATTACTTGCTATGCTATAACTGGAATGCTCCCCATGAAAAGTATCAGCAACAGGCTTTAATCAACTAAATCTAACAACTAATTCAATGGGAAAGTGAGTTTAACTGAAACATTTGCATCTTCAATTTTGCCAAGAGGCTACAATCCATTTCAGACTTAATCAATGAACTCAACAGAGTGTAGATTTTTGCAGAATCACGTTCACCCCTATTTAAGAATTATGAAATGATGCTCGAGGATGAGAGAATGAATCACCCAAATGTGCCAGATAATACTGTTCGCACTTCAATGCAGCAAACTGAGAAGGATGAGGCCTATTTCATGTCCGAGCAACAGCATCTGTTATCTTTGATGCGCTTGATGTGGCGACTAGCAGCCTCTGCGTGAGGGAGGACAAGAGAAAATTGTTAACATCCACCGACTGGATGAAGGATGTATGGAGCCATGTGACTTGTGCACATGGAAGAACAGAATAAGAGACTGGAAAGAAAACAAACAGATTTGACGTTTTAATATCTCATATGACTTTTTCTGTCTTTGCAGGAAATATGTAATGATGTCATGGTGTAGCCAGATGTGAAGAGCTTTATACACAATAAACAAAGACAGCCAGACTCTCTTGTACATGCACTTTGCTACCCTTACCCTTCACACAGGTGGTCTCTCACTATTAGCACAGTTCCACCTGCGCCACTCTCTCCCCTGATGTTTATTTTCTCTGTCTAATATTGCCGTCTGGAAAGACTTTATTGCGGCTTTAGGAACACATAACATCTGTCCACCTGAAAGGAGGAGCTCCGTCCCCAGCCTCTCATCCACCTACTTAGTCCGTATCTTTCGTCTGGTAATTCCAACTTTCAGATGGGACATTGCAGGTGTCTGTAAGACATCAGAGACATCAGTGTTTCATTCTGCAACAGCCTGCATGAAAGAGATAGAAACATCACAGATCATCTTTTTATTCAAAGACATCTGCTTTCTGAGTCCTCTCAGTACTTTGGGAGCATATGGTGGTAATGTACTCTCAAGATTAAAGGAACAGCTTACCCCCTGTGATTATGGAGTCGCCCCTATGTCAGTCAAAATTGCATTGAGGTTTTTATCATCAAACTATAATGGAAAATGGTTTGAGGATCATATAGATTTCTCAGCTTCAGTGCCATTTGTTGACTACATAATATTTAAATGATCATGCTGATATCTGTATAGAAATTTCTCATTTTATGCCCGTTTTGGAACTTCACAGTATCTAAGCCAGACTCGTTTCACATCAATAATGTGGAATAAAACTGTGAATGAACTCTTGCTTGCAACAGTATGTGTCATTTATTTCTCCATCAGATTCATTTGAACCTCAAATAACTGCAAAATGGCAGAAAATGCAGTTTGGGAACATTGAAATTCGGAAGTCGTCCAACAGCCAGCCAGATGCGACACACTGAAGTCATTTCCTCTTTTAAATCGTCCCTTTTTGTGCCTCCTCTTATTAAGACTTGTGATATTTAAAGCGGCTATAATGAATATTTTTACGTTGACAATAAATCAGTTGATGACAGCTGTATGAAAGGTGTCACTCATTGCAAGAAACCCACACAGAAAGCACCAGCGTCCTTTAGCTCTAGATTGAGCTCGAGTGTTGTAGCGTCTTTTAGCGTCTTCCCACGTGGCCAAAGATCTTGGTTAAGATAAACACTCACCAGGAAAAGGTCTTTTTGGGTGATATTTAGCACTTGTTTCATTGTCAGAGTATTATATTTTTATTCTAATGCTTTTTGAGCCCATACCAAGATCTTAAAATGGTTTGTTACACCAGTATTATTATTTCTGAAATCACTACAGCTTCAATCTACTACTATATCCTTAGTTCCTGACAGAAAACAAACATGTCCTTAATGTTTAGTGAATTCTTCAAGGACTGGAATCACTTTAGACTTTTCAGCATCTTTCAAAATCTTTAACATCGCAACATGTCAAGCTAACACAGCTATCCGAAATACCATGAGACTCTTGTATAAAAATTCTTTTCAACTTGAAATTCTGCACTGTGGATCCAAATACAAAATTCAACAAAGAAACTTTTCTACCATGGCTCAGGCTGGAGAAAACAGCAGACAGAAGACAGCAGACCCGATTGGACGCTTATATTTTATTGGATCTTACCTTAGTGGAGTCCTTACAAACGTGTCTAGCCTCCAGTGTCTCTGCTTACATTGAAGAATTACACCACATGTCTAGGTAAGGTCATGAACCTAATCAGGTTTCCCCTTGAAGACCAGCGCTGATTACTTAGAGACAGGTTAAGTTGGGTTCCTGGTCCCGGCGGCCCTGTTGAACCCCATCGCCTCGTCCCCAGTAAGCCGCTCAAATCAATGAACAGATTCGAGGGCCAGAAGGCCCGTCTCAATCCCTTGGCTTCATCGATTACTGTCCCCATTACAGCCCACACACTCCCAATCTCCCTGTCCTATTTTATTTCTAATGCCTCACTCTCTTGTTTCCCTTCTCTATCAATCTTCAGCCCCACAGTCGTTTTCTAACTATAATTCTTCCTCCTCCTTCTTTGTTTTATGCAGCGTCTTCCCTCTAACTTATCTGTTTTCAACTCTTTTCTTCTTTCAGCTCTTTTCTTTGTCTCTTTGTCTCATGGTCTCTCGCCATCTCCCTTTTATCTCCCCGTCTCCCACTATATCCCATATCTCTCTTTATCGCTTCTACTCCCTCCCCCTACTCTTTCTCAGTCCCAAAGGCCTCAAGCTCCCGGCAATGGATTATCACACATCTAAGGAACTCAGTTTCCTCAGTCCTGTTGGTCCAATTAGTTGTCAGATTGAGCATCAGTCAATCTGCTGGAACCTCCACAGGCCAAATTAATCCTCACAGTTCAATGTGCGGGGATATGCATTTGCATGGATAAATGGTTTGTGGTTAAATGTGAGTTGATGATACCCTTTTCGGTGTGCGGTGGAATTACAGTAATGTATGTTACCAAAGATAGTCTGTTGTTGTGGATGCACCCCATAATTTAAGAGAATCGGGGGAGGATGCACGTGCATTTGTGCGAACATCGCCAGCTCCATCAGTTCCAGTCTCTTCCTTGGAAAACAGGCCACCAATTTCATCAGAGCCCAATTATAGCAATTGCTCAGATATTCATGGAAGAGCAGAGGAAGCTTGAAGAGAGCAAGAAAACCACAGAGACTTAAAGAAGCATGGAGATCAAAAAGAGAGGATGGCACTGAGATCTGTTAGACATAAAAGAGGGAGAGAAAATGACAAAGGACGGGTGAATAGGTAAAAGTGGGAAGTAAGGAGTGAAAAGTTTGTGGTTCAAAAGGTGACTTATAAATGACGCTTTCAGATCAAACATGAAACAAACAAGCACAGATTTACTGCTGTAGCAAGGTAGAATCTCATAAAAACATCAGAGTATGGACTACAACCTAGCCAGCTAGCTCCAAGACTAGCACTAGCATGTTCCCATGTAGTTAACCCAGTAGTTTTTGTAGTTTTCACTATGCAATCAAGTTTCTAGCACTGTTTCATGAGGACACATAGATGGACTGTGCCACTTTGTGGACTTCTTTGGGACTTGCTTCAGATTATATGCTTGCTATAGAAGTTATAGCAAAGACAAGGTAATGGCTTGTGTCTGCACACTTCCAAATGGCTTTTCATCATGTCCTTTTCATCAACTGCCACTATTAGAGAGGCGACTCCGGTTAAGTCTAATTGAATAACTGTAATGCAGTTTGCTCAAACAACTGCAGGGAGTTCCTGGGGACTATTTTCAAAGGCAACTTTCAGTCAGATGCAAAGACAAGTGTGGAGATATATTTAGGTTTTTTGGAAAGGTGTAGGAGGGTTCCCCTCCTTGTCACAATTGAAGCTGTTCTGCATTTTCCAAAAGTTAAATGGAAAATCTGAATCATGACCAAAAATCTGGTGTATTTAAACATCCCAAGTAGTTCAGTTAACTTGCCTGTTTAAAAGTATAGAAACCTCTAACGCCTACGACGATGCCTCTATCCAGATGTGCTCCTATTCCACTTGAGTGGACGGACTCCTGCGAGTGAGGTCAGCGCAGGCTTTTTTTGTGTGGACAGAGCGAAAAGGCAAGCAGAAGCAAAGATCCATGTAATTGCCCACCCCTCTTCTCCGCCTGAGCAGTTTAATGAATGGTGGCAATCTCAAACTACTGTTAAAATGGTAACGAGTTTGTGGGTCACTGGCTGAAGATAAAGAGTGTGGTCAAGGTCCAACACAGAAACGACTCCAACCAGATGTGACTACTCAGTGGTGGATAGTGTCCCGAACCATTAGCACGGCCATTGAATGGGAAGGATGGTGGAGGTAATGGGGAACTATTTGGATGAGTGAAGCACTTTACTTTATAAAGTGTGTGTGCCTGAGCAGGCAAGGACAGGGAATGAAATGTCCTTTAAATTAACCAGTTGGGGTTTTTCCAAAATAAGAACATATTGGCATATTGGTGACATTTCACTTCTTTGAAGGGTTAGTTCACAAAATTATAAAACACATATTTGTCCAGTTGTACTTTCCTCTGGAAGTGTTTCAGAAGCGAGGTGTTGTCAGGCACTATTTTCTCCGACAGCCACTTTTCCAATATTGTTTAGAGGTGTTTAGCTGACAACTTTACAAGGTGCTGAATACACATTTGCAGCTAGTTTATAATAGCAGAATAAACTGTTGCATCATTATGCCTACTTCACAGTCTCTTGGGGAGGAGTGATGCAAACGAATAAGAAAAGAGAAAAATATATTTTGCTCTCTGTACAAGTAGATGCTAAATTTAGCGTGCTAATGTGCTCAGTGTAACAATGCTGACATGCATCCATTTATTAGCAGATATAATGTGTAGCATTTTTTTTTTTTGGTAAATTAGCATGCTAACAATTGCTAATTAGCACTAAAGGACAACTGAGGCTTACGGAAATGTCATTTGATGAGCAGGTATGTTGAAATCTTGACCTTACAATGGAGGATGACCACAGTTCTTACAATTCATTTTAGCATGGGCATGAATGTCTCTGCTTAACAATTCATATCACTGTTGACATTTCACTAAACAACTCAAATGTCAGCCTCATTGGCTGGTAGAGGATTATCAAAATCAATTTACTTATTTATACTTCAGGCCCAATTAATATCTGTATAATATTTCACATCATTTTATTTCATAGTTAACAAACTAATACTGAGTTATTTCAAATTGTAGGACCAACAGACCGACATGCAGACCAAAATAAGTCGAGCAACACTGCTACATGGCTAAACAAAGCCTAAAGTTAATGAATGCATCCAACTGTCAGTACATATATGCGGTTTTATACATTCACAGGTGAATGTGACGTTTGAGAAATGCGTGCTCCGGTCTGAAATAGACTCACATGTTGCAAAGATAGTGGAGTGGAGGGAAGAGCCTCGCGAAACAGCTCATGGACATCGACTGGAATAGCAGCGGATCATGTCAGACCCAGACACATAACATGTAACTGCAACCTCCCCGCTTTGAATCTGTCCGATCAGGAACCTTTGCTGTGTGTGTCACCACCCTGATGTCTGATTTCTTTCCTGTACCCTGCTGTATCAAATAAAAGCAAAGATTCAAGTCGAGGTTTACAGATTATGCAACCAATTGAAAGGCTTCATGCAGTGGTGTGTGTGCACCTCCATCATTGTGTCTGGGCTTTCATGAGAGACAGAGTGTGCACCAGGGAGAGAGACAGAGACGGTGTCAAAGTGTCAGCACAAAGTCATTCCCCAAATTTAATCGCCATGGAATTTACTTTTGTGCCCCGAGAATATAAATTGGGCTCCATCTTTTTTTTTTGGAAAATAGACAAGAATGAGTTCCTCCCTTTTTATTACAGACTGTGATGAATTGTTTATGTGTGTGGTCTGTTTCTGGAGAATGCCGAACACCCTGGAGGGATGAGCAGGGGGTGTCACACACTTGGATGGAGTACTTGTATTTCACTGTTTTTTGCTTTAAAAATGAATGAGTGCATTCTTTCTCCAGAGCCTCGAAGTCTGCCTGTCTTTACCCCCCTTCCCTCACCAGTTCCTTTCTTTCTTTAAAGTTTTCTTCCTCTGTCCTTTCCTCAATAGCTGATTGATAGCGTTCCATTGACACACAGTTGATGGGAATGTCTCGGGGACAAACGGTGGTTGTCAAGCTGGAGTTCATGTTCAACTCGGCTATGAGCTTGACTCTCAATGGGGTCTCTTGTAGCTCTTGTATGAAGTCATCCAGGGGTCCTGACCACCCTGTTGACTTTCCCCCAATAAAAGCAATTAGCCTCATTGTCCGCTAGCTTACAAACAAGAAAACCACAGTTGCTGATTTTGTGGTTGTGCTATTACAAGGCTGCCACAATGGAGCGATACTTCCTCTGCAGCAGTTGGATTAGGACACAGACTTCCTCGCAGAGGAGGGCATTGCTAAAACGAGCTTCCGGATGTTGTCCGCTTTAGCTTCTGAGCTTCTGTGATTTATTCGTATTGGATTTCACCTGACTGGCACGGCATTGCTTCTCAGCAAAGAAAGGAGAATTTCTTCGTACCGTTGTGGTTGGATCCTCAACCAGTGCCAAATTTTGGACCTATAGTCCAATGAACTGTAGGCAGAAGCTGCCAATTTGCAGTCCTAACGCACTGCTCTGTACACTAGAGGCAATAGCGGAATCAGGCCTGTGTGCTGTTCAGCAGTTTTGTCAGTGTGGCTAGGTATGCTGCTGCCAAATAAACGCTCTCCCTGCCTCCTGCCAGCAGTGATTTATGGCCGAATACATCCTTGCCCTGTCCACTTCATCCCCAAAGAAAAATCATTTTCCAATTGAGCAGAACTTAAGGCTTGAAGGCCGACTCAACCCGGGGATAGAGAGGCAGAATATTTTATTGGCATTGGCATTTGGATGAATGATGCATGCCTCAATCTCATGGGGCTGATGGACTGATAGACTTTAGAAGCCTAGCTTCTTTTCTACTTTTCTTGTACAAGACAGAGAAGGCAATTTGATGAGAGGGCTATAATTATAGATTTATACTATAGACGGGGCTTACTTGTTACAAGCAGGCCAAATATATTTTAGGTTGTAGAGTAATACTAAGTAATAAATGTTTATTCTCCCATTTTTATGTGGTGCTGCTTCTCTAGCCCAGCACTGGTACATGGTACATATATGTTCTGATGCAATATAACACAAAGATTAGCTAACCAAGACCGCCAAGTGATGTGTTTGTATATGATGTCAAGTTGCTCTGCTCAATATCATCCAACATTTCAAAAAAGTCAAGCCAGGTATGGTATTTTCGCTTCACCCTGCCCTCGTGCAGCTCTACAGAGCCCGTTAGCTTCTTTAGCGCATTGTTTAGATTTCTTGGCTTGCAACTGTGCTCCCATTAACCTTGTTTCCAGCTGTGCACTGTGCTGTATGCTGCCTACCAAGCACCAAATAGCTGACAAAGTGAGCAACTAGGTGGTGAACATAGTCAAACAGCCAAGAAGGTAAAGAGATAGATGGACAGATATTTTCTTGTTTGTAGAGACAAAATGAAACTAAAACAAGAGTGAATATTGGACTTCTGTCTGTCTGATAAATAAATAAAATCAATCAATGCAGCTTTAAAAGCTACGGCTTGATTTTTCAACTGGAAGCCTTAAGGAAAAAAGGAAGATTGTCTTACAGAGGCACAAGTACTAAGTGTGCAGCATTGTAGATCTAATCTGTTTGTCAAGGGACCAGTGCTGTTACTTTGCCTTTCTGCTTGCATGGTAAGAGTGTCAAGCTTTGCACCAGTATCTCATTAGGAGAAGGACAGCTGTGCAGAGGCGGACAGCCTGTTTCCAGAGACACCGGTTGAGTCACGGTAGGCCAAGGACCAATCGGGGAACACTCGCTACATGCCGCATGACTCACAGAGCCTCACACGAAGGCTCGTTCGCAAAAAATCAGATGCGGATGCTGTCTAATTCCTCATCAGCAAAGTTTTCCTGACAGTTAGAGGCAGAGAAAAAGCATCTTGCGCTGTATTTGTCAGAGCTGTTACTGAGGTTGTTATCAGGCCTGGAAAGCAGGCGGCTGCTCGGGGAAATGTCCTCTGTTCCGGTTTTCTGGACTCGATAAACATCTTTGGAAGCCAGGACTGGAACTCCTGAGCCGGGGTTTGCTTTCAGCCAAGCGCCTAGAGACTCAACTGAGTGGCTTTGATGGCAGTTTGTGTTGTGGAAATTGGTCTAGAACTCTCAAAGCTCATTCTGCGAGTCCCCAGCTGTGGCGCTCTGCTTTGACCAACTCTGTTTTTGTCCAGAAAAACTCTTTTAAGGCTGGGACCAGCTCCGCCTCAGTGGAAGGTCAGATTTTGAAATTGTCAGAAATTGCTTCAGTTTTTTTTTTTCTTTAAATGCAACTGGTTGCTGCAGGCTGTGTGGCCTTGCCCTGACACAAGAGGGCAATATGAAGGCTCTATCTTATGCTAGAGGGTGGGTTTTATGAGGCTAAATGTTTTGAGAGGATGAAAACATGTTTGAGTAAAAAAATATTTGGGCCTGCAGCCAGGTATCTTATTAAGTCAGCTGAGTAAGACAGCACAGCTTTCATCTTATCTGACAAAGAAATCCACCAGATATTTACCTCTTGAACTTAGTAATGTCTTTCATTTTCCCGGAGGCCACCCAGACTGTTAAATTTTCATACCCTTGACCTGCAAGTCACCAAAAAGTCAAGAAACCTGCAGCCTAAAAATAAGAACCATAATCATGCACTCAACACCGCAGAGAATATGGTGATACAGGCTGTTCTTTCCACATTAAGATGTATCAGGAGTGCCCATATTGCACAGAGTTTGCAGCTTGGGAGCAGCCACCTTCAACACAGCCTGCTGTTGGCAGCTGCCTCTGGGCTGGACCCTTGGCCAATCAACTCCCCCCACCCCCACCCCTGTTTAAAGGCAGGCCCGGGTTCTTCTCTCGCTCCACTACCTAGAGCTGCAAGCCAGCCTGTCAATCACACCACTAGGCCCCACTGTGCTGCCTGACCCACTGGCACTCTTGCCATGGCAACGCAAATCCCAGCAGAGCTAGCTGTCAAGAACAGGAGTTCTCAGAAATATGAAAGACAAGAGTCTCTGATCCAGTGTAGACGCATGGGGTTTGTGCCCCGGACCAAGATGTCTTGGTCACATGAATGATGCATCCCTGCAAGTCAATAGATTTTTTTGTGAAATATCATGATAATATTGTATCCGTCCTCTAACACAAAAACAAACTCGTACAATAAAATAAAGATTTCATAATGAAATCGCCCCAAGAAAAATATGTTTAAGCAAAATTTATAATAGTGCTTGCAGAAAGGATGCTAGGAGGAGCACAGAGGACAGCACTGTGTGAGCTCTCTTTAAAATCAAAGTGACAAACAAGAGCATTATTTGTTCAGTGTAATAGTTTCTCTGAGCGCCCTCAAAAATAAAATAAAATAAAATAAAATAAAATAAAATAAATACTCCGCATATGAAATCAGCCTCAGCGCAGATGGAGTTCCCTCACGGTCGCCTTTGCCTGAAATGTAAATGCAGAGGAGAGATTAATTGGCCACATTTATGGCAGTGACAATGACCAATGGTGCTTTAAAACATGAGTATGGATTTATAAACCTTCCATCAAAAGTCTTGCTGTCTGAAACTGCAACCATTATGTGTGTGTATATATATATATATATATATATATATATATATATATATGTAATGGGAGAGAGCTCTCTCTGCCTCTCTCTGTCATTATGTTTTTAAAATAGCTTAGTCATATTCCAAAACAGATTAGTCTGGCTAGTTCTGTGGCTAGTTTTTCTTGAACACATGGACCAACAGAGCAAAATATGCAGCAACGACAGTAGATCCACTTTGTTCACCAGCTAGCTGCTAACTTTTACATCGGCTGTTGTGCTGGTCAGCTAGTGTCTCCAAATCATGGCCTTCACCTCGAAGTAAAATAATTTAATGTTTATTAATCTTTAACAATATTGTGGAAAATATAGTAAAATAAGCCAATAAGGTGAAAAACAGAGCGATGGTTGATTGACGTAGATAGTGAATGGGGAGAGGGAGCACTGGTAGCGAGAAACCTGCTAAATCTGAGAAATAAAAAGTTATTTTATGGTTATTTCACTGCATTTACGCCCTAATGTACCGCTGGAATGCTGGTGTCAATACGTTGATAAATCCTCATTGCTTTGAGTATGTGGCTCAACTCTGATCTAACGCTAGTAAAAGTGTTGCTATTAAACATAATACGTGGATTTAGGTAAAAAATCACTTTTGAGGCTAGACAGGGTCTTTCTACCTGGGAAGTTATTGTAAGCAAATATTGTAATTGGTTGTATTGTCAGAGACAAACCATATTCATCCAAGTTTAATTTAGCTTTTTCTTCCAAGTCATCGCTCCTGCATTGGTTCTACACTCCACTGCACTAACCAGTCCATTTCTTCAGTAGTAGCTTAAATGTGCTAAATGTATCTCTCTCCTCCACCTTGTCTTACAGGTCATCCTGATCCTGACCAAGTACTACCACGCTGATTCCACCAAGGTGCTGGAGAGCTCACTGTGGAGGTAGGCCAAACGTTTACACCATGTTTGCTATTGCTCAGTGTCTTCATGTCATGTCTGGCCTCAGAGTCATGCAGACCTTTCATCAGCGAGCAGCTCCCCTTTAACAGCGAGGGCAGCAGGGGTCTCGGTTATCTCTCCACCGTGCTTCTTCAAGGAGACAGGAGTGATACAGAGCGCTAGGGCGGACAAAACATCAGCAGGCAGCTACGACTAAAGTGGGGGGACCGGCGAGTGCCGCTGCAAGGCCAGAGTGGGCATCTGTTTGGGCAGATAGCATATCAGCATGGCACAGGGCAGGACGACGGGCACCGGCAGTGCCAGGGACAGGGGTCATGTCTGGCTGGCAGAACTTCCTCTATTTAGCAAAGCTCCGTCTCGCCAAAAGCACTTCACACTTCTCTTGCTTTTGAGCAGCGGAAAAAGTGACGTGTCCATTCCACTCAACTTCACAACAAGTGTATCTTGTGCTTGTACATATATTCTCATGGGATATTAATTTCCTCTTTATTCTACAACCACCCCCCTACCAGCTCTTGGGGTGCTGCTATGTAACTGAGTATGTCCCTCTTATAGATAAGAGTGAGGAGGAAACTTAATTATATTATTTCCTAATAAAAACTTAGGCGAGACAGGGCTCATAACAGTGGCTAAAATTAGCCATCTAGAAGGCATTCGCACCGAACAAAACGTGTCTGATGGTGGTACTTAATTCATGCCATTCACCTCACTGAGGGCTCCATGACTTCAAAGCTTCAGCCTCTCATTAGCTCTGACTGCCTGTCTCCCTGGAGGACAGATATGAATAATGTACATATTTTTCGCCTTTCCTTGTTGATGTTTTAATTGTTGCAGAGTATGAATAATGCTGCACATTCACCACTGGACAAGCCACTTGAGAAAGAAAGAAAAAAAAAAATTGAATATAATCTAAATTGAACCTGGCCGGTTGCCTGTTGGCATCAATGTCAAAAAAAAGAGCAAAAATTAGCATGTAATTAGCATGTTTGCGAGAAGGCCCATACGGCTCTCTGACCACGTCTTGGTAGGTATTATGTGTGGGGTGTGCCTCGGTTCCTTGTAGCTGTCAGCTTGGCGTGGCGTGTGGACAGCCACAATGCACTAACCTATAGGCTTTGAAGTCTCAGGGCTGTAGGATCAAACAAGGAAGATGGGGGAAGATGAATGGGTTTGCCGTCTTGCCCTGTCAGGTGGTGTAGATCAAGATGCCAGGTTTCACACAGGGGGAAAGTTAACAGCACAGAGAGGAAAAAAGTTTTTTTCAGGGCAGGCGAGTTAATGAACTGAGGCCCTTTTAGATCAGTGGTGGTCTATGGAGGTTTGTCTTGTGTCAATGAGCAAAGCACACAATGTCTCTTCACAGTTGAACGCGCATAACTGTTAGTGGCCTCTATGGATTCAAACCAAAAACCTGGATATTAGCCAGTTTGAGTCATTCACTTCTGCCCTGAGGACGGTAAAAACTTCCCTCAATGTGCTAACAATCCTACATCATTACCTTTGATGCCTTTTTAGTGTCTCACAATGGCTTAAAAATGCTGTTTTATGAGCATTTCCTTGCTAAAATGAATGCAATCAGGTGTTAATGCTAACTCGCAATTGCGCTTGGTAGGAGTTGTCCCAGTAAAACTCCTATAAGCTTGGGGTCTTCAGTATAAAAGGTATTCATCAGGCATTCCTTGAAAAGAGAATACCTTGAAAGAGAAGGGTGTCCGAGGGGATGGTTTGTTTCTTTAAACTATGGAGGCAATCAATCACTCAGTTTCTTTTACATGCATTTTAACCACACACACATACAAAGGGCTCATAGATATGCAGTGTGGAGAGAGATGGTGAAGTGAGAGAGAGAGAGAGAGAGAGAGATGGGCAGCTCAGGGGTTTGGTGCCTTGCTCAAGGACACGCGAACTGGCACCTCTCCAGCTACCACTCCACCATACTATGGTCCATGCTGGACTTGAACCGTCCACTTTCTGGTTCTGGTTCTGCTTTCTGGTTCTGGTTTCTGGTGTCTAAAGTTAAAACAAGACTTGAAACTTCTAATCATAACCATAAGCATACTTGTCTAAGCGTGCCATGTCTGTGTTTCCCAGTGTAGTGTGGAGAGTTTTGTCTGTCCCCGGGCTTTGGCGTCAGTGCTGGGTGCCTGTAACTCATGCAAGTTTGTCCTTCAGTCTGTTATGGCTTGCCCAAGTTCCCGGGCTATAATGTGGCTGATAAAAGAGCTCCAAACATCACCCGTCACTTGTCTTGTGAGAATGGCTCTCTTTGTGAGGAGAGAGGGGCAGAGGCAACTCAAAGACATCCTGAGGCTTTACCAGGCAGCTTATGTTTGTCTTTAAAGTGAGCAAGTGAAAATATGAGAAAATGTACCTGTAGAAAGATTGCTCAGAATTATCCACGGGAGGCTGTGGAACTGCATCTGGACAACAGGTCTTTTTTGTTTGTTTCTTTCAGGTAATAGGAGCTTCAGTGTGTTCAGGGCTCTGGTCAATAATTGATGCTGTAGCGGCGGTGATGTCGTTGTGTTGTTCTTTGGCTGTGGTGAATTACAGCAGTCAGAGGTCTGGACTCCTGAAGTGAGAAGAGATACTCCGGACGCTTAACACTCTGATGTCCTGCTGGGTGTATGTGTGTTGTAGACTACACATCTGTTTAAATCTACCAAGTGCGACTTCATAGAAACAAGGACTGTATTAGAGTATTTAGGTGACTTTCCCAACCTTTTCTGCTGCAAACAATATTTTAGTGTCAAGTCTAAACCATTTGTCTAGCAGCAGATCATTAGGTACTCATGTTTAATGGTTTTAAAGGTCTTACAAAAGTGTTGTCCCAAGACGTCTAAAGACAAAAGTATTTATATCTGCTTAAAATAGCCACACTCTAAAATCCAGTAATGTGTGTCATTGTGATCTCTCTCCAAGAACTCAGCAGGTTTTGTGTGTCTTTGTAGTCTTGAGGCAGCTGACGCACCCTTTTGGACAGCCTCTTGCCAAAAACATTCTTGGTGTTGCACACCATGGAACAAAATGCTTGAGAGTGCTTGAGAGAGAAGTTCACACCTTACCTTTTACGTCTTTGCACACCTGGCCAATCATTATGTAACGTGGACATGATTGTTAAGTTCTCGGTTTTAGGATGCTTGGAACATTTCAGAACCCTCAGAATACGTCTTTGGCAACAGGTTCTTAGATGCTGTTCAACAATCCATAAAGCTTTTAGTTTGAATTGTACTGAGATCTTTACTGCATACATTTGAGATATTAACATGACATAATTGGAGCATCTCTAAGTACAATTTCCAATGCGAGTCTCTAGAAATAGCAGATGGTGAAGAAAGTTAAAGTCTGAACATGAGACGGACAATGAGTTGCCACTGCGTGGTGTGCTTGAGAACACTCAAGTAAGATTTTTGCAGAATCTGGTATGGTCCCTCAGTCAACTAGTCCAGACTTATGCCTTAAATACAGATCAAATTCAGATACTGCATCAGTGTAAACAATGAGAACGGTGCTTGTAGATTAGGCATAAGACGTGAGGATTTGCCACTGCATTACCAAACACTGTGATGACTGCAGACTGACAGAACTCCTCTTAAGACTGTGTTGCTCCAAGTTGAGCCATGAAATACTCAGTCAACCTTTTTGATCCTGATACTGAAAGGAGCAGATGTGCACTTCACAATTTATTTGGCTTTGAATCCTCAGTGCAAGGGTTTCTCATTTTTAGACGATACATATATCGTCAAATATCAGGCAGTCAGCGACGTCCGTTTGTGATTTGATGGATATAATTGATTGGAATGTCATATTTTGGTCAGATTATTACAGAATATCCTGATTTCTAGTGGAGGTTTAATGTCTCCAAAAGGGCCAAATCCAGTTTAAGAGGCTTTTAAAACCTGAAAATACTTTTCTTCAATTTATTTGAAAAAAACAACAACAAACAAACAAAAAAACAAACAAAAAACAAAACAAAAGGGCAGCCCTTCATTTAAGCCAGATAAGACACAAGATATAAATACAATTTTTGGGGCTCCTATCTGGGTCTATTGGATATTGGTTCAAACAATTGCTATTGGAAGCTAAATTCCCTGCAAAACATTGGTTATCGGCCTTCAGAACAGACTTCAGAAACCTCTATTGGTCAAATCTGTCTTTAGAGCCCCATTTTTGCCTTTAAACAGTTGTTTAACTCATATGTGATCCATTTACTCCCACAGTAATCATACACTCACATAAACAGGGTGTTGGTTTGAAAGTTGAGGGGCATTTATAATTCATGCTATCTTCACACATCTTTTGAAGAGGCGAGGGGGGCTGGTAGCCATTGCACTGGGGGGCTTCACTGCTCCATTATGGATGAAGAGATCGTCTGACAGGCAAGCACTTCTACGTACAGTAGATCAACCACACCACACTCCTACAAACACAACTGTTGACAATATGTCCATCATGCATGCTAAGTTGTCAAGTACAGTATGATAAATTGCCTAAATTGAATTGATATTCAAAATGACAGTTTTATGGAGAATTTCTGTGTGCATGTGCACAAATGTACACGTTTTATGCGGAATTCTATTTCATTGGTTAAGGTTGTGTCTGTGTACATCTGTACATAGCATACTTCTATATTGAGTGCATTGTTTCATATGTGAAAGAATGTATATAGCTTATGTGTATTTGAATATTTCTGTACCGCTGTACTTCTTTTTGGATTTTGGTTTATGGCTTACATGAAATGAATGAAAGAGAGAGAGCGAGAAGAGAGCTGGACAGGAGGGGAGGAGAGCAAATCAAAAGAGCCTCCAGGGCGTCTTTAAGCTGAACAGTAGGGGGCATCGCACTTCAGTTGAACACATCAGCACTCAAACTTCCACCCCACCCCCCCCAGTTTCTCAATTCTCCCTCCACATGGACTCAAAGTCTTCTTCCTCTGTAACAAAGCTGTGTTTAAGAAGCAGAGCAATCAGGGAGATGAGGAGTGATGATACAGGAAGATGAAGCTTTGATGATCCCTGTAGGGAAACTGGGTCATGATAACGTGATGCATTTGAAAAAAAAAAAAGAGGAGGAAAATTTTGCTGTTTTCTTTCAAAATTCTGTCAACAGATGAAAATGTTGACACACTGCCTGACATTTTCATTTTCAGACATTTGAGATGAGCAGCAGCCACATCAATCTTGTTTTTGCAACACTATGCAACACTGTTCATGGGATATCTGTGCAGTTTGTAGTCTATTTAATGTAACACTGACAATGTTAAGCAACATTTCACCACTATTAACAGGTCTCTGCATATGAATGCTGAATCCGTAGGCGAAGCATTCGGGTTTCTGTTTGTAGTCCGAGCAGTCTTGACTAGGGTTGGAAATGTTGGAAACTTTTCATGGCAATTAACTGGAATTTATGGGAATAAACCGTGAATTTACAAAATTGAAGGTTAGGACTTAACAGGAAACTTAAATATAGTTGGTGAAAATATATTTTAGCATAATCTTAACAAAAACAACCAGTTTTCATGCAGGTATACTTGAATATCTGCTATTCCTCAATCACATGCACAGAGCACACTGCTTATTACAGGGTTATTGAAGCCACACCCCCTACCTGCACACAGAGACTATTGAAGACACACATTTGAGTTTGTGGAGTACATAATATAGTTCAATCAAATAATTCAAACTTGATAAAGTTCTACTTACAAATTCATCTGTTGAAACATCATGGTTTTTTTTGGGTTATTATTATTTTGTTTTTTTTTATTATTTTTTATTTTATTATTTTTTTGTTATTATTTTGCATGAATGTCAGCTTATGACAAAATAAAATGTTTATATTTATGCCTGGATATGGTACAGTTTGTTTGAATTACCCCCAGTTGACAGTTAATTCCAATAAATTTCCATAATTCTGATTGAGTTTCGGACCTGGAATATTCCCCAAATTCCCAAGCTTAATGTCCATGGAAAGTTTCCAGAAAGTTTCTGAACATTTACCAGAAACTTTCTGCCCCTTTGCAACCCTAGTCTCAACCCAATCATATTTGAACGGGCTTTGGTGCAAGCACATAAACAGTCTTGGAACACATCAGTAACAATGTAAAGTACTGTGCAGAGAGGTAACTATATAGAATTTACAAATTTAGCAAATAAAGACCAGCATCATTTTATCATCGATTTTAGCTCCAAATGAGAATGTGGGAATATGAGCAGCATTATAATAACATTAGAATGTACTGTATGAATATGAATTACAATGAATGACAACATGGATGATGTCCAATTAACAGTTTACTGAGTGAAACAAGTGCAGATCACAGAGAAAATCAAAGGTTTTGTCAAACAGTAACTTCGTGCTGCAGTCGATCGTGTATCTTTGTTTCATTGTTTTGAAGCCGGTGCTTTGAGGCTTATTGGCTACAGGGTAGCACTACATCTACAGCTCACTTCCCACTTTGATGCCTCCTTAATCAGTTTATTTCAGATGTGGATGTGCTTAGACACACACACACACACACACACACACACACACACACACCACAGCATTACAAATGTGTTGATGATTAGCCCTCCCTAGGGTCCAGATCACATTTCCCTAACTAAACCAGGAGAGAGAGCCACAAAGTAGAAACTTTTGGACTTAATGAAGACAACATGTTTCATTTCCCCTTCTCCTTTTCCTCCTCACCTCATCCTCCCCTCACTTCCACTCATCCGTTTCCCCGCTCAGGTTCATTCTGTCCGTATTTCCTTCTCGTTCTCTCAGTGTTTCTCCCGTTGGTCCAGATGGTCTGGGGTGCTGTAAATACTTAATCGAGGTGAGAGCATCATCTTCCCTTCATCCGTACTACACCACCCCACCTCTTCACCTCATCACTTCCCTCCTCCATGCATATTTCACAGCCTCAGTGAGAGAGAGAGAGAGAGAGAGAGAGAGAGAGAGAGAGAGAGAGAGAGAGAGAACCCGAGAGAGCTCTGCTTGCTACCTAAGATGGTAGGCAGTGAGTCTCCTCTCAAAACAGAACAGAATCAAAAAAAAAAGGTCACGCCTCAGTGTTGAGTTGAGACATTGTGGTTACATATAGAAACCTCAGCCCTAACAGCAGATAATTTAAAGAACATTTCTGGGTAAATCTTTTGAGAAAAGAACGAAAAACACAAGCAGAGTGAAGAAATCAATAAGCTGCTTCAGCTGATGGATAATTTATTGTTTTGGGGCAGAACAGACTGGTTATATCTCTATTTCTTATCATCGCTAATTACTCGAAGAAAAGGTGCAGCCTGCCTATCTTCGTGTCAGCTTGTTTAACTTTGGTGCTTTATTAAAAAAGACTTCTTACTCATTCACCTTTCCTTCCCACGAGGAGTCCAAACGATGAGTCACCAGCAGACGGAGGGTTACATTTCATCCAGACTGTTTTTCTGTTACCGCACCCACACACACAAAAGACAAGTCATCTCAGGTGAAATGAATTAGGTTTGGTGGCTGTCAATCACTTTATGATTGACTGGTCGTGTGAAATGTAATGCTTCTGTAAAAGAATGATAAAGTCTGATTGGACTACAATGAAATGAATTTCTACTGAAGACTCCAAAACCTCAGTTACTTGTTAAGAGAACATAGTCAAGGGATCCAAACAGCCAGTGATTAAAGAGACCATAATTATTAGGAAATGACGTGTTCATCAAAACTCTGTTTTTTTTTTATATTATTAATAAACTTTATTTTAGATAGCACCATTCCTAACGCAGTCACAAAGTGTTTAAGTAAATAAGTGTGCTTATTCATTTTTACACAATTATATAAACAGAACTGCAATTCATTGAAAAAATAGGCAGATAAAAATAGTATAATAAAGTAAATAATGAAACAAATAATACAAAATAAATTAAAGTATTCCTTGGGACATTATACTAATAGTAAGATGAGTGACAGTTAATCATTTATTTATAGTTTTTGGATGCATGCACAGGATCAGGCGCTGCTGTGACTCATGGTAGGGTTGTCCGTCAGTGTGGGGGGTGTCTACTTGTATCGAACGTAACCACTGTCAGGAGATAACGTTTTATCTCGCTGATTAACTGGCTTTATCGATGGCAGCGCTCCCACACTCTCATTCACTGTCTATGTCTCTTAACTAATGTTTGCCCTCTCTCACTCTCCTTTTCAAACCATCGATCACAAACAAAAGGGCACTTCTTCGTGTCTCTATTATGCAGCGTAAATGGCGAGTCAGACTCAGGCTTAGTAGCAGGGTACATGAAGTAAAAAAAAGCCAGAACACAACAGGTAGAGTATCAGAGTTTAGTCCATGAATCCACCTGGATAGCCTCAGCTTCAGAGACATTTCAGCCTGAATGTGGAGGTTTGACCATTCTGATCGTCTGATTTGTGGCTGGAGCGTGACGCTGGGCTGTGTTTTTCCAAATCTCCTCCCCCGCAGGTCACTGCGTTTTTTGGTAGACACCCTTGCGGACCACACCGCTGCAGCCAAAACCACTCAAATGAATGGAAAAACCTGTGTTTTCGCTGCATCTCTGGGTTCTGTCTAAAACCTCTAAGGGTAAACTTGATTTTCTCAAGTGTTTTACGGTAAAGCAGAACACATTTAAAACAAACCACAATGACAAAAATAGTCAATAAAACAAGTCGTATAACATAAATGGAATAAAGTTAAGGCTCTTTTAACAAAGTGGGTTTTTAAAAGTAATTTCAAAGAAAAGGCAGAATTTGCAGCCCTGATCTCCTCAGGCAGGTCATAACATCGTCTCAGAGCCCTGACTACTCTGACTCTGTCACCTTTGTTTCTACATCTGCACCAAGGATCTGAGGATCTCAGGGTGGGAGAGAAGGGACATACAGTAGGGCACTCTTATTTCTCTCTCTTATGCTGTCTCACTCATTCTTGGTAAAACTCATACCAACCAGTTTTATGTCTTTATTAGATAGTGACAGCAGAGAGTTGGCATGAAATTACTTGAAAGAAAGGAAAAACTAATTTTACAAGATTAAATGCCTGGAGATAAATGTATTCTTTCACCTTGTAAGAAGTACATTTGAAACTAAAACTGAAATCATCCAGCATTTACGAGGTACTCAGCCATAAATCCAGACTTACTGGCCACATATTCGGTATAGCCTCGGAAATAGAGCACAAAACAGGCTTATAAAATATCATTTTACAGTTTTGGGGTTTAGCAACAGTTAAAATATCGAGCAGGATACGGAAAGTTTGCACATTGTCAAATAACACAACGATTGCCAATATGAATGTGGAGATGAAGGAGGATGGAGAGGTGCAGGAAACTCAGATTACTATCTGATTAGACCTGAAATGAACTGGAAAATGAGACAACCGCGCGAGCATATGTGCATGTATGGAACGTAATGCCACAGTGTTTATGTGTGTGTGTGTGTGTGTGTGTGTGTGTGTGTGTGTGTGCAAAGACTGAGTATAGCTGTACTATGTTGTGCACATGTTTAGCCGTGTTTTTGGCATGTGTCGGTGTACATGTGTGGGAGTCAGATCGTTTTCACACCGCGGCTGAACAGGGCCATGTGGGCCGGCCATCTGGAAGACGTTTCCCATTTCCTCGAACATTCCTCCTGCGAAGAGGAACACAGGTCCACAACTGCATACAGCTGGAAGACAGAGAGAGAGACACACACATTGTGTGTGTGTGTGTGTGTGTGTGTGTGAGAGAGAGAGGTCTCCTTCTGGATTTTCTGACTAAACATGTGAAAGTGTACCCACAGGAAACAATAGTTGGCAGAGACTTCATCGCTTCACAGAGAGACTCTCCCACTATCTACCTCTCTGTCTTCTTCACACACACATGCACATGCTTCTTCCACCTTTCTCTTTTTTATCTTTATCCCAATTTCATGGCCTTGCTAGAAGCTACTTTCCAGAAGGGCACTCTGACTTCTGGACCACACACTGCTGAACAAGGCACAACAGCAGTGCTGCAGAATTTAAAGCTCCTCAAAATAAATCTGAGCTGGATGGGCTTGGCATAGTAGTATTTGTTACCTGTGAGCCATGAACTCACTGAAATGAATATCGTCGCTGTTACTGGTTCACTGGCACAGAAAATATAGATTTTTTTTTTCCTGCTTATCAGAGAGTCGGGACATATGACATGGCTGAACACACTGAAAAAAACTCTTATCTTAAGTTAAAACTAACAGTATACTGACAACAAATCAAGTTTGCTGGACACGATGTTGAGTTTTACAATGCTTTATTTGGATTTTATCACTATAGTGAACACAGGTAGGGTAGCCCAGGTACACGGCCCTGTGATTATGGACTATGGGATTGTTGCCATTTTTGTGCAGAAATTTATGTTCCCCAGAAAATGAATCCTATTGACAGGTGATTCCCAGACTTTACCTATGGCGCCACCAGCCAATTGATATTTTTGGTTTGGAGCAAAATACTTGACAACTGTTAAATGGATCATCATGACATTTGATAAACAGAGATATTCATGGTGCCCAGAGGCTAAATCTCAAAGGTTTTGGTGAGTCCCTGAGTGCTCGTACAGTGCCACTTAGTTCTGTGTGAAATAACTTCACATGTATGGATTGGGACAAAACTGGATGTAGATTTTCCTGGTTCCCAGAAGATGAATCATTAAGCACTATCATCAGGTGCTGATGAAGCCAATGTGACATTGTGGCCAAATGTGTCATAACAACAATGGGGTCCATCAAATGATGCACACCGGCCCAGAAAATATTTGTAAAACAGTGGATCTTTTTTTTTCTTTTCTCACAACTGCACATTGTTTTACTATCAAAATTTGATCCATTTGGTCTAATATTGTTTGAAAAGTCTAAAAGAGCTTCACAATGAAATTATTTTTACCCCACTTCAGTTAAGAAGGCATAACCGGAAATTTGTCACTGGGCTGGTTCTCTAGTCTGCTTGCTGTGGGTCTTTGTTCCATGAGCCACTGAGCTGCTTCCATAAAAACGAGCACTGCCTCCAACACTTTATCAAATTCATTTTAAACATCCATAGTTTGGAACTATTTAGAAAATATGATGTTTTAAGTTGCATGTTAGCATGCTGATGCTACTCATGATGATAAGTTGGACATGAAAACCTGTTGAAGATGGTCAGCTGGATTTCTGTGTACACCTACTAGAGGAGCCTTCAGACATAAATAGTTAGCCAACACATTTGATGCTCAGTCGTACCTGAAGAAAACAGTGTTCCTGTCTTGTATCGTCTTGTTTATTAACCCTCTCTGGCACTAAATTCTCATGATCCAAAATTTAGCAGTAGACGAAATTATGGTAAATGTAAGGCAAGAAGTCACGCTGAGCTCTCTGATTATAAGGCCATTTGCAGTTTTTAAAGTGTGTGATTGCAGTTCTTTTCTCTCTGACCATGCATGGCATGTGTAATTTAATTTTTCAGTACAAGAAACTTACAAAGATATGACAGAGTTACACATAAAAACATGCTAACATGCAACAAATATAACCAGAACACAGTATAGCACCGTGTGTATACACCAGCTAGAAAAGTTTTCACAAAGAGAAATCTGAACAAAAAAGAAAAGAATTGAAAAACATGAAGAAACAATAGAAGAGCAAAGGGCGGACAGAGAATAGATGGACAAAGCAGTCAAGTAATGAAAAGAATGGAGTGAGAAATGAGAGAAAAGACATGGATTGGGAAGAATAATAGTCTGTCATTAGTGAGCATTAATTGATGTTTTAACCTCATGACAGCCATTTTAATACTGTTCTGTTCCACTGTGGAACAAGTGGGTAGAGATGGAAGACAGAGGTAAAACGGGGAACTGGGGTGTTCGGACGAGCATGTGAGATGTTAATTGCACTTTAATAGAACAACATGTCATAGTCTTACAGATAACAGGGGGGAAATTGCCCTGTCAACACCACGCAGTTACTGTATGACAACCTGCACATGTAGTCATTAGCTGATACAAAATGTTTCATTTTCTGCTTTTTGTCTTCTTTCTGACTGTTCTGTCTGTTTCATCCCGCCCGCTTAAATTATACGAGGAGAAAGAAAAATCCTTTCCTCAATTAAACAGGAAATCTGGGGCTTGTGGTTAAAGAAAAAAAAAACAAATGCGAGCGCAGTGGCGTGTCAGAGAGAAGCCACACTTTCCTGGCTTCATCAGTGAAAAAGCCTGTTGTGCAGGATCAACAGCCGTGTGTGGAGAGAAGTCACTTGAAAGCGCACACACGTTCAAACACGCCCCTGTCTGTGTTTGCATGTACAGTAGAAACAACAGGAAACTGAGACTAAGCCACTAGTTTGAACCTGCGGGAGGTTTGCAGAATAGAAAACACACACAGACGCACAGACATCTGAACACATACAGGTTCATTACAAGTTCAGTGCCGAAACAGCAAACTGCTTGAATAATGAAATGACAGGTGTGTGTGCCTGAGATAGTGGCTGGCTGTTTGTTTTAGTCTAATAAAAGCGGGCCGATGTGTTTGGACAGGCTTTTGATCGTATAACTACAGCTGGACCGTCACAGCTGGCCTCCGCAAAGTCTTTGCTAAGCAGCATTGAATAGTAAAGCTCCTTCATGTATCCTAATCACAGCCTGGGTACACGTGAAAAATTCAATTAGGAGAATTGTGACATGAAGCATGTTTTCATTTATTCATTTCATTCAGTTTAAAGTGGAAAGTCCAGAAATAAAGGGGAAAAAAACAAAATCCTCAAAATTTGATGACTATGGTAGAAAAGTTGTTGATGCAGCAAAAATTGCAAGACTGAGTTAATCATGACGTACATGAAGCATGTGATTCAAACCTCCACTGAAGCTTGCATTAGTGGATAGAACAAACATTTTGTGGCTTTTATGGGAATTTGTTTCGTTCCCTTTTGGACTTTATTCTGAAATCTCAGCAATGTTAATGTTATTAGTACCAAAGTAAGTTGTAACCGACTTGTAATAAACCAAAATGATGATGGTTTTGCCATCAGTTTGGCCTGACAGGTAGCTCTAAATACTACAACACCCATGAGTCTCAACCACCAGTCAGTCAAATCCAGACTGCTTTTATTATCTCTAATATATCTTATCGAGATGCGTGTCAGGACAGGTCGGCTTCTCAGTACTCTACTTAACGTTGCACTCCAACAAAATTGTTGTTGAGTCACAATGAACAGTTTCAAAAAAATGATCCAGAGATATTGCATAATCAAAACAAACATATTGAATAAATACTCCCTTCTTTGGAACTGACAGCAGCAAAATGACCCACAAACACAATTTAAAGGGGAAGTAGTTTCTTAAAGGGCCAGGCAGGTCAGGGAATTAAAGTCCCCCTACAGAAAACCTGTGTTTTCTGAACACATATGTATATATATTTATATAATTACATACACACACACACACACGTCATATAAATTGATCAGATCATGGAGGATAATCCGCACCTGTTGTCATGGAGAACATAGGCTCCATGACAACACCATCAGATTTTTTTCATTTTCAGACTTGTTGTCTTCAGCCCCAACTGACTCAAGTGAAATCACTTGAGGACATTTATCAGACTTCACATACTGTTACCTTTAATATTTGTATGTGCAGACCACTGACAGTATAAAGAATGGAGGGTGCATGGGTGACTTCACCTGCAGGTATCTTAAGAGCCTTTTTGAAGCTCAAGTATAATATAACATTTTAAAAAATTAAATTAAAATTTCATTTTTTTTTTCACATAAAAAAATGAGATGTTGACTTTAATTAAATTTATTTTGTCAACAGGTTCCATGTAATTGTAAGTTATTTCAACTCAAAAATGTTGTTAGGGGTTCAGTTACATAACATTTTTGAGTTTAAATAACACAATTACATGGGACCTGCTGACAAAATAAATGTAATTAAAGTCAACATTTCATTTTTTTGAGTGAGGTTACTGCTTGTTCCAGGCCTGTATCTCACCTTTGACTTTTTATTCTAGAACAGTAGAAGCATATTTGCATATATTTCTGTGAATGTTTACTTCAGGAACCCCGGACACCAGAAATAACTCTGGTTTAAGCTCAGAAGGAGGAGTTTCCAGACAGATCAGTGTATGCATCCTCTGTTCTCAAGACTTGATAGAGTTTGGAACTGAGCAGGGGGTGTCACTTTTTTGCCAGCCACACACACACACACACACACACACACACACACACACACACACACACACACACACACACACACAGTCACACCAACCCTGGCGTGCCAACCCTGTTTTCTGAATCGACTTGGCAATCTCCATCGTTCCATCATCAGTAACACTTTAGTGGTCACAGAGAGCTCTTCATAAAGTCTTATTGCTGCTTTATTTATGAGCTCGCTGTCATCAGAACAATGAGCCTTTCAATAACACGCCATGGATAATTACCATAAAACAATGGCCATTATCGCGTTAATGATGTCGTTAAGATATGCGCATTGGGACCATCGCATGAGCTTATGAGGTGAAGTTGTGGGCTTGATCGACCCGCGGAAGAGTTTTCTGTTTGGCTCGGTTTATGACTTTTTATTAGCTGATTGTGCAGGGAGGAGGGGTAATCACTCCTTCTAACACTTCAAGCTACATTAATGGGGTGAAATGAGGTGAATGGAGGCTGCGGTGACTTCTTCAAAGAGTGCTGAGTTGAGAAACAAAAAAAGTAGTAGACATGTTAGAATGTGATCTAAGCATCAGCTGTGAGTTTGCTGACCTGATCCCTGAGGGAGATCTTGGACAGTCTTGGACTTGGGGAGGCCTAGCAGACTATGATGGGATCATGCTGGTCCATTAGTAACTCACTGCCAAATTGTGTAATGTATCCAGAGTAATTAGACGGATTTCAAACTCAATCCTAAATTGAACAAGAAGCCACTGTAGTGAAGCCAGCGTCGGTGTAATCTGGGAACACTGTGGAGTCTGCAGCAGAATTTTAAACTGACTGTAGACGTGTGTACAGCTTCTTGGCTTCAACAAGTATATAATCCATTACAAGAGTCCAGACAGGAGGAGACAAAACAATGAATAATTTGTTGGAGCTGTTGGAAAGGGGTGTAGTTTGACTAAATAACTGACGTTTCTCAAAATTCAACCGGAAAAGATGAACGCCCGGTTTCTGGAAACCACCTCAGAGCAAGAAACCAGGTGTAATGATGATGCAAGTCTTTGTTGAGAATTGAGAAAGTTCTGGTGAGATATGATGCTGCTTTCAATGATTAATACTCAGTTTGCTTGGGTTACATTCTACAGCTGGAGGCTTTAAAACAGCTAGAATCAATATGTTTATGACAGTGGATCCCATAACTACTTCTATAAGAAGGTGTCGGCCTTCCTGAAAAGTTTCCATCAACTGTGCAGACTTTTATTAAATATAAAATTGGTTTACCTGCTCGAAACTTTCCTGTTTTGGCTCAGTCTCGCTGTGCTATTATCTCGTTGCAGCAGGCTGAAAAGGGCTCTAAACACCAAAAGTACACTAGCTGCTCAACTCCAAACTCCAGACAGACACAGTTAGCATGAAATGAGTAGCAAAAGAGCCAGACATTTTCATCAGGAGTTAGTACACCCTCATAAATAAAGGTTTGAGTTGAAAAAGTGGTTCTTCACGGTCAGGGCTGTCCAAACTTCTTTTAAAGAGGGCCAGATTTGACAATGTGCCGATGCCCGGGGTCAATACTAACATTTGAAGAATGCAAGATGTACAAATGTTTTGTAACAATTTTATTTTCGTTGTCACAATATATATATATATATATATATATATATATATTTTTAATGACAATGTAACCAAATCTAAACCAATCACGTGTGAACAAATCTAAAAACCAGTTCTGCCTTTCCTTCACATCTGAAGTCAGATAACAAAGAATAAATTGGAATATGTTAAACTTGCATGAAGCTGAACCTCATGTTCATTCTAAACATGACTTATTATGAGTAATGCAAAGTCTGTTAACATTCAAGTTTAAAACATATCACTCTTGTCCTTTTCTTTAACAAGATCATTCAGAAAGTAATATTTAGTGTCACATCTACAGATATATAACACCAGCAGTTAAATCCTTAGAGGTTCAAATACTTCATTATGTCAACAACAAAAGACAAATCTTCAGTCATACAGTATCTGACAATCCTAGCAGCCCATAAAATATATATTCGAAATATGAAGCTTCGGGCCGTGATTGGCCCCCGAGCCGTACTTCCCTGGCCCTGGACATCCCTGTTCATGGTGGTGCCATAGGGGAACCTGCATGGAACCTTTTATCTAATGGTTCTTCAAAAAACCATTGATTACCGAGAATTTGGTGTAATCACTTTGTTCTTTGGTCTGACACTTAGAACACATATTTATTCTTACTTTAATTATTATCAAATTACTAATTGCTCTCTGTACACAATAGTTGTAGAATATTACTCTTCAATTAGAAATGGCACCAACAATAATTTTTACACACAGCCACAGGTTAGTCAATAGGTTAGGCATTTAGCAGCCAGTAGTTAAAGCTATACATACTCTAGGTTCACAAAAAAGGCTGTTCTGTGATGTTCAAACTGTGCCTTTGTTGGTTTTTATCAAAACCAACAACCATCAACTTAACAAACAAGTAATCAGTACTCCAAAGAACCTCTAAAGGAAAAAAAAAATTAAACATAAAAAGGTTCTTCAAAGTGCATCACAGCACTTATCGAGAACCAGTTTTTCTTCAGAGTGTAGAGACCAAAAACAGAGCTACAAGAGAGTGAACATCAGACGTACATTCATCAGGTGGCCTTAAACAACTCCAAGTGAGTCAAAGTATCCACCTGCCACCTGATTTGGACAAGTGCTGCAGGTTTTACAGAAGGAGGTTGGAGTAGTTTAGTAGAAGCCAGGTCAGGCCCCTCGTATCCTGCTCTGAAGTCCTTGGAGCAGAAAGTCTTGTCTCTGTTCCAGCAGACAGTTAGCATGCTGGGCATCTCACCGTAAAAGTGCTTCAGGGGGAAAAGCATCGTTACGTAATTCCAGCCAGCACATGTCAGTGCCAGAGAGGTGGCATTTGGTGAGACAGTGGCAGCAGTAACCTCCCACCACACACACACACACACACACTCTGCTGATGGTTGCGATCCAGAGAGCTCCAGGACAGCAGAGAGAGGAGAGGGGTGCGTGTCCAAGGAAAGAGAGCTGATCCATGAACTAATTTGGCGAGGGGAGAACAGTGACATGTCCTATGCAGGAAAAGAGCCAGCAGCTGATGGAAGATGGGCCCAGGGCAGGGGTGGAGGACAGAGAGAGACAGGGCTCTTGGTCCTTTTACCCACAATCACTTGGAGCTACTGGCCCTTTTCAGTGTGAGCTCCCCAGCTGGCTGCAGAATTAGCTGATAGGAGGCCAATTTTACATTTGGCTGAGGAGGGAGTGAAAGAGAGAGCAATCAATGGAAACAAATGTTGGGTGTTACTATTGTTGTAGAGCTTTGTGAGGGACTGTTAGGGTGCTGAAATGATCAGTAGGATATTTTGTGGTGTGTTAAATCCCATCATGCTTCATTAAAATCCGGATATGCTGAATATGAGGAATAAGTTTATAGTTTAAATTTCACACCATTAAAAGTAAGCTTTTATCCAAGTCTGAAGCAAATTCAGGACACTCATGCATATTTAACACAACCCTGAATCATGTGTGACACTGTTTTAAGATTAAGTCAGCATTCCTCAAAGGTTTTCTGCCATGCCCCCTTCAGAAGTTCACACATATTCTGGACATACATATAGCTATAGAGACTAAAACTGTTTTTGTACCAGGCTGTAAACATGTTTATTTCTGCTGAGAAGTTATGGGGACTTATGGAGATTGACTCATTCTGTAACCAGCCTCAAGTGGATGTTTAAGGAAATGCAGTACATGTTTTTTTTTTTATGTATTATTTATTCTCCAGGAAGTAACTCAGTCTTGCTTTAAATGAGCTAACTTCGTACCAACACCTGAGAAAACATGGCTTTAATCAGTCTTAACTTGGATTTAGTTATCTACATGAAGTCTGAAAAGTTTTTTTGTGGTATCATTTCAATAATACTCAAATGTTTGTGCTACATTTTGGATGAATATAGTTTCTATGAATTTGCTTGGCTGGGAATATTTTTATGTATGAGAAAATAATGAAAAACATAAATAAATATAGAATCATATCCTGATTTCAGACCGTGTGCTGCTTGCACACTGTACGTACTCAGCAGACTAATGTATTAGCTTGGAGATGAAGTTTTACCCTCCGTACCTTGGGTTTCTGCAAGAAGAGGGATGGACGGGACATTGAATAATAGAGTGAGAAGCTGAAAATCCACGGCCTTGGCATAGAAAGAGAAAGAATTATTGAGTGAGAAAATGAAAAAAAAAGAAAAGCTCAGAGAGGTGTGAGTGTGGAGGAGACTGGGCTGCTGTGCGAGGACTTTGATAGTGTCACGAGAAGGGCAGCATGGTCTGAGCTGCTCTCCTCTTCCTCCTGCTGACCCCTCAGGCGCAACTGTCGTTCTTCTTGACACACACACTTTCACACATACACACAGACATGTTAGTATAGTATAGTTGGATTTCACTGTTGCCTGAGGCGAGAGGTTGAGGCTCAGTCACCGCTGGCTGTCTCAATAAAACACGAAACACATATATCCCTCTTTGCAAGATGGCCGCTCAGACACACACACACACACACACACACTCCTGGTTGAGGTATGGGCAGAACGCCTAGAGAGAGTGGCTGACCAAGCCAGGGGCTGAGATCAGCCAAACTCTGACTCCATTTCCCAGGAGGCCTAGCTGTTACAGCTGCCCCAGACTGCCACCCCATTTACCAAAAGTCCTGCCTGTCTCTGTAGTTGAGGAAGCCGTCGCTGTCGCCATGACTACAAACTGCAAAAAAACAAAAAAAAACAAAAGACAACAACAACAACAGCAGCGGCGCTCAGGCCAGGTGTCCCGCGTGTAACACACTCATTTAAATGCCGTCAGCTGTGTAAATACAGAGTAGGAAATCAAAATTGCATCTGACAGGAGATTTAATTATATTTGACTGCTGGGCCATCGTTTTTTTTTTTTTTTTTTTTTTTTTCCTCCTTTGCTCAGACAGTCTAAGCGACTTATGATTGCTGCTTATGTTCATTCACTTCACCCGCCGTTTCCCAGACCACGACTCAAACTCACAACCAGAGAATGTGGAAAGCCCACCAGGGAGTGGGGGAAAAAAACGACTGTACTTTATATGAAATGACTAAGATGACTTAACAAGATTCTGGGCTGAAGGGAGGGAGGGAGCTTTGGCCTTACTTAATCTAGCTGGAGCTTCTTAGCAGCTTTTCTCATTGGCACACAAGTGAGGGGGGGGGTTAATGGTGTTTTAATTAAAGCTGCATTTGGCTCGGCTTACGGTGCGAGACAGGCTCTTCATCCTCCCTCTGTGACTTCCCCCTCTGTTTTCAGACCAGTTCCTCATGCCCTGTAAAAAATATTTTTCATCTCAGTAACTCGAGCAGATAGATTGTGCTATTTTAGTTGAATACAATTACAGCCTTTGGTCATCAAGTCATCATAATTTGGTCATCTTTTCCATGGTCATCCGCGGCAAATTGCAGACACAGCTTTACTCAATGCATGAGCATGCTTGACCACATGTTTGGTTATTAGTAACCAGCTAGTGATGTAAACTGAAACCCTGCTGTCTTCAGTTGCGACCGCTCAAATCTTTGCTGTTTAACTCCAGCTAATGTAACGTTAGCTCGTCCAGATCAAGGACTCGGAAGGTTAGCATTAGCTCTTGCTTTGGACGACACAACCGCTCCCTAAAAGTGAAGCCAAAACTTCTCCATTGCGCCCCGACGGCTGGCTGCATCATAAATCCTGCCCCCTCCATGTTAGATGACAGAACATTGGCCAAACTAAACAATTAAAGTACAAGTCAAACATTTTTCCCAAAGATGGTTTATGTTGTGTAATTCTTATTACTCTTGTTTAAGTGTTCATTTTTCTGATAAGTTTGGGGCATTTGTGTCATGATTGACAGCTGAGCACTGCTCACAGTTGATTCAGTGTATGTGCAGGACCAACCTTGATCACTACTGCACAGGCTCTGGCTCCAAACGACATCAGCAGTGTAAGATGCCAGCAGCCGATAGTCTGGCTTCATTTCTGGGCAGCGGGAGGAAGTGGAGACGTGCCGTCCATCTTTATATACAGTCTATGGTTTGAGAAGCTAATGTTACTGTAACTTAATCACTGTCATTGTCACTTAAAGATTTCTTCGTTCAAAAAAAGTTGAGCTAAACTCAGGAACTAAAAGTCCCCTTTGCACATTCCTGTCTGGATTTCCGCTGCATATGAAGAACATTAGGAAAATTAGATTGTTGATGGATTCCATCTTGTTTGCTCTTGCTCTCTGTCCTTTATTGTTGTTTTTATATTGGTCAGAAGAGTCTCGTCTAGTCAGTTGTTTTAAACATGTTAAAACCTTAAGATTGGCACAAAACTTTTTTTTTTTTTTTAATGAATGAAGCAGTGCATAAGTTATAGTTGCCATGGTGTCTGTCAGTCAGCAATGTCAGCCCTGCAAGCTCCACCCCTTTAGAAAGGACTACCTCCAGGAGCAAACATGTTCTTTTAACACCTGGAACTATTACAGGAGCTTAATCCCTGGTCAAAGTGCAGGTTTAGTTCCTGAGTTCCTCAAAAGGTTCTTGGCTCTCTGGGTAACTTCCAGTGGAAAGGGCCCATTAGTCAATGTCAGTGGGCCAGACAAAGCTAAAGTTATGTAGCTTTGGCTCATGACGCAACGCATTGCGGTCAGTGTGTGCTGCACCACGAGGATGGAGTTTCACTGCCTGCAGGTCTAATGTGCAGCCAAGAGAAGTGGCAAGGAAAGAAATATTGAAAGAAAAAGCACAAAAACTTCAGATCCTGATTCAGGCCAAAAAGAGAATTACACATTTTTTTCAGGCCCGTTAAAGTTGAGAAGACAACAGGCTTTAGTGTTGTACAATATTTCATATCAGTCTTCTAAAAGAACAAAACACACCATCTTATTTTTATGTGTGGTGTTTGGACGTTACTACTCTGTCCTCCAGGAGACATTTCTCATTCTGTAACAAACGTGAAGTGAGGCTGTGATGAACTGGCGATAAAAGGCAGATAGCTCATGACAGATGCAATTATATGTAAGAACTGTATTATTCTGATGTAATAAAGAAAGCAAAATATTCAAGACCCTGCAACTGATCTGTTCCACGTTATATTTAAGATGAGGTGAGCTTCAGACTGCATTACACTGATGGATACTGCACAGAGGACTGGCATGATTAAGTGATCAGAGTGCAACAATGGTCATATATCGCTAATGAAAAGTGGAACCGTGCATGTCAGTCAATCAAACTGATGCATGTGATGTGTTATATACAGTACAGAGCAAGTGCAATTGTGTATGTGTGTGTGTGTGTGTGTGTGTGTGTGTGTGTGTGATAGAGAGAGGTTTTAGGGTCAGGCTGAGCTGTAGGTGTTAAAACTAAAAAAAGAAAAGGTCAATAAAGTTCAGCAGTTTGTGTTTTTCCATCTCCATAACAATGTGAGAGGTGTAAAAATCAGTTGTCTGTCAGTACAGCTCTCTGAATGCGTGTGTGTGTCGTAAGTGTGATCATCTCAACAAGATTTCCCCCCAAAAAGTTATTCAGTGTAGGATGGTTGGCTAAGATGGTCGCAGGTTAAAGGTCGATCTACCTTGTATTAAAGGTCCAGTATGTCAGATTCAGAGGGCTCTATTTACAGAATGTAATATTTAAAACTATGTTTTCACGAGTGTGTAATCACCTGAAAATTTTTCCAAGAAACAAATCAGTAACATTTATCACTTAAGATTACTACATGACTTGCCATTGGATAACGTAGGTTCCTGCATCAGTTCCAACCAATCACCTAATTGAGAAACCACTGAGACCATGTGACATATAACAACCACGATGCTGAAATCAATGGAGCTTGAACTGTGGTCTTCCTGTCTTCTAGGGATGAATTCACTGATATTTTATATTTGTCTTACAGTCAACACATCCTGAAAGGACCAAAATCAGTACATTGATTCTTCCACGTGTGTTTTGTGTGTGTGTGTCCAAACTCTGATATAATGTATCTTCTTCTTCCTCTGTGCCGCAGAGAGCTCCATTGTTGTCCAAATACTATTAAAAACACATCAGTGAGCCACACTGTTACACCGTGTGACAAATGTGGATTAATTCTGCCGCTGAAAATAGTCCCCAACAGAATGCAACATTTCCTCATGTTTGAGGAACATTCATTAAAACAGCAGAGCACAGCTGTTGAAGGAGATCTTTTAACTACAGACAGATATTTGTGACTTTTTTTAAACTACAGACAAAGTAAGAGACAGACTAAATCACTGCTGGTTTTAGTCTTCATATACATATTTTATTGACAATAAGAATAGAAAATATCCCAATTTAAGATATTATAAGGACAGTATCAGTAATGTAGCCAGGACCACCTAAACTGAGACCAAGTCAAGACCAAGACCAGAGTGTATTGAGACGGAGACAAGTCCAAAACCAATTGCTGGCAACTATCACCCAGTACCGATCACTGATCACAGGGTCTGTTTGAAGAGTTTGATTTGTTGGATGAACGTTGCAGCTCGTGGTCTTGTGGTTAAACCTCGACCACACTGGTGTCTGCTCTACAGACCTTAGAACAACTTTTTAAACCATTTCTCAGCCACGTCTATCGCCATTTTACCATTATTTTCGCCTCAAGTGTAAACATGTTTTCAATTATGACACTGTGCAGGGGCAAATTAGACAAATTTTCAAATTTGGTGATTGATGGAAAACTGGTCTTGAAATAAAAAAGAAGTCGTCTTGGTCAGAGACCTTTTAAAAAGTGGTCTCGTGACCAGTCTAGAGACCAAGATTGATCTGGAGTATTACAACACTCAGTACTCTGTCCCTGCAGGCCCAGGCTGATGTGCTCATTTACAGCAAAACACTGATGTAAAAACCCAAAGAGCAACATGGTAACATAACAATATTGTTTCGACTATAACAAGTATAATAAATAAATATTTTTCATGACTCGTGTCTCCTTTTCAGGCTGTTCTCCTGTCCTGTAAACCCCATAAAGATATATTTGGCTGTGGGCTGGTACATCATGTTTATACCACATTGTGTATTTGCACATAGTACACAATACTGCATGTACACGTTAGTGTATGCGCAGTATGTTCAAGCAGGCTTCCTGTTTGCATGTGTATGCATTGGCATCTACTGTATATCTGCTCTGTGTACGGACACGTGTGTTCATATACAAATGTGTGTATGTGCGTGTGTATGCATACGAATGTGTAAAATCTGCTTGTGTGTGTGTGAATGCTATAAAAGTGTTAAATCAACCACAGCGACACAGACACACACACACACACACACTGTGTTTATGCGTGGATTGGCAGAGTGAGAGCTATAGAGACTGAGAGTCTCCTATAATTGAGGTGTGCTGGGTTTCGCACATCATTATCAGTGTGTTGGAATGCATCTGCTACACCGGGATGGTAGGTGTGATGGTAAACAACGCTTTTGCGCCCGGTGATGGCGTCATCAACCTTGGACCACACTGTGAACCGTCCAGACAGGCTCAATCCGTCTTCACCTCATCTGTTCCTTCTCTGTGAATCTGCTCTGGAATAAAAGATGTAGTCACACGTGACAGAGTGTTCCCCAGCTTCAGTGTTTTATTGAAAGTATGAAGAATAATTATTCCAAGAGGGACATTATCATCGTTTCTCTTATTTCTACATTCCGTGGCTGCTCTCAACCTCTCCGACTTACTCAGTACTTCATCTCCATACGCCTGCTGCATTAGCCCATTCTCTTTATATTTTTCAGCACTGAAGTCGGCTGACTGAACTGATACGAGGGGCTTTCGAATGAGAAAAAAACTGCACATCAGAGCTACTTGTGCTGATTGAGAGTCATTTGGAGCATTTCAGATTCACGCCCGGGTCAAACCTGACCTTTTTTTTTTATTTCACTCTGCGTGGAGAAGTCTGTGAAACAGCCTAATCACTCAGACATTTTTTTCATGCTAAGGATTTGTTGGTGAAAAGTTCAACTTCATGAAACAAAGCAGATCACTCCGATTGGCGTCGAGTGATATTATCTTACCTGCTCTGAGCTCACTTTTAAGTGGCAGCCTCAGTCTGATTCCAGACCAGTACAGTTCAGCTAATGTCAGATGGGTTATTGGAAAAGTACATGGCTTCTCTTTCTGAACTAAAATGGTGAACATGGAAACATGCTAACCCACAGCACATGTGTGGCTTTAGAGCCATCGGCGTGTTTTAACCTGTCTTTATACAGGAGGGCTCACAGAGTTAGACACACTCACACCTACGAGCCATTCTGTATAACCACAGTGTGATCCAATCAATGCTGAGCAGCTCAGCTGGAGCAGCTGGAGGTTAAGGGCACCTCCACCTACTGTAATGAACACTCATTAGCATCACTGTTCTTCCTCTTACCTCTCCCAGATTAATCCAGTCTGCCACCGCTAGCTTTTCTATTTCTACATGTTAATACAACATTGTGTAACTAAGATTTTAACTCATCTTGATGCTACACTGATTTGCAAACAGGTGAATGGTGTCTCTGTCGTTTGTATGTCTGTTCTCACATTATGTAACTTTGTGCTCCGGGTTGGGAGAAATACGTAATGTTGTACGGCACTAAGTCACACACCACCAACTATTTGACGGACTTTGGTGAAACTGGATCATATTTTATGGAGAAAAATGTTTTCAGGTTTGTTTTACAGAGTTTTCTGATATACAGTGAAGTGAACTGCTGCCACCTGTAGCTGCTGTTAGCTAGTGTTAGCTCAGTTTGTTAGCCGAGCTGCCCGGACTGTGAGCTCAGAGCACCAGAGTAGTGTTAGTGTTTGAACCACAGGTGTTTTGGACCATTGAGAAGAAGAGGTTTTCAGGCCCAGGCCACGGGGGGAATGCTGAGAGTTAGTGGAGCCAGTGTCGTGTCAGAACTGGAGCTGGGAAAGCGGGCAATGTTACTGGTTTTGGCAGCCTCTGACATAATGGCAGAGGTGAGGAGGATGACACAAGAAGCTGAGAGAGTGACAAGAGTAAATCTGAGACTGACTTTTAGCCAGACACCGAGCTGGGCTTCTTGCTGTTGGACTAGTGAGTAATATTTAGTTGATCATGAGTATTATAATCATAACAAATCCAAGTGTACAGCTGTCCATATTTACTAAAATTAGGGCATTACATTGCAAAAATACCAAAATGTTTGATACAAAAGACTGTGTGTGTGTGTGTGTGTGTGTGTGTGTGTGTGTGTGTGTGTGCGCGCGCATGTGTGCACTGTTTAAAGGCAATGAAGCACCTGAAAGCTGGTCTGAGTAACACTGAAGTAACTAATAATTAACTCTGCTGTTGAGTAATTGTTGAAGTAATTACTTTTACAGTGAGTAATATGTAGTGAATAATTGATTAAATACCTTTATTATTATCTTTCTAGTTGTCATTTTACCAACCCAGATTAGCTGCAAGGATCATTAAACATGTATCTCAGATATGACATGACTTCTTCCGCCTCCCTGCTCAGTCCTTTTGGTTTGGTCCGTTCCTCTGATGGCCTCTCGCCCTGCATAGATAGAGTGCAGGCACTCAGAGACACCAAGGTTAATGCCTCTCCCCCTCTCATTGTCCGTAATGCTTCAGAGAGAGGGGGGAGCTAGAGGCGAAGGACAGCCTGTTCACTTCTAAGCGGACGGGGGCTGCTTGCTGTGAGAGGCCTGAGTGCCGCTGCGTCACCAGAGGCAGCTACAACAGTGCATGCGGAGAAGCATGAATGAATTGATTGTCGTCTGTCATGGAGATTTGACTTTGAAGAAACTCAAGATTTTTTTCATTGAAAGCACTCATCTGCATGGCTGAGGTGATCTGAAGCGCATTATTGAGGGCCTCCGTATCATTTGGATTTCATCTCTGAACAAGAACCCTTTCAGAGAAACAAAAAGCCCCCAAACCCCAGACAATCAGGGAGAGATTGCATAATGCTCATTTGGCGGCCGGCTGGGACATTTGGCTCTGATTTGGCTCCTCTTTAACCCGCAGAAAAAGAAAAATCAGCGAGGATTTGGGCTAATCCTCTTAGCCCTGTGCTTTCTCTCCCCCTGCCGACTGGAAGACGAATGTGAGCACAGGCATTCGGACCCCCCGATTGAGCCAAGTCTACCTCCCCCTCAGCATATTTTAATTGTGAAATGGATAGCGCCGGCTTCCTGGTGACTTGGTTGGCCGAGGGGCTTTTCCCATCGGCCTGCCAGGTTAGAGATCCTGCCCGAGGTCCTAGCCAAGACAGCCAGTGATAGACAGCATGATCAGAAACTGGCCAGTTATCCTCCGCCGCCTCCTGCTCCATCTATCTCTCTGCACATTTTCCAACGTCTTTCTTGTCTGTTTTTTTTTTTTTTTTTATGTTACCGCAAAGCTGCAACAAGCAGCTCATTTTCTGATCGTTGGAACTGTATTAAGAACAGAATGCTGTGGTTACATTATGGTTCTCTCCGTCCCCCTCCCTCCCTCCCTCCCTCTCTTTAACATCTCTTTTTATTTTCACTTACTCCATCTGTTTGTGTGCACTCATTCATTTCATAGCTATCTGAAAAATATGATATTTTCAATATAACTGCTTTTACAATAACTCCCACTCATACACAAAGAAGCTACAGTTTCAGTGCAAGACCAAGAAAGGGAACAGAAGCAAAGACACGAAGAGAAGAATAACGAGTTGGAGGAAGAAGCAATGAGTCAGAAAGTTGAAGTGAGGCAGAGAAGTCAGTCAAGTTGAAGTCGAAGACAAACATGGTAATCATTGACTGAAATATGCTGCAGAAACTTACTGATGAAACACAATCAATTAATAATTAATGGATCCTTAAAGTGACAGAAGTGGGATCAACTTTGAGGTTTGGACTGCTGATCAGACTAAATAAGGAATGTAACACCAAAACCTTACTGGGCATGTCGTTTTGGTATGTTCTCCACGTGACTCCAAACCTCACCAGGAGCGTTTCAAAAGCGTTTTGCCTGCCAGACTTTGTTAACTTGCTCATATTTGGTCAATCTCTTGGATTTTGGCTTTTACTACATTGAAATGATTAATAGTGAAACTAACTGGAGCCATGAAAATGTCACATCTAATAATTTTCCAACAACAACCAGTATTTCTAAACTGCTGTGTGAGAGCAAATGAAACCTTCTTTTATCGACTCTCTCTGCTTTCACACCAGGTGTGACCAGGCAAGACTCTTATTTTCTATGGCTGCACTCTCCTGAGCAGCTCTGTGAGACAGACCATGAACTACTCCCATTTTCCACCAGGTTTAGTGGCCAAAGTCCAGCTGAACTCAACTTGACTCCCAAACACGTTGACCTCTGTGATGGTCCAAGTCCAGTCTCACATTATGTTCAGCTTGTCTTGCACATGTAACACACTTCCTGTTGCAGGATACGAACAAACAGCACAGATCTGCTGTGATAAATGCTTTATTACATTCCTCCGTGACTCTTCACCCAAACACTATATGTGTGAATGAGTCTGTCTCTTTTCTTCCAAACCAAAAAAACCAAACTGCTGGACTCACATTCCATCCTGCTACTTCTCCATCTGAGCTTTTGTTAAACATGTAATGGATGTCCTCCATGCAAACACTGTTCACTGTACTTCTTCCTCTTGATGATGCCAATTACACTGTCGAGAAAACGAATGTTGAGATGGTCCACACCGTGTTGTAGTCTGTAGCATCCCTGTTAGCTGCGGTGAAGGATGGTAATGGCTTACAGAAGCCAATGCTTTACTTTGTGACTGTGCACATGTGTGTAAAAGATTGATTATACAGAATCACAAACACTCGGTGAGTGGACAAACTATTCTTTAGGCAACACTCCAGTCAACTGTATACAATAAAAAATACAAACATGTATGGCGTGTATCTGCTAGTGATGAATGATTTTTAATAAAATACTACCACCAGGCTTTTCTGTCTGTGTAACCCTGACACACACGCCACCATCAAACCACCACTGCTCTTCATGTCAGGTTTTATTCTTGAAATGTGTCCGAGTTTTGAAGTGCTGGAGCCAAAAATGAATTAGCGCACTTTGGCCCAAATGACACACCAAAAAAGAAAGATAATTATGACAAATGCTCTATCTGCACGGTGTTTGCTAGCGCAGCCTCCGGGCTCTTTCCTCCTGAATTAATGAAGCTCTCCGCTCTCTGGCAGCTTGTTGTCTTCTCTTTAACACACTCAAAGTCCTTTTAAATCTGGGTCCGACCGAGTGATCTGAAAGAGCGATTTTGAGTTTTGAATTTTAAATTATTTCTCTTTTATTTGGTGTTTTGTCCGCTGACAGGATGAACGTGACACTGGATTCTGAGTGTTATGCTTGCCATCCGTGTTAGTATACCCACTGCTTATACTCCAACATGCAAATTCCCAATGGATCATCATGAATGGATGATTAAAGCACTATCGACACCTTACTAACTGCTGCCATTCATTATCATTACAGCTGCATCACTGGCAGTGAGTCGACAGTAATACAGTACAGGCCACTTTTGTGTGTTAACATGATGTAAAATGACATAATCTCAGAATTAGAGGGCAGTAACCCGCAACAATCCACCTCTGTTTGAGGTTACTGTATATGTCAAGTCAAAAGTTCAGTTCTTAGTTGTGAGTGTGTGTGTGTATGTGCTGAGTGAAGCGCCATGCTACATCTGCAGTCTATTAAGCCTTCAGCACCACACCTTGGCCTATAAATCTCTGCTTCTTTAATATTCTCCAGTTTGTCTGGCCTCTGACCATGGCACGGTCCCTATGCTTGATGGCCAGACCCAACTCTCCGCTGACTCTTAAACATAGGCAGGGGCTTGGGGGTTTGAGGGTGGAAGGTGATGTGCAGAAGGATAAAAGAATATAGAATCCAATAAAAACAAGCTATGGATGAGAGAGAAGCGGGAGCTGACGCAGTCGTGTTTGAGGAGAGACGCGGCGCAGACTTGAATTAAAGATTTGGACAGATCCAGGCGCTGACATATAGAGCCTCGTTACTGATTTGTTTTTATAGAGTTCATCCAATTCCAAGTTGTGATTCACATAAAAAGCTGTGTCGCTGAAATCAGCTGCGTACATCAATTTTCCGCTGTTGGTATCAATATAGACCTCCTTTTAATGGTTTTATCATATTCTATGAAGTGAAACATGTAATCCCATTTAGCGCTAAAAAGATGATGAGAATGATGATGTCATGTCTTCACACATCTATTTTCAACACATTGACATGCACATCTAGAGATGAGACATGGTTAGAAATACTGTTTGATATTCACTGGAACTATTCGACCATCTTTGAAGATTGCTTTCTATGTGATACATTTACTTACATTTAGTCATTTAGCAACGGTTTTATCCAAACCCTAACCTGAACCCTAGGGGAACCAATCAAGGTACAATGTGACAAGGACATGTTGGTGCAGCAGTAAGCAGGAAATAGATTCAGCATGTCCAGTTGTTGGTAGTATTGGAGTGGAGGTACTCTCTGAGGGGCTGGAGGTCTTTAAAGGTAGAGAGGGTTGCCCCTGATCTGTAGGAACTGGTAGGACGTTCCACCAATGGAGCAAACAACGAGAAAAGTTTGGATTGCCCTGAGTGTATGGGAGCCAGAAGTTGCTCATTTGAGAAGCACAACTGTCTGGAACTTTTAGAAACATATGCCTGTATAAGGGCATTCAAGTAAGTGGGTGCAGAACCGGAGACTACTTTGTAGGCAAGCATTACTGATATGAATTTAATGCAGGCCTCTACAGATAGCCAGTGGAGCAGTGGCCGCAATGTTCTGGATCAAGAAAGGCTTTCAGTACCTGTTTCTATTTAATTTCTCACTACTTTCAACTAAACACATTTCAAACTAGGAGCATGTATTTTTACCTTTCATAAGCCACACCTGAAGACACTAACGTACAGCACATATGTTTCTCACAAAATCCCATCGTAGGAGACGGACAAGAACTCTTTCTTCTTTTTCTGTTCTCCCTTTCCAAACTGGCTCACCGTCAAGGAAAACTGCATATACTAGGAGAGAGTCACATGTAAAGGGTGGAACCCACCAAGTGTTTCCAGGTAATCATTCATCTAATGTTATCATCATTCATGTTAATGTTATCATAAAATTAAAAAAGAGACAGTTTAGCATTCTGAGGCTGATTCATGGTTATCACACAGAACCCACCCAAGTGTTTCCAGGTAACAAGTTACAAATAAACAGAGGCGATGTTTGGAGGCATAAAGGAGGATGAATGTCAGCATTACGGTATTCAACAATTTCGATTTCCAAGAATTTTCATGTGATTTTGAGGAGCCTGCAGGAGTAAAACCTTTTTTCACAACAGAGTGATGGTTAGCAGACAGTTATGAGAAAGGAGGTCAATGGTTCAATTAGGTCTTTTGAATAAACTGTTTAGACGTCTATCAAACTGTAACTCAGAAGAACTGTCATATGATTTTGGATTCTTCGATATAAAGGTGATTGAAATCTGGCCAGCAATTCCAGAGAGACAGACAGACAGAGGGACACACATACCCATCCAATTCCTCTGCTAGAGAAGCAAACATTCCTCCCAAAAAATATACATATGCACATGTAATTCACTAAAATACTCTCCAAACTTCATTATCCACCACCTAACCTCTCTTCTCCTGTGTTGCTACATCCTCTGAGTCTGTGTGTTCACCTCTCAGCGACCCCCTCCAATGCACTTCCACCCGGAGTCTAATCCAATCAGACACCCTGGGCATGTCTGCCCACAGCCCCCTCACCTTGCACTCAGCCCCGACCCATCCAGCCTCCCTCATGGGTGCTCTCTGTCAGCCACACTGTGAAAGGCTTCTTATTTCAAGGCTACAAAAAGCCTCTTCATCCCTAACTAAGAGAGGCAGAGCGATGGAGAGGGCTCTCAGACACACAGAAAGAGTGTCTGTGTGCATGTTTCTATCCTTAAAAAGTGTACCTACAAGGGTAGGACAACGAGGGAACTATTGAACACACAAGTTCATACAAACATGGAAAACACAGTAGGTCAAGCCTTGTTGCTGTGTGTGCATCACCTCAGCCATTTAGTGTGTGTGTGTGTTTGTGTGTTGGGTATACTTTCTTAGCTACGGATGAGCTGAGGTCAGGGTTTGTTGAGTTATCTTTGAAATCTAGCGGACAGTCCACCGGGAGCTGTGTGAGGCAGCAGAAGCAGAGTTCAGGGACAGAGTCAGACTGTCAGTACAGCCCCAGGCTCAGATACTGAAATCAAAACTGTGCCATCAGAGGCTGATAACGAAGACGTCAGTGTGAGCTTTCAGATACTCTAACTACTAAAAGAGGTGGGAAAAGGTTCAGCGCATGACAAAGTGTTCCCTGAAGAAGTCAAATTGTACTGCACATTCTAACCAAAACACCCGAGTGAACAAAAATGTAGCCATGGGTATTATTGAAGACTACCTTCCATCATGACACACACTCAAGTCCCAGCTGTTGGCTTAGCAGTGTGAACTGTCTTTTATTTGGTCTTGTGTTTCTTCATGAGCCTGCAATTAAAGAAGTGTATGGAAAATGTATCAAGGAAACTGTCCTTGACGTTTGTTCAAATGCAAAGTAATCAGTGTATGACAAGAAACCTTTTATGGTAATCTCTCTCAGAAGCAAAAGTTCTGAGTATTGTGGCCTTACAGCACCAGCACCGCAAAACCTCCTAAAGTCCTTGGTATGCTCCAAAATTCATGGATATGGACAGCATGGCTGACAGCAAACGGGCATGTAGTCCTGCTTACAAAGCACTGTGTGTAATATTGCAAGATTCTACACATTAATATGCACATCTAATCCCAATGTTCATTGCAAATGTAGGTGGTAGAAAGGTGGAAAGTTGGGATGTGGGCCTTTGGTTGATGTTGCCTTTACCTGCCCTAAACTGTTTCAGTTGTTGAATGCACACCATACTGTAAACATAGTTTGTTTACCAAGTCTGGAGTCTTCCTCCAACCTTAACCACACGCATATATACATATACAAACCATACACCAACCATGCGCAGATAGTGTAAAAAGTGGTCATTTCATTGACAGAACAAAACATCATTGAAGATAACCCAAGGTTTTGCACAACTATCCAATATCAATGTTGCAGTCTATGCACGTGGTCCATGGAGCCATAAGTTTAAGGCTGGATGTGGATATTGACAATTGGCATCCTCGTAGACATTGGCAGATGATCAAATTTGTGTCACAAGGACCACATTCACATTCCATCCACTACCAAAGTTCTTTTAACAATGACCAAGAGCTTTCTCTAAAAATAACCATGTAGTTAGCTGCCTAAATGTAACTGTAGCGATGACAGACCAGTAAACAACTGTTTATGATATGGGTCAATTTAAAATATATAATGCTTGAGGAAATGTCTTCTAAACATGTACCAAAACAACAGAAAGACTGAAATCTTTCCAGTGATTAAATGTGCTGCAGCACTGATCAATCTGCATTACATTTAGAATTGGTACTGACCCAAAGTCCAAACTGGATAAAAGGCTGACTTGGATGGAAATCTCTGCTAAATCAGTTAATGATAATCAGATGATAAGAAGTCTACGTGACCCTTTTTGATCTCTTGGTCTTAACTTTAATGTGACTGCTGAAATAATTAGCCATCCTGTGTACGTATATGCATGTGGGTGTATTCAGCAGATTGATCTCGAGCTCATTTCCAAACCACATCAGCTCCTGGATTGCCTTTGAATGATTTATTACAGCAGTGTTCCTCCTGCTCATTGAAGGAGTATTATTTGGTCCAGCACATCATCAAAGACTAATCAAAGACTACAGAGCTACAGAAATTCTCCTCATACAGTATATCTGCTTTTTTGTTTTGTTGATGCTGTACTATCCTCTTCTCCCCCCAGGGATCATTAATGTTTCATCGTGTCGTGACATTTTACAGTAGTGAAAGAAAAGAGATTGAAATTCTATAGTGGTACATATAAAGGAAAGCAGTGTTGACATGCTGTACAGGTATCTTGCAAAAATATTGACCTGTAGCTAGTAGCAGCTTGAAGAACAGATATTTTCCCCCATTTTTCGCTGTGTACTGACAAGCATGCAGGGGAGATTCATCTCTAGCTTCTCCAAAATCAGATTTTTAATTTTTTTTAGGTGGCTGTACAGATCATACTTTGGCTCAAATCACATTGGATCTCTTTGAAATTTTTTGAGTTGCAGCTAATAGAGCAATTAAATTTGCTGGTTGTCAGGAAGGAGTGAATACCATAATCTGAGGACCGTAATTAGAAGCTATTGCTGACACTCCACTCCTGCTGCACTGGTGCCGCACAACATCACAGGCTTAAACATTTTGTCCACACTTCCTAATTCTGAAAAGCTGTTGATCGAACATGACACAGCGGCGTTGATTGAAGTGTTGTAGTAGGCGCTGCTTGTTAGTTATTCCGCCTTTGTGTTGAGAAATGAGAAGAAACAGCTTTTAAATGAAATAGAGGCGTGCATCCATCACGCTCCGGAAGCAACAACCCAGCAGGGGAAAGATGTGGGATTGATTTGATTACCTGCCACTTTAGCCACACAGGCTTGGTTTGATGGGAGGATCTGGACTCCCAAGGAAGCAAAGCAGCCTTGAGGTAAAAAGTATCCTGAGCAAAACAACACTGCCCTTAACCTTTCAGTCCTACTCAAAGTCTAATTTTAAATTCGGATGTAATGTGCCTTTTCTTTTCAAAGTAACAGTATTATTTGAAAGTAAAGAAACATGTGTCCCTTTTTTAGTGCGATTAACAGCGGTTAATTTAGGTACCTTTACTCATGTCAAACCACCTCTGTGGAAACACTGGTGATCCCTGCTGAAGTGAGGAGAAGGTAGACAGGGACTAAGTGCCCAGAGTGGAAATAAGATGGAGGAGCTAATGGCGCTAAACAGGCTATCAAGAGTGTAGCATCACAGAGACGTGGCTAAATGAACTCACTTTGAACTTGCTGGTAACTGTGGACGGCTTTCCACTTGTGAGAGTGGACAGGAGAGCAAAGGCCAATCTCTTATCCATCTTGTGCACAGAGAGATGAGATGCTATAACAAGTCAATTTCCTCACTGTGGGATCATTAAATCTATCTTATCTACTACTAGAACTGTAGTAACTAACTTTAAGTATTTTTAACAACTACATTTTCAAATTAAACATAAAAACTAAAAAGTGTTTACTGAGATAAAAAAAAAAACGGTGTACCAATAAAAACTGAGCGATGGAATCATGATGTACATGAAACTTAAATATCAACTGAAGAAACTAAAAAAATGCAGTAGATGAAAAAACTGTTTGGAACAATGAAGTAACATTAATCAAAATAATACATGAGGTAAACAAATGTGTTCTTTTATTCTGAAGTGGTTTATTGGCAAACGACTGGAATCAGTGCCACCAGCTATTTATCTTGATGAACCCACCCCTAATGTTTGCGGAGTGGATGGGAACCTGCATTAATTTGCATTTTCTTTTGGAGAATTTGCCAAAAAAAAAAATGATATTGTAAATAATTTTATTCAACATTTTCACAACATTTGGATGGAAACCGGCCCAGTGGGTGAAACGCTGTTTGGATGTCACATTACTTCAGGATGCTATAAAGAGCCAAAGAGCTGATGTCACCTCAAGGCTCACTGCTGTATGCTCAATGCAATCTCTCATTCCGCACATTCCGAGTGTTTCTTGGTTTATTTCACTCAGAGATAAATGAGTCTCCATTTCAGCACAAATCTTTGTCATCTCTACACCTTAAACAACAATTTCCTGCTATTGTTAGCAATGTCTGAACCAGCTGGAGCCACCCACAGTATACAAGTTACTGTACAATTCACTAACAAAGACCACGCCAATATAGATTTAATTAAGGGATGAGGGTAGGGGGATAGACGGGTAAGGGATGAGAAGAGAAATAGGGGTCATTGGTTGATGGAGGAGTTTGGAGGTTGACTGGTGTCAGCTGGCGGTGGTGACTCTCAGGGAACTGAGAGTCTGAGTGAGTGACCATCTCTTCGTATCTCTATGTATCAGCGACCTCATGATTCCTGTGTGTTTGTTCAGTTCCTGTGATTGGATGAAAGAGAGAAGAGAAACAAAGAAAAAGAGGGTTTTGGAACGAGGGAGGTGAAAAGAGTCAAAGAGCTAATGGACGGATAAGGTGTGCGGAAGATACAGAAATGGTTGGGTTCAAGGCGTTGTCCTTGTTCCTGAACCTGGTTATGAAACTTCATTAACAATATGTACTGTTGACCGCTGTCATTTTCAGTGAAGATAGTTTTACATTTGCAATTTTCACTGCAGTTTCCGGCACGGTGGTTCAGTGGTTAGCACTGTCACCTTACAGAAGCACAAGAAGGTTCCTGGTTGGATCCTCGGCTGAGAGTTTGCCTGTCCTCCCCGCGTCTGCATGGGTTCTCTCTGAGTACTCCAGTCCAAAGACATGGCCTTAACAGGTTAATTGGTGCTGCTGTGATGAGCTGGAGACTTGTCCAGGGTGTAGGCCTCTCGCCCAAAGTCAGCTGGGGTGCAGGTAGGTTCTGTTTCATTGTGGTTCTCTATTACAATGAGAGAAAAAGGCATGGAGGGAGTGACAAAGCTAACCCTAACCCTCTTACATCTTCAGCCAGTGTTATGTTATGTGACTCGATGGCACCGGGCAGAGCTGCGACACGTTCCAGCCACACAGCTGATTGTGGCCATTCTAGACAACACTTGTGAGGCCGTCAGAAGCGCTGTGGAACAAACAGACCAAAACATAATGTACCCAATGTACTCAGACTCACACGGACAGAAGTGTATTAAGGGATAATTCTGTTTTATTACAAGTTGAGTCTTATTTTTTTAGCTAATCAAGTTCTAGTTAATAAGTCTAAAGCCTGGAAACGATATTACTAGAACTACATCTAAAAGAACCGAGTCATAATAAACAGGAGCCGCACACACATCTGTGTTAGGGCTCTCACAAGGTGGTTTGGCTTGTCATCAATTCATAATTACAGGAAGTGTGAAAAGGGGTTAATACACCGAAAACACACACACAGACACGCACACACACACACACACATATATCTGTTTAAAGTGTCATGTAACACATACAGCCATTTGCATGATTAATGTAAACCCGCACACACATTTACACGCAGACCGTTCGCCTACATCAGCCTGCTGTGACTTTATTTAACACCTTGAATTATTATGAGATCAAAGAGAAAACAAAGTGACAGCACACACACACACACACATGCACATGCACACTCACACACACCACGTACACGCAAACACACACAACAACAACAAGCGAGCTGACAGAAAACGTCAGCTAATTCCCACTTCTCCTCGACTGCACCGGTGAGGGGCTTTTATTAGTGATCCATCACTTACCTATCACACACACACACACACACACGCGCTCTGTATGTGTGTGTGTGTGTCTAGAAACATGCACTAGTCTCCTACTTCACAGACAAGTACATCTGTTCACTCCCATGAGGATTTGCCTCCCGACACTGTCTCACACACAAACACACACACACAGGCCACGGATTCACAGGTGGTCTTGGCTGTCCGTTTCCCTGGAGACACTCAGAGCTGCATAAATTGGTTTATTTACAGTTGGCCGTACGGGGGAGCAGTCACATGTGTTTGCGGCTTCGCGGCGCCTCCGTTGGTTTTAGAACGCTGCGGGGATTATTGCTGTTTCAGGGAATCAGCCACGGTGAGAGAACAGGTGACAACACACACAGCGTGCCATGTTTAGTGGAGGATGCTGGGTGGGGAATGAACTGTATGGATTTCCTTAGATAACATACACCAGGGGGCGATGGAAGAAGTCACTCCCCTTACTGATTGTTGTAATCACCCCCCTCTCCTGTCACAACATAACCCTAAGCCTCTTCTAACAACGAGTTTCGCTGATGTTTGGGGCATACAAAGAGGGATACGAATGCTCTAAAAGGAAGACCCTCGCATGTTTCAGCTAACTCACACTGCTGAAGCCTTGTATTTAAATTTCCAACACGTGTCTCATGAAAAACTTGCAATGTAACCAGTGTTAAAGATGTCAAAATGCCTTCAGGTACATCACTGTTACCGCGAAACCCCACCGGGTACGTATCTGTCACTTTGCAGCTGCAACGCAGTTTTGGTTCGTCCTGCACGCGACCCCACCGGGCTCAGATTTGTCATTTTCCTGGTGTATGTGCTTCCAAATATGCTTCTACATGTGTAAATGCGTCCGTGCCCGGTGGATTTTGGGGGTAAAGCCGCTTTCAGACATGACCCGAAGTGCCGAAAACACAGGTTCTTACATTTATTTCAGTGGAGGTATTCCACTTTGGCTGCAGTGGTGTGTGGGAGGGTGTGCCAAAAAAAAATGCAGTGAACCTGCAGCAAAGAAGTCGCGCCGGATTCACCTTTTTGGAAAAACAGCCTGCAGCCGCCAATCAATGTCTCTGGAGCTGAGGCTATGCAGGCGGAGTCCAATGGGATTACTTTTGTATCAAATCAATCCAAACTAAACTTATTTATTATTGATCAAATATAAATACAAATATAAGAATTGAATTACATTTTTTGCTCTCAGTGAGAATTTTCTCTCTCAAATTGTGTTTTATTCTCTCTTAAATTTGTTTGATAATAGAGTCGTGGACTAAATTCGAACCGTGAAACACAAGGAAGTGGTCGAGAGACAAAGACAGTGAATGAGAGTGAGCGGAATAAAAAGTCATTTCTTCATTGTATCACAGCAACACAAATAGAGACACACCCAGCAGCCCACCTCACTCCCACATACTGTCGTGCAACCCTGTAGCAATTCAACAATAGTTCACGGGTCTCCATGACTAAAAAAGTGTTTTTGTTCCAAGTCCATAACATGTGACGCCTTTTCGCTCTGCAACCCATTATTTTTTTCAATCCCGTGGGGACACCTTGAACATTTCAGAAAACTTTTTAGCACCGCTGAGAAAGACATGACAGAAAGCCAGTGACAGCTTTCAAAGAAAACGCTACTGAAATGCTCCATGGTCAGATACATAAAAGACATATTGCTGATGATCAGTGGTCAGACTTTTTGGTCTTTTTAAAGCCTGAAACGAAGGATGGCTGAATTCCATTTTGCTGCTTCAGTTTCAGGGTCACAGTCTGTTGTCAGCAAAGAGAACAAGTGCGGATCTTTGTCGTGCTCTTCTGTGTGCATGTTCCTCAAAAAGTCATTGAATTATATGAATTTGTTCTTCTAAAGAGTGATCACAGCTGCGGTCCCTCTCCCGGTCAGCATGGATGCCGTGGTGCAGTCATACTTCACTGGACTTTCTCCGCCTCCGACAGAGCACGCTGATGGAGTTCACTTAACCTCCCTGCCCAGTCTTACCTCCTCAGCCTCTCTACATTACTCTCTCTGTCTCAAACTCACTTAGCTTTCGCTTTTCTCCCTGGCCTCCGCATCCCATCATGCTCTGCGATAATCCTCTCACCTTGGTTTTGCTTTTATCTCCACACCTTGAAGTTTTTGATCCTGTCTCCAGCTTGTGGATACAGTTAGTGCAAAAGTGCAATTTAGCCTCTTCATGTTGCTGTCTGATATATTTTTTTTCTCCCAGGAGGGATGCATCTTCTCCTATCAAGTGATGTCACTTTTGATTTTGAGCCAGCAACTCTCTTATCTTATTACTCCACGAGGCAAAAAGCTCGCTGTCGGCAAATTCGGGCATTATATTTCTACTCGTCCAATGAGGAGGCAAGTGTGCTCTTAAATGCAATTACACAAATGAGATGACCACCTACGTTTCACAGCCGGCGAACAGCGGCGGCACATGCAGCCAAGGACGAGCAAACGTGGGCACATTTGAATCCAAATGTGCTTTCTGCGAGCATTTCCCCACAACAATGAGCAAGCGAGGTGATAAAACAGCGCTGGCTCGCCCACCCTGGGGAGCTTTCTGCGTAATTGGAGCCAAGATGTGTCGGCAGGGATGTCGAGTCCGAATGCAGGCAGAAGTGGAAAAGCTCCACGATGGCTGCTGGTCATGAAGGAGGAACGAAGCCCTCGATGTGGAGCTGAAAACCTTTTCCCTCTCTCTGGGTTAAAAAGATCCGTCTCACGCAGACTGTACTTAACACTGACTGAATCGGAGAACACATCAAACTGAAGACGAGTCAAATTAGTGCGTGCTTCTCATTTGTCTTTATTGTCTGCCTGTTCCCCGCTCTTGCATCTTCTTACATCTTAACCCGAGAGGAACTAAGACAGATGCACGGAATCAAACATTCAGCACATTTACGCTGGGATTTATTCTTATTTTCACTCATTACAGGAATGCGAAATATAAGCCTCCATATGTTCCACACATGCACGATAAATATCTATTCACCATGGCCGGATTAACCTGTCAGGTGGCCCTGGGCAAACATCATGGACCCGCCCACCCTCATGCCCTTTTTAGGTTTCCCGACACTCCCTGAGACGCTCAGATGCTTTTGTTCTAGTTTCTCTAGAGATCTAAGATCTAGACTCAAACGCCTTTAATTGCATTAGTGTTATTAATTGCTTTAGTGGCTGTCTACCTGCTCAGGGACTGCAGATGGAACTTAGCGCTTATCTGGTTCAAAACAACCCTTCTCTTTGTGTGAGATTCATGTTTTTTGTGTTTTTTGTGTATTTCCTGACAAATAAATATAATGAAATGAACCATAATAATAACGCTACTAATAAAAATACAAGTCTTTGCTGTCAGGAATCTTGAACTTTGAAATAATAAAAAAAGACTGTCATTTCAAAACTGTTTTTTAATCATTTTGCCATTGCACCAAGCAGCAACCTCCATGGCTGTGAAAGTGAAGTCAATATGGCAGAGCCAAAAACTGCAGTTCAAGTCAGTCTCCATAAACTCCATAATATCCATCAGTCTCCATAAGCTCATATGTTGAAATGTCCAACTTCACAGCAGAAATAAACATGTTTACAGCCTGGTACAAAAAACAGTTTGGTCTCTATAGCTAATTTCCCTGTTCATGACAACTGTACTGAGGGTGAATTTATATACAACTCACCTGTTCAAATGATATTAAGACACATATAAAAATAGATTTATAAGAATTCACTGTGAAGGCAGCAGCTGGATGTTAAAGAAATGACCCAAGCCATTTACAACAGTGTTTGCTTTGTCATCATTTCAGTCTGTTTCTTCTTTGTCTTTTCACTTGTAAGTTCATTATTTCATCCAGATGATGATGATTAGATTTCTCTTGATGTGTAGAAATAATTTAAAGCCCAGCCGATGTCACAGCTGTTTCTGCCTGACACACGTTGATTGATTCCACCGCTGAGGCTGAATGCTAACGACGTCGAGACACGAAAACAAAATGTGTTTATGGCTGAAAGACAACAGGCGCGAGGGAGCGACAACGGCAACAGCTGGAACGTTGTGAATAAAGTCTTTAGGCCATAATTAGTCTAGTGTGGACTAATCTGTCAAATTAGTTAAATAGATCAACGGTTATCTGTGTGCGGACACAAGTTGATTAACCAAGCAATCATTTCCTCTTCTTAGATTGTTAATATGAAGAGGTGAAGTCAGTATTTCACCAAAAATCATGAAAATATCATAGTTTTGTATTGCAGTGTGGGAGTTCTTGAGGTTCAGCTAGGCCAGATGCAGTCTGCGTTTGTCTCTCCTGAGTCACGAGGAAGCCTTTTCCCCTCTAACCAAAATAAAAGAAATTGAAACGACTGTCCTCACCAGAAAAAACGACATTATTGGTCATATCTTCATCGGAATGGAGCTTTGCATTCAGATAATTATGCTTCCTCCCGTCCTCGCTCATCAATCCTGCAGCCGGTGATCCATAAATTGACCAGAGTCCGTTGTCGTCGAGAATGTTGGGAGAAGACCCACTCAGGGAAAATGAGTCAGCCTGTCCCCCTCAGCTGTGTAGACACACTTATTATTAATCCAGTATTATCCATTATCTATTCCAGTTTCAGAAACATTTCTTTTCGGTAACAAACAAAATCTGAATTGTTTGTTTGTACAGTTTATCGGTCATGTTGTCGGCAGGTGTCTTTTTAATGTTTTCCTGACATGCAAACCACTAATAATTGTAATTGTGGCTGTCGTTTTTTCAACAGAAGCAAAGTTGGAAGAAGCAATATGTTCTCAGGGGAGGAGGTTGGGGTGGATTGGTTGGGCGGACAAAATGTCAGACTTTGACAGCGGAGACTGCGCTTCGCCTACCAGCTGTCAACGTTAGCTTCTTTTAACCAAAATCTTTCCCTAACCCTCTCCAAATAGTCGTAGTTATCCGTCACCAAAGCTTCAGATCAGAAAAACACTGTTAAGTGTTTCCATTTTGGAGTTCCCTCTCATGATGGAATTTGACCTCTGGTTGTGTGAGGAGACATGAAATACGATGCCCCCAGGACAAGCAAGAACACAGGCAAAAGGATTTTAAAATTTGAATGTGGTTGATAGAAAAAAGAACTCATTGTACCAGAAATACTTTCCCACATTTTTTGGGGGGGCACTTTTTTAAAAATAAAAATCAATGTCACTGTTGCATGAGGGGAATGAGGAAAGTCTTGCGTCAGAGCCTTACATGTCAAAATAAAGTAAATGATATAAGGCTTTCCTTTTGCTTCCCACACAAGGGGGGCCTTGACGTGTGGATAAGCCCGGCCTCACCGATCTCACTGCGATTACAATGACTTCCATTTGCACCCTTTCCATGCACACATATATGAATTGCCTTTTTTTTTTTCTTGCTGTAAGGCTCCTGCCACCACCAGCACCCCTGCTAGCTTTGGGTCAAATCCTTCCAGCACCGTTTTAATGATGTCTCCCCCTTCCTTCATGCTCAGTAGAGATATTAATAGTAGAGGTTAGTGGATTGCACACTCACAACTGCACAATCTGCTCTCACTGAAGGCAAGGCAGCGGCAATAAAGATTACCCCATGAGTTAGGATTGCTTTATAGGCCTGTAAACACATTCATTGCAGTGCGGCATTTGGACGTTTAAGAGCCATCTCAGTTGCATTTTATTTATTAAGAGGTGGATGTCCTTCACGGTGATGCATGTTAGCTTTTACGGCCTCAGACTCTAGTTACAGATATCAGGTGGGGGTTTGGAGGTCCATGCAAAGATCAACCTGATCGAATCACATCACATCGAACAGTGCAGTGTGGTGCTGATTGATAAACGTGGTGCATTGGTAACGGATCGGTTTTTGAACATGCTGTCGTATGGCTAAATCTAGCTGTGCCAATGTACCGTGTGTACAGCTCTCTGTGTTTGTGGGGGTCCGTGGGTGGGTGACTTAGGGGGTGACAGATGATTAGGAGATGTGAAAGCGCTGCAGTGTGCTCCCTCGGCCCCCTGGGAAACCGTTTGCTTCTCTCTCTGACTTATCAGCCCACGTAGTGAAACCACCGTCTACCTCACTCTGAGTGTGCGTGTGTGTGTGTGTGTGTGTGTGTCCTCTATCTCTTTGCTGAGCTGAAATGCATCCAGTCTGGGGGAAAAAGTTTAACTGTATGTATGTGTGTGTGTGTGTGTGTGTATGTGTGTGTGTGTGTGAGTGAACGTGTGGGCTGTTGGTGAATTCTTACAGCGTTTTTGAACACTTCCATTTTGGAAAGGAGATAACAAGCAAAGGTTTTGTTGATCTGTACTTTCATCGTGTGGTACGACCAGGCTAGCATATCTTAGCATATCTTAGCATAATGTAGATTGATGACTGAGTGTGTTCACTGAAGTTGATGACTGTAACACTATGTTAAAACACCTGCGTTTGCTGTTGAGATTAAGTGGTATAGTTTAGCTTAAAGCGCAGAGGTGGAGTCTTACATTGTGATTGTAGTGTTGCCTCAGTTCAAGTACGGCTATGGTGCACTTCCCGGATATGATGACTGCAACATTTTACCATGTCTTCTTTGCAGAACTGCGACCAGGTGAAGCACCAGTGCAAACATTTGACTGTGAAAACATAAATATAAAACATATGCACAACATTTCTGTGTTGTGGCAATCACCGCAAACAACAAAATTTCAGTGCATTCTGGTCAAATAAATAAAATCCAGCATGTTAATTAGTGAGCTTTAGCGGTGTTGCTAAAGATACGTTTATTTGAACTTTGGACTTTCTTCTCCTTCTGGTGCGCTATGCTCAGCTGAGCTAACCATCCTGGCTCCAGCTCTATATTTAATACAAATGGTTAGGTGTAGAGAAAAAAAAAAAACTATGCACAAAATGGCAGTCAAGTGGAAACAAGTCAGTTTGTCAGAGCTCTCAAAAATCTGAAACATTTTAGAAAAGAGTTTCCCACAAAGCTGTTTCACGGTTAATATCTCATCAGCTGTAAGGCACTACCTACTGCCACTGAATTTACCTCACGCCCTACAGTATAACTCAGACTTATCGGCAGCAGCAATCAGTAGTGGCTGATTAGTCTCGGGGTCTTGTCAGAGTCGGTTACTGTGACAAATTGGTGTGTCTTCGGGTTGTCTGGCATTGACATAGGACCTCCTCCCGAGAGGCCTCACCTCTGACACGCAGCCACGTGTGGGCGTCTGATGATCCTGTCAGGCTTCTTCCCGGTGGGGTCAAAGGTAGAAGCACTGAGGTTAAAAAGAAAAGGGCAAATGGGGACAAAGAGTGGAGAGACGCGAGATGTTTCCAGCATCTCATTGTAACTGCTGCTGATCCTCCTATAGCTGAATTTGTTAAAGCTCAGTATCTAAACAATCAGTCAAGGCTCTCTTATAACTTATAAGTTATACATACAGCACAATCCTACAGCACATCAAAGAAACCTCTCTCTTCGTCCTTGATCATTGCCAGCGAGGCTGTGTGTTGGCCTTTATGTGGACTATACTGTGAGATGCCCCACGGCAGTAAGAGAGCGTGTTCCCAGCATTAAGACACGCTTTGCAAGAGGGAGTAGTCTGTTGGTCTTTGAAGTCAGGACCCTTAGGGGGATATCAGGTGATGAATGGAGATTTAAACCAGTTCGTTTTAATTAAACTCTGTTGTTCTGTGAGGAGCGCTATCGATCTATCTTCTAGCTGAAGAATCAAGTTAGAGCTCCTTTCTTCCTGCATGGCACTTCATATTATTCTGCTTCAGTAAATCCACAAACACTTGGAACTAGAGTCTAAAATCCAAAGATTGTTAACATGAATATGAATCATCAAAGTCTGTGAATCCTCAGTTTTAAGAAGCTCAAATCAGCAAATGTTAAGTAATGTTTTTAACACTAGAAAATACAGTGCAGCATTTGACTGGAGTTTTGCAGAAATGCATCGTAACATGATTACGTAACACAATGAAGAGTCTACAGCCATGCTAGCAGCTCTGTAACGCTGATGCTTTAGCTTACTTCAGCGTGCTAACATGCTTACAGTGACAACACTAACATGCTGATATTTTGCAGGTGTAATGCATGTTGTGTTAGCTTAGCATGCTAGTGGGCTAACATTTGCTAATTAGCACCGTAGTCAGATATTTCAGTGGTTGACCGACCAAGAGCCATGCTGCTAGCATGGTTAATAAAAACACAAACCTTGCTTTCTTTTCAAACAAAACTGGACTATATTGGCTGCCTAAGCTGCCAAATCATCAAGGCTGCATCACCATGATTTGTCCCGAAGCACAATTTGCACAAATCTAGAGTCTCCTGGAGTTTGTTAAACAGTCATTGTTTGGCAAAAGAAAAAAGATCCTTCAGGGTTGAAATCATAAAATTCAAGAACCACAATTGCTGCATAGCATTCACGGTTTCCCCAAAATCAAACACAAACACAACTTTCCCAAGACACATTCAGCCTCCTTTCAAATGGAAAGCAGCACTTATGAAGTGGTGGAGCAGACGAGTCCATAGTCATCAGCAGAAAACATCAGTACAAATAGTAAAAGAATTGATTGTCTGTTGGCACAGGCTGGTTTTTATTTTTAACTGGAAAAAGACATAAAACAAATGAATTCCATGTGCAGATTATTGATGAGGATGAAGAAGTCTGAATCATGATGTCATTAAAATCATTTTAGCCAATCATAGCACATTCCTCACTGTGATGTCATATTTTCTCATGGGACAATGACTTCATGACTTCACTTCTTTCTTCCTATTAGTTGACATAGCCTAAATAAGGCAAGAAAAAGACACAGGCCATTTCTCTGTGTTTGGTTGATGTGAGAATTTGCAGCTTGCGCTTGGTACAACTGACCATTTGTTCGCTGGTAGACTAATGCTAATAAGTCGTGGTGCAGACAGTGCATTAGCATGAGCAGCAGACAGAGCCGTCCACCACATGGGACCTGTCTGTCTTCTTGTCAAAGTTTTCATCAAATCAATTCACAAATTAAAATAAAACACAAAGAAGGATTCTCATCCACAGAGCCACGTCCAGTCTTTAAGGAAAGCAAATGTCTGGACAGTGCAAAATTGAACTTCTTCAGCTTGACAGAAGCTTGACATTACTTCCTTTACATTGCTTAGCTACTCGCCGTTTTCAGTTTCTTGACATTGTGCAATCTGCACAGATGCTGAAAAAAGTTTAGATAGAAGATATTGCTTTTTTTTTGGCATTCCTGTTTTTTTAATACAGTGACAGCTGGAGAGATGGACAGGAAACACATGGAGGAGAGAGAGAGAGAGAGAGAGAGGATGACGTGCAATAAAGGACCTTTGCTAGAATCGAACCTGGGTCGCTGCAGTAAGAACTTGAGCTTTATTTTTGGCTTCAAAACTTTTTCAAGTTTAGCCAGTTCCAAACTGGGGACAGTGGGTTCGAAATAAGAATGTGACACAAAATATACTGCTGGATGCATTCTGGGAAATGTATGTGTGAGGGTTTTTTTGGAGCTTGACACATGATATCTCAACCTTTTGCTTTTAAGTTCTCTAAGTTTAAGGCAGTGAAACTATAGACTGTTGGACTGTTTAATGATCACTTTGTGACGTTAAGGTTGAGTTTGTCTGACTGATTCTAGTCTTGCATCATGATATGAACCAGCAGGTTCTTGAAGAAAAGGTGATTATCCAATAAGCACTGTTGGGGGGAATAACGATTAGCCAATTGGCACCACGGGCAGAACTAACGCTGTTATCAAGCGTTATCATGCTGTGTTCCGAGGAATAGTAACAATGACAATGGGGACCGCAACGAAGATTGATCAATCCGAACAACACTCTCCTCAAAGGCATTTCATCTTTAAAAGAAAACCCAGCATGTTGCCATGGTTGCACATCAGTAGAAGTTAGATTCAGGTGAAAAATCCCCAAAGGAGGGGAACCAGTTGACCTGAGAGGGGTCAAAGTCAGACTAAAGATGGAAGTGTAACGACTTAAAGGCCTGTCACAAAGGTAACAGATGTACATCTATTATATGTGCGCATATTTTTTTAATCAAAGCATGTTCCTAAAAATAAAACTGCATGTTCCAACCTGTATTTAACACTGTGCCAGTAACCTGGATTACATCTTTAAGGATGAAAACAGCATTAAGCAAAAGCAGGGAGACTAAATCTTTCTCTACAGCGTTGTAATTGCTGAATTTCTGGGTAATACCTTTAATATGTGAGCATTTTGTCTCTCTTTAGTCACATAGATGAGATTGGTAATTGGCTTTTCGGGGTGAGAGTGATGAGTATTTTCCAAAAGCCTGAGGAAAGAAAGAAAGAAAAACATCCTTTTAGATTTCCAGTAAAGAAATTAAGCTGGGGAGCATTCTGTAGCGCCTCTGAGCCTCGGCGTGGTTATGGAGAAACAAAACGAAAGTGTAGAGAAGGTGATGGGATCATTTGTAGAATAGATGGAGTGAAAGCAGCGGAGAGAGAGGAGAGGCTCTGCCGATCTGGCTGTGAACATCATCGTCTGTTTAAGAATTCACAGCCAAGTTCAGTCGGGAGGATTTGCTCCTTTTTATCTGCTCGTTTCTGCTCACTCTTCTTCACTTCACACATGAAACGAGCGAGATCTAAGCCAAACCTCACAGATTCGACCGCACACAAACAGCAGCGTTTCATGTGAAGTCTTGGGAGAGCATGGTACAGTGTGTGGTGTTCGGGTGTACGTCCCCAAGGGTGCCGGGTGGGGGATGTCATCTAGATAAATGTCCCCATTTACCGCCCGTCCTCCTTCTATTCAGCAGGGACATGAGTGCACGGAGGGCGCAGCGTGGGTGTTATGGCACAAAAGTGGATAGGTGGACGTTGGGGGGTTGTTTTATCCCGCCTTAGGTGTCTCCACTCAGCCGAATCCAGCCAGTAGAGGTGGTTGAGTCAGAGCTTAACCACGTTAGAGCAGGAAGACTGAGGAGAAGCTTGTGAGAAGTGTTTAATCTCAGTCAGGAGATGCGAAGGTAGAGAGGGAAAGATAAGTGGAACCATTAAGTGGACTTAATGCAGAGCTCAACAGTACTATAAACACCGGACGTTACTCACATTTCAGTCGATGGGTTCACATGCACTTAATTGTCAGCTTTCTGCAACAGTAAACTGATTTCTTGACATCATTTAAATGAAAAACCTACTTTCCTTAATCAGTGTAAGGGATTAAAGGTTCCAGAGCAAGATTTCTGCAGGGAAAACCTGATTCCTTGACCACACACTGTACATGCTTAAATGGGTTTCTGACAGGGATTTATGTGTGTATGACAAAGACTTAAGACAAGGACAGTAAAACTAGGAATAAAAAGTAAAGACTACACTTATTATAACTGCTGAAATAACTTTTTAAAGTCAGAGTGAAACTAAAATTTAAATAAATGAGTATGAAGTTTCATGGTATGGTTGGTATACCTTAGTACTTATTTCAATAAAACACAATCTTTCCTTTTCCTAAATCAAATCTGAGCACCCAAAGACAGTCTGACCATGTGTAAACAGACAGCAGGATGATTAGACTCAATCCAAAACACAGTTGATTCTACAGACTAAGAGATAGAGAACACAAAGCTCACTTTAGCTCACTTACATTTCACTGCTCATTCTCTGCTCAACATCAAAAAACACATTTTCCTTCTTTTACATGCTTCATATTGACACCCAAAGACCAACCAAAGGCCTGACTCCTGGGCACAGGCTTTGTTACTAGGCACCCAATGGCAGTTTACGAACAGTGCGTGTAATAAACCCTTTCTCTGCCATCTTTCCTTGCCCTAAGTTTCTCCTAAAAATAAAAATTGTGTCATAGATGGATCTAAGTAACTTTGCAACATCAGTTTGGTTTTTTGTACTAGTTTTAGTCCACAGTCCTTCTGTAAAATCACACAGGTAAATGGTAACTGGACTGTACTTAGTAGAGCCTTTGCCATACAAGGTGCCAACTGCTCATCATTTTTAGGAGCTTTAGATTCGAACCCTGGGCCAACTCTGCATCTCTCTAGCAACACTCAGGTGAGCTCACCAGCGCTCCCATCACATAGGTGTAAGGGACTTGCCGGTTCTCATAAAAGTCATGACAGTTTTACAGATGTCGACTGTCCACAGATACCTTTCTTATTTTTGAACCTCCTCACTGCATGTTTGCTTTGGGCAGACACCTAAGTATACCACCACTAGGTATACCATCAGAAGAACATCATTCACCTTTCACAAGGTTTTTGGGACGCTTGGTGAACTACTTTGAGTAGCTTAAACATGGAGGTTAAACAGAAGTAGGCCAGAGAATGTAGACAGCATTACACCCAGATAGTGATTATTACAATATTCAGAATGGATCTTGGACACATGCAGGAGGATTGAATTCTCATCAAGGATTTTCATCTGTGCTGATTTTGGTTTGCATTTTTGCTAATTATGCTCACTGGGACAACCATAGAGTTTTGTTGATGGGATCCAGGGAGTGTGCTTATTTCTCCTGGTGATACAGTGCTTTATATATGCACACATATTTCCTTTTTATGGGCGTTATTAGCAAAAGCGTTCATGCACCTCTCTTCAGAGAACCCTCCTCCATGCTTTGTATGCAGGGTGCTAACCATAGGCATGCGAAACTTGTATTTTTTGACATTGTTCTCTAGTCCCAAAGTTTCAGCACTCACCTACAAGTGAGTGATTTATCAAGCATTATTTCTGTGATGGATTGTCAGGAAGGTGCGGTGCACCAAATATATGACAGCAGGAGACTGAGGACACGGGAGGGACAGAGCCGTGACTGAATGCCTTTCACCAAGTGCAAACACAGCCTGTGTTGATATAAGCAGGCAAACTATAGTCCATAGAGGGGGACCCGGAGGCCATGGCAACCTCCATATGTCTTTTTAGTATTCTTTTATTCAGTGGTTCTTGTCAAAAAGATCCAAACAAATTGTCGTCAAAGCTGACAGGACGAGGTCGGTGACTCAGCGCAGGACCTCAGAGAGGTCAGTGGTGAACTACAACAATGACCTCTTAATTTGCCGGATATATTTAATTGCCATGCCTTGCCCTGTGGACTAATTAATGTATAATATTATGTCACTTTCTGCATACAAATATGAGAAATAGATTTAAAAAAAACTGTCAAGGGGCTTCCTTACAGCTGCTTCTCAAATGGCAGCAGCTCTCTGCTCCTGATAACTATATGCTCCAGTGGTTTTGTGCACTTCAAGAGACTATCCGCAACTGTGAAGTGCCCTTACCGAGCATGAATCACTGTATCCTGGCTAACTGCCTGCTCAGACTACTTGCAGTGTAGGAGGCACTTCCAGATGCAATTTGCCAATTGCTGCAGAGGCATCAGTGACTAAGCTGAACAGAAGTGTAGCCCACATCTTCCCACCTTCTGCTGCCAGGTATTGTGATTCTAATGGAAATTAGCTAATTTACTCTCATCATACAGTATGAGTGATTGCAGCATAAGCAAATCTGTTGCAGAGCGGATTCTTTTATGTAATAGCATCCGTGACTGTCAGCTCTGATCCGTTCCGCTTCTACAAGTGTCTGCTCCTACCTTTTACCTTTTACGGGACAATACAGTGCATTATCTTCCAAGTCCTTTCTGCGGAATTACACAGGACGGTGCATTAAAGGCCCTGTGCCACTGCAAATGGCACTTTGATAAAGTGGTGTCAAGTGCAGAGGCTGGGCTCAAAAGCCAGTGTGTGCTCTATAGTTGATCAGGAAGTGAGGGATGAGAGCAGGAAAAAAGGGGAATGCTGATGAGCAGTCAGAGGACAGAGTACTGCATTGGTAGAGAGATGACGGCTACTCTGGGTAAAAGCATCAATTCATGTAAACTACAAAAACACATGTTCACTCTGTCCCCTCATAGATAGTTAATGTGTATTGGGGGAACCAGCATCAGAAATGGGTTTCCTTCAAATCCCTAGAGACTGGTTGAGTAGCTCAGACATCCTGAAGTGAAATAACTGCTTCGTCTTGTCGAACAGACAACCAGCTGAGTCAGTTTAGATGGTTTGGGTATCTGATCCATGTGTCCTGGTCAATAGAGGTTTTCTGGGCACATCCAGCTGTGACGAGATAGCAGCAGGCCCAGAAGAACTTGGCTGGATCTCCCAACTGGCATGGGAATGTCTTAGGTAGAGTTGTGAGGTTCACGAACGAACCAAGTCTATTGAACGGTTCTTTAACGCGAATGGCGAATGATGGGAATTTTTTTTTTTTTTTCAAAGGGAGGAGTGCAGCAAGATACACGTGGGGTGCTTATTTGATACATTTTGATATGCAAATATCGCATGACATCACCTGAGCTGCCTTCACGTGAGTGCCTCAGTAGTCAGTACTGTAGCGGTCTTGGACAAATGAGCCAAAGAAAATGCAGCAGCACCTGGATGCACTTTTTAGAGATGTGACGTCTATGAACAAACCAAATCTACTGAACAGCTTGATGAAAGGAACAGCTCCACAAGATCCGGCTCCCTTCAAAGAGCCATAAATCCCATCTCTAGTCTTAGGATCCTCCAAGAAGAGATGAGTACATAGCTAGGGGAGAGTGGGCTACCTTGCTTGGAGTACCTCAACGATGATGTGATTCTGTCAGAAAAAGGATGAATGCATGAATGGATGGTTTGCAAAAATCTGTCTTTGATATTACTGCCTTCACTCAATACAAGATAATGTGGGTGTGCTTTCATTCTTGAGGGACACAGCATTTAAATAATTCAACAGTTAAATATCTTTTTAAGATATTTACTGTTACTGTTACTTTGATTATTGGGTTTATATTAGGCCTATTCTTTGGTAGAGGGTAATTCCCATGCTAATTTTCTAATACAGTCAGTCATTGAGCCTGTCAACCATAAAATCGTATTGAGGGCACTTGTTTGGCCTCTCGTGAGTTGTGACCAGTGTGGCTGACACCTCTACTGTCACCCCAAAGTCAAGAGAAGTTCAAGTCGTCTTTTTGCTTTCCCTACTGACACAGGTTCACACTTCACTCAGCATAGTTGCCATTTTCTGGAGGCATTCACAGCTAAGGAGCATTCCCACTAACGCATAGAGTGTTAAAATCTGTTTGTCTGTGTTTGTGGCTGTCACAACCAGATCACGGCACGGCCACAAATGTCTCCAAAGGACAGTGCGGGCATCATAGTAGCAAGGTCAACATTCCCACAGGCGTTTTGGATTAAAAGTGTGTTTTTTCAAACTTGCTTCACAACTCTCCTGTAGCTTCTCTGTTGGCTACATGTGGTAGACCTCTGGAAGACGTACTATATCATTCTACATTCCATTCTGCAGTCAATAAAGCCAGGCTTTGACACAATCAGGCCAGAGCAGATGGCCATAAACCCTTTGTCCGGGGTACACCTGAGACTCCCTGAGCTTTATCATCCATAACCATTGCACTGCTGTAAAAAGTAGGGAAAATAAACAGATAGATGGCACAGAGGAGTTGCCTGATCTGTAAAAAAAAACCCCATCTGCAGTCAAGCAGAATGGTCATTTTTAAAACGAAGATGCGAGCCAGAAAGAGGTCAGCATTGACGACCTGTCCATGTGTGAAGCAGATGGGAGCCCACCCCGCCTTTTCTTTTTTTAGCATCATACCTCATAGTTTCATTGTCTCAGCATCACAGAGTTGTGTCATGAAGCCACATTTCTGCACATTCTAAAGGATAAAATGTCGTCGTACTTGTTGGAAGTGCGATCCGTCAGAGGGTATTTATGATGCCTTGCTTTTAACCACTGTAAATCAGCTTTAACGCTAATGGCAGCCATCTCTTAGCAGTATTTTTTTAACACAAGTCACGGCAAGTACCTTCGCTGCGATAAATCAGATGCTCCCATGTCTTGCTAATTCCCTGTTCTTTCAAAAAGAAAGATAGGCAAGCTCAGATCGTTACGATTGCTCATGACCCGAGCTTTAACCCGCTCTGGACAAAATTTGGCACAAATTCTTTGGGGATGCAGTTAATAACCCCGGAGAACGATACCCTGGCACGGGAGCAAATTTGCCTCATGCTTCATCACTCTTGTCAGCGGAGTGGCTGCGTTGTAATGCATTGCAGATTTTTCTCAACCTTGCGCGTCTGTGGCAGTGCAGCATAGATGATCGAAAGCCGTGACACATTCTCCACAGGCAGATACTGCTCAATCCTCCGTCATGTCTGGGCAGACTTTGGCTTCCTTCCCAACTGCCCCCCCGATTGCTGGTTGGCTTTTCTGGGACATCTGTATGTAAGCCAATCACTGATGAGCATCATCAAACCTAACAGTCTGGCCGTCTGGCTGTCTGGGCCTGACTCAGACTGACAGCATCTGTCTGCCTCAGCATTCGCCTCTCATCAGACTCTCAGCATGTCAAGACATATCCAGCTTCTGTATATGTCCCCTGGCTTGTCTTCAAGGTGCCAGCGCCTGATGTCTGAACCTAATTCACAGTATTAACTTAGTTCTTGACACCTCTTGACATGCATACACTCGACGAGAGACATGCCTTGAAGGGTATACTTGTGTCTGTCAGGTCTCAGTCACAACACATCACCTGCTAATATGTTGAAGATCTTTAGGCTGCTTTATTGGAAATTCATCGCAAACACGTTTCCTCATATCCCTTCCAACCTTTTCTGTATTACGGTATTCCGTCTCGTCACACGTCCCATCGACTCTCTCCATTTGTCTTCCCGGAGACGTCAGGTTGCTGGGAGCACCCTTGACATATTAGGACATTAAATCTGAATCAGCACCTGTCGTCGCTCCAAAGTGCTTCCACATTCTCTGTTTTCTCAAGCGCATCAAGGAAAATACAATTTCAACCGCAGTGTCTGTCTCTGTCACATCCACTCTTGCAGACACTTCCATGTCTGCCTTCCTTCCCCTTCCTTTTTTCTGTCTCTTGCTATTCCACTCTTCTTTTATACCTCCATATCCTAGTTGTTTATGTCTTTCCACTGTTATTACTTCAGCTATACAGCCTCCAAATGGCTTATGTCTGTGGCAACTTGTTTAAGCCTTTGTATATCAGAATTGAATGTCTCTCCGTCCATGATGTTTGAAGGTGAGATTCAGAGTTATTTTCCTGAACGGTCTGCCATTGTATGGAATGAAAGCTTATATCAGTGCCAATGGTTTGTTTGCGCCTGTACCCCGATGCCCTACTTTTCTGCTATTATGTAATTTTGCCAGGATTGAGGGCTACACTGATTGTAATGGATTCAATTGTAGTCACTTTTTTCCTGGTCCAACCCTTCACCTCCTCTCCTCCTCTCTGTGCTCTACCATCTCCCCTCTCATCTGCTCCCCACTCTGTTTCAAAGTAATTATTCCTCATTAATCCACGATAGCTCCTTACCAGTCTATTAATCCGAGACTCTGGATGGCAGACAGTACAAAATGAGCTCCCTTATTAACCCGACATCATTCTCACAAGACAAGGCACTGGGAGTACTGACTTTCCGTGGCAACCCCCTACTCAACCCCCCAAATTAGCCTCATTAGTGGTGCAGCCTCTTTTCCATTTCCCCGTGACTCCTCCCCTCTGCTTGGCAACATTTTTCAGTTGCCTTTTTTTGTTTTTCACATGAGTAATTACAGTCTAATAGATGCTGCTACTATTGTTGGCAGGAAACATTTACTTGAATATTTCACAATAGCATTTTTGCATGAATTGCAGTCACTCCTTACCTGCAGGGCAAACCAACAAGAAGCAACAACAATGACGGAGTACTCCATCTACAGCAAGCTGGACTTAAGACTCTTTTCTTCGAATATGTTTGAGTATTTTATGCAAGCTGGCACGTCTTAACCCAAAAGTTTTTCTGATTGTTTCCGTCACTTGACCTAAATTGTCTTGTATGTTTGGTCTCTAACAACAGATGGATGTAAAGAAGCAGCCTCGACAGTAACACTGTCTTTGTAGTGAGGGGTAATAAGGACAGAAGCATAGGGCATGAAGTGTGAACAGTCAGCATCCAGATGTTGAGATGTGTTTCTGGGCAGAAAGCCCACCCCAACCCTGGCCGCTCATTACACTCCTGCTAATGAAGCACTATGAATATATAATGGAGAGAAGGCTTCATGGACCTCTGTATTAAACAGAGATTATGACAGGTTTGTTCAGGACAGTGGAAGTACGTAAACATCGACTGTGCTTAGATTATTTTACATTATTTAACAACTTACAGTCTAGTATTATTATTTAATCATTACTTTCATTTCTTGAAGGGCAGCACCATGGTTTATTTTTTTTTTATCTCATTCATTTGCTAATTGCACATACAGCACTTTATATCAGTGCCAACATTTTCCAGTGCAAAACTTTTCAGATTAATTTGCCACCTGCAGGCAGCCACTGATTTCACTTCCAATACTGTTGAAGCTGCAGAAATTTATATTGTACAACATCAGTGGATGAAATATCTACGTGTTAATGTGAAAGGTGTCGCTGTCACTAACTCTGCAGTTCCCCCCTCTCTGCAGTTTTTATAGTCTATACATGTATAAAACATGGATGTAGTTTTGTCTCTGGTCGCAGCCATCTTGGCAGTTGTCAAAAAATGGGCAAACAGTTTAGATGGAGCTGAGGCTCAAACAAGCCACCTGTAATGGCACCTACCTGTCAATCAAAGCAGCCACACTGTTAATTCTGCATAACTTTAAACCTTAATATCATTTGAACAGGTGAATTGTATATAAATTCACCCTCAGTACAGTTGTCATGAACGGGGAAATTAGCTATAGAGGCTAAAACAGTTTTTTGTACCAGGCTGTAAACATGTTTATTTCTGCTGTGAAGTTGGACATTTTAACATGGGGACTTATGGAGACTGACTCACTTCTGGAGCCAGCCTCAAGTGGCCGTTCAAGGAACTGCAGTTTTGGCACTTCTGTGTTGGCTTCACTTCACAGCCACAGAGGTTACTGCTCCATTTTAGCTCATTGTTTTGGTTTTATGGCATAAAAATGTTGCTCTCCATCTTATTTGCCGGCAGCAGCTGTTATATACAAATGAAACCACTGCATGCTCCCTGCCCCGCACCAAACGGCAAACGCTGGTGAACAGTTTAGCAGCTAAAGAGAAACACTGTAACAACTTATAAATGCTAATGTCAGATATTTGTTTTCAGCCTGTTGTGGAGTTACTCAGCCACAGACTAAGTGGCCAAAGAGCGCAATTATTACAGCTTAACTACTCTGCTGTCACATCATTAAACCCAGAAGACAAACAGCATAAAGCATTAAAAGTAATAATAGAAATTGGTAATGTTTGTTTTGTTTTTGCTTTAGTGTTTCAGTTGTTTGAGTTTTCAGCCTCTGTATGATAATTTTAAGAAATTTACTGGCATGAAATGAAACCAATCTCTGCCTAGAAAGTAGTAAATCAATCCAGAAATGTATGGTAAACTTTGAAAAGTGGCTCAATAGTAAATGTAAAGCTGAATCGTGGTTATGGTCCTTTTAAAATAAGTGTTGCAGAATGAGAATATACATCAGCCTAACTCATTAGGAGTGAATGTGACTGCTCAGCATGCTTTTTTTTGCACTTAACACCGGATGATCCAGCCTCTCAGTGGACCTCTACACAGCAGGCCCCCACAGGCCTTTACTCCATCCACAAGTGGGTTTTTGAGATAAGCACTGAGCTCTGGCTGCTAACACAGCCATCAGCACTAGATCTGTCCATGTCCTCCAAGTGATCCCGGGTTAAACACTGCACACAGGCCGGCGAGGAAGATGAAAACACTTGCCAGCTCACCGCGGAGAAATAGCTCACCCCCGCTATGCCACTCCATTTTCTCCAGCTGTATCAGAGCACTCTGGGAGAGCTGATTGCTGAATGGCTTGGCAGGGCTTCGGGGTGTGTATGTGTCTCATTGTGTGTGTGTCTGTCAGTGGTTGATGTCCCACTGCGCGAAGGAGTAAATCCTCTCATCCTTAACCAGGCTGACGTGCTAGCTCATCATTCTCTTTCATCAAGACCTCTTCTTCCAGGCTCCCTCCTGTTGAACCTTCAAGCCTCGGCTAAATGCTGCAGCATCTCCTTTCCTGTGTGCTTTGGATTGCTTTCGAAATTAGCCCCGGAAAGCTGTCAAAAGCTGCACGGCAGAACAGGCGATTGCAAATACAGAAGATTTCATATTTGCATTCTTTTACCGCTATTTACCCTCAGCTAAATTCACTTTCTTAATCCATCCTAATCAGCATTTGCTATCTTAATCTCCCTCGCTTGCATTAAGTGGTTTTGGAGTTTTCCTGTGGAATTTGAGACATTAATTGTCCGTAAGCGGTCACCTCTCTTCAGCCTTGCCGAGCTGAAACCTGTGTTTTTCAAAACCTGTCACAAACGATCACCTTCACTCTGCTCGGTGGGTGTGACTGAGCCGCACTGGAGAAACAATCCAGCAGCTAGCTATCAATCTCAAACACACACACCACACACGCACATACACAGCAGTGTGCACCTGCTCTTAAAGCTGCCAGATTGACCGCTACTTCATTGCTCGCCCGAGGCTGCTTTTGCATTGTCGTAGCAATGACAGGTTGTCCAGCTATTTCTGATTTGTCACCGGGCTCAAACCGCGGACCACAAAGTAGTAATATGATGAACAGAGAGATGATATAGTGCCTTTAGGGCAGTTTGAGAGAATAAGCAGGTCGCTTATTTCCCAGGCCTTTTGCAGATTGAATCTCCTTCTGTCAACGCAAAGGTTTTTCATGGAGCTGCTGTTGTTTTAATATGCAGGATAAGACAATTCTGGTGAAATAGAACGAAGAAAAGTTATAAAATCTAATGAACTATCAACATATTGTAGGTGCAGCTGCATTTATAGAGGTCCTATTCTGCAAATCATTACCACAATGCCTTTTGCTACTGATACCGTGTGGTTCAGGAGACCATTACAGAAGGAAATGACCCACAAAAACGCTTTGACTAACTGTTGTTGTTGTTGTTGTCTGCTTGCATTCAGGTCTACAGACTATGGCACCACCTACACCAAACTCAACCTGATGCCAGGGACGACCATTGTGGTGACCAGCTTCTACATCTGCCCCACCAACAAGAAAAAGGTAAGGAGGATGTATCCACGGGACGAGGTTTCCCACGAGCTCGCTTAAATCTACCACAGCTTTGCTTCTCTAAAACCGACAGTTTAGAAGAAATTAAAACACTTTGCTCCAGTGTGTTGTTGAAAGAGTAAGCTGGAGGCCTAGATGAATATTTACATTGGCAGGCGGGGTAGGAATTACAAGATGTCTAGTTAAAGATGTGCGATTTGAGAAAGTGATATACTGAAACGAAAGACAAATGGTTGGTTATAATTAAGTAAGGCACTGCAGCATAGAGGCAGTGACATTAGGAATATTACATTATCAGAGCAAAAATACCCTTTTAAAAGGTCAGTTCATCCAAATTCACAACCTTGACACATAAAGCTATCTGCAGAAAGTAAAAAAATTAATTTAAATCTGGAAATTTATAATTTTGTTGCCATAAAGAGGTGGTAGTATAATAGGAACCTTGTCACTAGGTAGCGAATGCCCTTGTACAGACATATGTTACCTTCTGACCGTTGCGTTTCTCCAATGAACGTCGCCTGGCTCTGCCACCTGTACACTCAGGGCAATCCAAACTTTTCTCGTCTGTTGTTCCCCATTGGTGGAACTTTTGACATTGTACTTTCATAAAGTTGGGGGACTTTCTAGTGGAGTAGCTGAGTCCCAGATAGTGTCCCAACCCAATGGAGCCAACATAATTGCCCTGATGATGTCATTGGTTCTCAGCTCCTCCTGAGCCAGCAAAGACATGATTCATGTTTTCACAGGCTGTATAACACGCCTCATGAGAAGTAAACACAACGTCATGTGTACAATTAGTGGATTGCCCCTTTGAACACTTGAAATTAGGGGTAATTGTGGTTATGGTTAATATCAGAAGCAAACAGGATGCAAACTCCAATCTGCTGCATGAAAGTCTCATACACCCGCCCACCACCCAGTCCTCCATGCCCTTACTTTGGGCTTTGCTACATATAGCACACTCTACTTGCTACTTTCTAAATTGGATCTGGACCATAACTTTTGATGAAAATCATGTGCTGCATTCACTCGTCCAAAATGAATGAGTAACTGGGGGATTCTGGACTGAAAAAGACGCTCTGACAGGAACACACAGGATATCCTCCTACACCTCGTGGCTCCGACCCAGGGACACTGAGAATGAATGGGCTGAAAGCAACACATAGAAAACACCAATTTTCCTTGGGATTGTCTCATAAAAAGAAAGCCCAAACAAAAAGCATCACACATAATTTGAGAGGTGCTATAATCACATTCTCCGTTCTGAATCGAGAAGCTTTAATCATGGGAAATCATGTTTAAGCAAATGCTCCAAATGTGTCTTTTCTTTGGCTGGAACATAAAATGTTTTTTTTTTTAATTTATTTTCATGACAGCGAACTGAGCTGAGATGTGTTGCTGATCTCGAATTGCACTTTTCCCAATCTTCTGGTATTTTAGCACTCTTGCACCACTCCTACACTCCTTTCAGTTATTCAGTCCACAGGCGGCTTCTGAACTCCAGCGAATTTTCAAAAAAGCAGGCAGCTGATAAGCCCGAGCGAGAGCCAAGAGGTACAGTAGGTGACTTAAGCTGATATATGACTGGATTGCCAACTGCGATGGCCTGTCTAATTGGCAGGCGTTATCGCCGGGGTCCAGGGTTCTTCCAATCGATGAAGAGATAGAGGGAGATTAGATGTAGTCACTTTTCTCACTTTCTGTTCCAGTCCTCCACTCCAAATGTCTATGCTGGATCTGCCATCTCATCTCCTTCACACACACACACACACACAGAACAGTTGAGGGCCAGACAGCATGAGAGCATTTAATTGCATGGGAATGGAGTCATCTTAATTTCCCTTAGGGACAGAAAGAGAGACAGATAGAAAGAGGGTGGTGGTGTGTGGGGGGGGTGACTGGCGGTGAGAGTGTGTGTGTTGTGACAGTAGGATGTCTGGTAATATGAGCTTGGGATCAAGCTGCTGTTTAAACACACCAGGCCTGGCAGGAAGGGAGTGATGGAAGCTCAGGTTTGTTGCCGCTTGCTGGAATCAGTGCGCGTGTAGGCGTCTGTGTTGTATTGCTGTTGTGTTCTTGTGTGAAAGGAAGTGGATGTAGGCCGTGTGTGTGTGTGTGTGTGTGTGTAGGTTTACTGTATGTGTGTGTGGAGTTGATCATCAAACACTTTGATCCCTCTGACTAAATATCAGTATGCAGCCATGTGTTTACTGTCTTCTTTGCAGCGTCCAAATTATGAGCGATCACGTCCGTAAGGCGCCCCGATACACACAAACAGACACACACACACACACACACGTGAGCACACTTTGATCAATACTGTTAATCACATCAGAAAACAACGAACGGGTGGGTCTGTAAGCGCTGCAAGGGGATTACACACAGTGTGAAGGGATCACACGGAAAAGGTGTGAGGGGCCTCGGGTAATCAATAGGACTTGAGGCAATTAGAGAGAGGTGAGTCTTCAGACGGAGACAATGTCACCCCCTCTTTCTCTCTCTCCGTCGCTTCATTGAGAGCTCCATTAAAGATCTGTTCAAGACCCTTTGCGGGAGAGGGTTTCCAAGGACCCTTGACACACTTCAGCGCCAGTGCGCTTGTAAATAAACTTTGAGACTGGAGGCTCTCCTTCAGCAATTTTCTTTAACAGTCGCCTCTAGAGGGCTGTCAGCTAAGGCAAGGCCTTTTCTTGTTGTTGAGTGCTGAGTGTGTGGTCTAAATGAAGGTTCAAGTATTTGCTTAAAGTGATTTATAACCGGTGCTCATCTGTTGGATTTTGCAAGCTGTCATAGAAATGAGGTCAGCCTTCTGTTTATTAACGGTCACCAGTTTGGCTACATGTCCACAAAAGAGCACAACAAATCCTATTACAAAACTGACCTCAATCATCAGTATCACTAATTGAATCAGTAGCTTTTAGCAAAGAAATTACCCTCAGAGGTGCCTGAAAGATTGCGTCTTTTTAAGAAAACAAAAGGCTCGAAGTGGTCAAGGTAGTTGGAAATCAGATCAGAGAACGGATGGATGGGTCAACAAAAGGAGATTTTAACACGGAACACTATCGTTTGCCACTCATTTCCAACTGACCATCAACGTTGACCGTTTCCTAACCTTAATGACCTGACATATCCTTAACCCAAATCACAATAATTCCAAGAAAATGCTGCCATCCAGTGGATAGCATTGTCAGATCAGAAAATGTTCCACACTGCGTAGGCCAACAACACATTTTTTGGACAGAAAATGCCAATGTTAGCTCCGTCATGTATAATTTCTCTATAGGCTTTAGCTCCTGGAAAAAGATAGTTGCTCCATATATAAATGCAATTGGCCACATCTAGCAAATGGTGGGATACATAGAAAAGTATAGAAATATGTTGGTGCGGAATCATCTCAGACATTTAAGGCATGGTCTCCAGTGTATTTTGAAGACACTCCTTGGCCCATTAACAGTTTATCCAAACCTGATCCCATCTTGATGCTATTTTTAAACTCTACACTCAAATAACATTTTTGCACCTCTTGAACGTAGCGTCACTGCAACACAACTCATCCGTGGCTTGTAACAATAGCAATTCTCTAAGCGGCAGGGCATCACCTGGAGAAGTGCTGTCAAGCTCAAAGAGCGTCAAAGGTACACAACCTCCTGAGCTGGTGTCCTCAATTATGTCCTCGGCCACTAGTCAGCATGGCATCTCCTCGGGGAGGACTGCTCATGATTTCCTGCCTGATGACTGAAGAGTCGATTTCGATGAATGAGGAAGTGTTTACTGCTCCATAAAAAGAGGCCTAGTGGTCTGCTTTGAATGATTTGAAAGGGACAATGACACCAGAGGCTCTTTAGTGGCCGGACTGGCCATTACTGTTCTGTTCTTTTAGGTGTTTGAGCATATAATAAAATGTGAGCCATTACAGTTCAATAATCAAAGGTGATTCTAGAACATGGCACTTTATATGACAGAGCCCCAGAATCAGAATCAGCCACAGAAAGATGAAGATGTCATATTTTCCTTTGCTGAGACATTAGACAAGTCTGGAAGGGAAGCATAGTGCCAGTGGGATTCCATCCTTAACCATAAAGGATTGTTAAGTTGAAGTCAAGAATCACAATATTCACTTAATAACTGAGCCCAGCACTAACAGCACCAAAAATGTGCTTTAGGCAGACACATCAACCACAGGTGATAGAATCTGTCTGGAGGACGGAAGAGTTTAAACATTTCTTTATATATAGAGCAATGCGGTCAAAAGTAGAGATAAGTGCTTAACGAACTGGCTCAGGGCATCTGCCTTCGCCTTAACTGGCTCGTTTCGTGCCCTCATGCTAAAACTTCAAATCTTTATCAGCCTTTGAAGTTTTGGGAAAATGGCTAAGTTACAAGATCAGTAAGGAGGGTTTTAGTATAGGATGCAGAATAATAAGTAAAGCCTGTTTTATAGAAATTTCTCCTATACTCTCTCAGTCCCAGAGGTTAGGGTTTTAATCGCTTCATTAATTCCATCTCAGAGCCGACAGAGGAACCATGTTGTATAGATAAGTCATGCAGTTCAAAGTAAGTGAGTGTTGGGTTCTTTAACCTACAGTTGTTGGTTTAGGGGCCCAACCCTGGAGCTTTTCCCCCATTTGTAAGTGTTGTTGGAAATTCTGAAGTCCCTGTTGAAAGAAGTGTTTCATGACGTGTCACCAAACCACTGTACATTATGGTTTAAATGCCCTGTCATTTATGGATTAATTTGAAATTTCACTTCAGTAGAAAGTCAAATTCTACAGCAAGAACTATTCCAACACAACCTTCTTTTATACACTGAACTATTACTGCACAAACACCACAAAGCCACGCTGCCTTGGACTGCGGCAAACAACAAATTGTCAGTAGTTTTGAAACTGCCTTTACTCACCTGGAAAAAAAGAATGCCAGGAGAAAAAAAGACAAAGGCCAAAAGAACAAAGTGAGAAGAAAAAGACAGAAAAGTAAACACCAACATGAATAAAAGAGAAGAAGAATAGGGAAATATCAGAGTGAAGGATACTGCAGATTTACTGACAGCATTTCAGTGACTGTCAGTTCAAAGAGCTTCAAAGAGAAGAGGTAAGATATTCAGATGTGGTCACATTATGTTCAGATGATATCCCTATGATGAAGAGCCATTTTTCTCATTTCAGATAGACTATCTTGTTCTTCCCTGTGACTGACAGTGAAATGGTTGTCTCCCTGTGATCTCTGTCTGACTGTCAACCGTGTCCCCAGCTTTCCATCAGAGAAAAAAAAAAAGGTATATTGGTAACTGGATATTTTTTTCTGAAGCGAACTTGCCTTCTTTGTCCAGTGTTTTCACAGAGGAGAGGGCCTTGAAAGTAATTATGAACAAAATGACGGTAAAAGCAATTGAACAGTCACAGAAGCCACTCTGCTAATGGAAAATGACCTGAAGTCACAGATGGAGGATGAATAAGTGAGGACGAGACTTTTTTTTTTTGTTTTTTATGCGTTTGACTGTTTACAAAGTGTTATTACCCAAAAAAACACGCAAAGGAACTTCCAGCTGAGCTCATGTACACCAATATGTCAAACCTTAAATTAATTAAATAAATGAAATAAAATTAAATAAAATTTAAATTTTTAATAAAATTTTTCTAATACTATACTACTTCTGTTGGAACCAGTTCTTTTCAATCAAAATGAGACACTACAGGGAAACACATACGTCAATAGAGGAAGCTTCATGGTGACCATACTCACCTGTACTGTCCTGCAAAATGTATGGAATTTCACAATATATATATTTCACGGCCATTTCCTTAAAATTGTTTTTTTTTTTCTGGGCCTGAAATCTTCACTTCAGTAGCGCCTGCCATACACCAAACCTCATTCTGATCTATATTCTGAAGGTTTTCACTGGGAGGTTTGTTCCTCCCAGTCACATCTGATTTATGTAACATTTTATTTCTAAAAGCACGGTGAAAATTGATTTTCTTTTTTATGGCTATGGACAGTATTTTCTGAATTATGCTGTGATAAAAAGAGATATCCAAAATTCTCTATAAAAACCTTTTGCTCTAATATGTCAGCAAAATGAAACAAGGATTTTGAACCTGACTTTATCCAATGTTCACATTTCTGTTCTGGAAATCATTTCTAATTAAATAATACACTAACCAATTCACTAGGTGTGACATGACCTTAACCTCAAATCTAGCATAAGACCAGTTTTCTATCAATTACGTCAGTTTGCGTAGGTCAGAGTGTAGGAGGGAGTATTGCATAGAGCAATACCATCCTGCAAAACAGCCGACATTCAGCAAAAATGTCAATAATGGACGACTTTGCAAAACTTATTGAATTACATTCAGTGTCAGCAAGTATTTTTTTCTCTCCAACAAACTTTTACAACTTCTCTTGCTTTTTAAAGTATCCAAATATGTATGTAAAACTTTAGGAAAGGTATGTCTTCATATGTTGGGGTGCTCTACTGCACGTGTCTGAAGTTGTCGAGGCTACATTAGCTGCTGCTAAAACAACACACCCAACTGTTGACCCAACTGTGATATATAGTTACAGTTATATGGAGTGTTCTTTTAAAGACACAAACTCCAGTGCTGCACACCCATCCAAAACCTTGGCCACCACACTTTTACTTTTCACTTCCCTACATAGCGTAAAGGACATACTTCTTCCTGACTTGACAATGAACCTTGGCATTGTGCATAAATTGTGAGGTGTGAAATTGAATTCCAGAGGATACTGGGCAGCTAGGATGCTACTGACAAAATCTGAAAGATTTTTTAATTGAAGTCTTGGTAGGAATACCAAGACTGACAAAATTACCATTCCTCAATTCCTGCCTGCAGTGAAATTGCTGTGATTTTAACGTTTGACCCCTTTCAGTCCTGACATGCTCTAGCTGAAATATGGCTGTGAAATCTTGGTTGACCCCACAATCAAGCAAGTGAGGAGATGTTTCTGTACAATGCCACACTTGTGAGTTTGGTGTGAAAGCAGGATCTCATAGATACCACCAGTGCCATTGTTGGACAATTCATTTAGTACCTGTCACTGCCACTTACCATTTTTTCAAACCAGCTTTCAAAAAGTCCACTTCCATTTTGAAGTGTTTTTCTATTCATGCTACTCTCCCCATTTCAGAGTTGCTGACACTTAAGATATGACAGCCATGGTGTATCCACCCTGGCTGCTTTCTGTGTGATTAATCGTCAATAATTCAGTAGGTTTACAGACATACTTTGGTGGAGCACTTTGCTCTCACCCTCAGGGGGTTCAACAAAGTGTTTGCCCATCCTCTTTTTGAGAAACAGTGAAAACACATGGAAATAGAAAGTTAAGCTACTCTCTTGTGTATAGAGCTCCCATACTAATGTCGCTGAGGAGCAGTGTTAAGCTGCATGGCATGAGCATTTTTTGGTTTTTCTTCCACTTGAAGCAAAAATAAAAGACATGCAAAGTGACCTTTCAACACAGCTTGACACAGTAAAGCATGTGTTCCAGAGCTGAGAGCAACGCTGGCTAAACCACAGCATAGCCACATGAGAACCAACTATTCCCCTGTTGTTTCCTCTTCCTCCCTCCTCCCTCTATCCCTGCAGCCATGTCATCTGTAGCATAGAGAAACAGTCTTTCCTTTATCCCTTGCCCAGACACTGATCTGGGACCTGCGCACAGGCTGATAAGGACACCGGAGCGGATGGTGCAACTGTGAACTGAGGACAGCTGGAGTCGAGGTTAGACCACATAAGCAAGCGCTAATACTTGCTGGAGGGTTATTGACTTTGGGTTCCGCTACAGAGGTTCGGTCCACCCACGCAGTCATATGGAAACAGTGTTCTACTTCTCAGTCTGCAGGCTTCGTTTGAAGCATCGGGAAGACAGGTGCTCAGGTGTTACACTTAGTCAGAGAGTCAAGAAGCAACTGATTTGGTGCAAGGAAGAATCATCTACATCATCACGAGTCAGAGAAAGGTTCAAGAGAGGGTTTTACTCAATGCAAATGCATATGAGCCAGCAGACACCGGCTCATGGTAGAGCATTGTCCTTATGTTCCGACACACCAGATGCCGGGCTTTCTTCCTCTTTAAAAGCTTTTCAGTGCTCTCTGTGTCAGCAGCCTGTGTTTGTCTCAGGATAGAAGAAAAGAGCACAGAAAGAATAGCGGACAATAGTTCAGCCTCGCTCACAGACTGATACTTCAGTATGAAGAGGTATTAGCCATAAAAGAACACCCACATACCGAATCTCTGTTTGAAACTCATGTCGAGAAGGCACATAATGAGGTGTGTCCAAGGAGAGTGAACACCAGGTAGAATATGTTATGAAGCAATCACTTAAAACAGCTATCATTAGTATAGGAATGACTGCAAACCTAAAGTTTCATGGATTTCTTCAAGTGTACTAGCAAGCAGTTGCAGAAGGCTTCATGAGGTGACAGAGTACATACACCAAAGAACTGAAGGGTCCTAACAGCTCTTTTTTGCCTCAGGGCCACCTTGCAGGATTATCTGGCCTTGTTATTGTCTTCACATTGACAAGTCTTTCACCTTGAATATGCCAGTCATGTCCTCCAAACTCTGCTGTTGTAATGCCTTCTGCTCTGTCCACTCTGTCTCTGACAAAGCATATTCCATCCACAGTGCTACTGCTACAGGTCCCTACAGAGCATGATGAATCATATAGGCTCAGTCTATTCAGATTATAACATAACATTAGCTGTGATCATCTTTGACCCAGCATTGATCGCAGCTATTGACCTATATGCTCCGTCCAGCTGGGCTCTTGTGTTTGTCCTCCTCCATGGGGCGGAAGCCCACGGGGATCAACGCTGCTACATTAAGGCCTTCACAGGCAGGGCCTAAATGGATTGACCTGACCTGGATCCACCAATTCAGATCAATAGGTAGCGAGCCAGAGCCGTTGACTCACACTGCTATCTGCTGGTTCAACCCGGAGGGAGGCCGGACACTGAACTATTTGTCCTGCAGCTTTTGAAACATGTTAATGCTGTCCTGTGCTTGTCTTTGAGTTTTAGAGCTATGTGTGTTTGCTGCGGTCTACAGTTTAATGGGGCTTGGTTAATATTTCAATGCAGCTGAAGTAGACTGAAGAGAATATAAGAGCAGGGAAGACATCAGTGGAGACCAGATGGGAAGACAAAATTGGAGGAGGGGAGTATTAAATCAGTGTTTTTCAGCTTTTCATGTGTCATGTAGTGCATTGTGAAGTTAGTAAATTAATTTGACATTAAAGCTAATTTGAATCAGCATTTGTATGCCGCACAGAGGAAGCCCCTGTCAGAGAAAAGACACATCAGCTTTGACGTAGTACTTTAACTGGCCTAGTTGTTTAAATGTGGGGTGTCTAAAAATAAAAATGACTGTCACTAATCTCTTTATAATGTCTCTTATTGATTAAACCGAGCCAAGTTTAGCTCCACGAGATTCAAGTTTTGATGTCTCCCAGTAGTTCTACCTTCAGAGAGCTGTCACACATCAGCCAGTGTTGCTTTTTAATATTCTGTAGGTCCATTTATAGATCTACCAACAGTACTACCTTGATGACACATAGTCCTGTATGAAATCCAGCATGACATGATAACATGGCATGACACATATCTCACATACCGTAACCTTCTCTAGTTTTCTCTATTTCACCCAGCATCTGTCCATATCCATCCAATCCTTTAACTTTGAATCTTTCATCCACCCTGTCTAAAACTATGTCTCCATCCATCCATCATCCATCCATTATCAATGGAGAAGTCCTTTCTCGCCCACTTCTCTCTTCTTCTATTCATCTTTCCACCACTGCCATCCATCAAATTCTCTTCCCATGTCCGACTCTTTCTCTTCTTGTAAGCTCTCTGTCTTCTTGTTGTTCTTCTTCTCTATCCTCCATGTCCCCTTCACCCTCTCCTTGCCATCTTTTAGTCTATTACCACTGCAGATGGTTTCCAGGGAACCTTTTCAGGAACTTTTTCATAAAGATAGGGACCTTAGGGTTTTGATCAGAGGAATTAAAATGAAGCTCCTGGCCTGAAGGGAATGTACAGTGCTGAATGTCATTCACTGAGCAGCTGCAAAAACATATTTAATATGAAATGTAATGCAATTCTAAAGCAAAAATACATGTGACTATAGCAAGGGCTACTTTTTCGGTCTTCTTCTTTACATTCAAACATCACAAAGAACATTCCTAACTAATTATGCGTTCAAATTTTACCTCAACTTTACCTCAATTACTCAATTTTACCTTAGCTCAAATTCTACATTCCGTGTCCACATAGAAAATTGTGGACCTGAACTAGAATCAGGATGCAATCAACCAGACTTCATCTGGAAGACCGTACTGTGATTGGATCTTCGTCAAGTGTAAATGCAATCGCACCATGTGACCACCTTGTGTCAAGTTGAAAGATGACCTAACGCCACCTATTCTTGTTAGCAGGTTTCTCTCGACCTGGGTTTGGATGTCATTCATGTACAGATCATGTGTTAATGTTGAGGCATTGTTCCTGATTCATTTGTTGAGTCTAATTTATGAAGCTACAGTGTAAATGGTCGAATACTGTAGGTTCTTTCTTTTCTGTCAGTTTTCCCTGTCACTGAATTTCTTTCCACTCTTGCCACTCTCAATCTCATGTCCTTCCTCTTCTGTCAATTCTCAGCCATCCCTTTCTTTTATATTGAATATGGTGAATATATATTTTCCACCGTATCTTCCCTCTTTATTATCATCCTAGTGTGTCTTCTTCTCTATTCCCTTCTTTTTCTTGTCACGTCCTCCTCTCTCTTTACTCCCCTGCCATTTTATCACTCCTATTCTCCCATATACAGTCACTTTACCCCGCAACAGCACCATCATAAATATTAACACCACAATAGATGCTATTTATATTGCAATTGCCCTCCACCCCCGTTCCACTCACTCTCTATATTTTCTTCCTCATCCTTTTTTCTTCCTTCCTTACACCCTCTCCATCTTTCCTCCTCTTCCTCGCTGACTGTGGACGAGAGGCCATGAGTCAGACGATGTGGATTGATTGACCGTGATCTGTCTTTAAGAAAAAAGAGTTTGTGGACAAAATAGGAAGAAGTGGAAGAAAGGATGGATGAATTAATTCTGGTGGTATAGGATGTGTGTGTGTGTGTGTGTGTGTGTGTGTGTGTGTGTTTGTGTGTGTGTGCTGAAGTAAGTGTTTTACAGTAGAAAAGGACAGTAGGATGGAGTGATAAATGAGTGTACAATAAAAGAGTAGCAGAAAAATTCACTTGCATCGTCAACAAATAATACATGATATATATTATACTGCTATAAAACTGTGTGTCTCCATATACTGTACAGGCCACACTATCTCTCTGTCACTGTGCTGTGTAGAATATGTGTTCTCGTAATAACTCACGCACATTTGTGCCCAAACTACAAAGTTGATGTATTATTGTGGAGTGTGTGTGTGTGTGCTGGTTGTTGACTACAGCGGGTCTCGCAGCCCTCTCTGAGGATTATTCTCTGCACTTCAGTTTCAACTACACTTCATAGGGAACTTGTCGAATAAATCCATGAACTTCAAAGGGAAATGTGTTGAGTGTTGAGGTAACGTGCAGACATCCGGCTGCGGCTAATTTTAATCCCCCCGTCCTCAGGCAGGTACATTATTCGTTAACTACATTAGTCACATTTATGATAGGATTTATATGTTTCAACGTGAGACTCGGGTTTTTTATATTGTTTGAGTCAAGCAGCTGAACTATGTTTTGACTTTCTATCTTGGGTTTTAATCCATCTACGTGCTTGAAAGTGCGCACATGTGCCCAAATGTAATGCTTGTCACTTTGGATTCACTTAGATTGACTTGTAGGAGACCTTGATGTTTGTTGCTGAAACTAAGTGGAAGGGATTTAAGGAAACTGCAGGTTTTACATCATTATCCCGATGATGCAATGCAAAGTTTGACATTGTCTTTATTTCGGTGGCACACAGAACCAGATGAAACCCGGCAAATCTAGCACCAGACAGAATGGTTGTACTGGACCGTTGTGGAGAATTCTATCCATCAATGGTTAGTTCAGGCAGTGAAGAGAAAGTACACAGGAGTCCAAGATGGCTAAAAGGTTTATTGAAGGTTGGCCAAGCAGAATGGAGGATCCATCAATACATTTGTTGTTGGATGATGCCGCCTCAGTTCTGATCTAAATTAGATTTACATTATCTAATTAAAACACTTGGCGCCCATTTGTAATTAGTAAACACAAAGATACAACACTCCAAAACAAAATTTACACATAAGCGGCTCCTACAAGAGCAACTAAGTTACATTCATTTGGGTTAAGATACACTACATGTCCATCCACCACCTAAACCTTGGACAGCCTCACTTTGTGCCTCAGTACATTAAACATAAGCCCAACGAATGCAGTACCAGGTTCACCCTTGTAGTATACTTACAAAAAATCACGATGGCAAACAGTCCATATATAGAAGATATGAGTTCTTCAGCTTTCAGAATCTGTGAAGCAGCTGTGTGTTGCCCAAACAATGTCTTATTTTCTACAATAGCATGCTTGGTATTGCTGGAAACTAGAAATTCTGAACTTTCTTTCTCAGTGTGCACCACGCACGATTTCTGGAGAAAATGTAGCAGTCAAACATTTTGCACTCTGCACACTGACATAAATCTATGATCTTGCCAAAATATTTCACCAAGGCTTTTATTATTTTCACCAAAGTATCAGATTTTAGTTACTTATCTTTCATATCTAAGTTTCGGAGCAGTCACTGCAAAACGCACAAACCATAATGACATCACTGTGACATCATCAGGGTTATTTGGGTGATGGAAGAATGAATATGACTTTATCAATGTGCAATATCAAACATGTAAATAGTCCACATAAAGCTTCCACGATTTAATCTACCATCTTCTCTCCAGTCTTCATTCATCTGCTGCTGCTCAGCGTTTTCTCATATATTACCTCATATATACTGTACACTGTATGGTTATACCAACTGTGTTTTCATAAGCTTGCTGTAGGTTCAATTATTTCATATTATATCAGTGATGGAGAGCGGCAAAGAGGACGTGAATTGAAAAAAGTTTCAAATTATTACTTAAACAAACAGACAGTACTGAGCAATATATCCTTTCTCTTACACAGTGTAACTCCTGTTTGTACCTCACTGTCTCTCACACACACACTCAAGCCAATTCCCTCACTGAATCTTTCTTCTATGTCCCCTTTTGCCATCTTCCAGCATCTCTTTCTCAATTTTTCACTTATCTTACCCCAATTCCACGGCAAGAGAAGGGGGAGAACAGAAACTCTGTCTGAAAGAGAAAGAAAGAGAGAGAGAGAGGGGAGGGGGGAAGAAGTCATGAAAGCCAAGATCTAAAACTGGAAAATTGATCTTCTCTTTTTTTCGGGACTCCTCTTCTTTTGACTGCAAGCAGCACTGAATATAAATTGATAAATTTGCCAGGCTGTTCTTGCTATGACACCCAAGGCAAGCCAGGAATAAGATATGGCTCCTCGTATAGATACAGAGAAGGTAGAGAAGATCTCAGAAGAAACAGTGCCGGAGCTAAATATCTGGGATTACATTTAGTGAAGTGGAGTTCTTTAATGCTGTATTTTGTTTATGTCAAAATTTAAGTCACCACAATCATGAAATGTACATTGTATGTTTTTTTCAGTGGAGTCTGGTGGCTTTGAACAGAGCTGTTCTTACTCTTTAACAAAAAGGTTTATTTTTGCTGGGGTCTTTCCTTCAGGTTGTCATGCACTCATCATAACAATCTGATCCTGCCACTGGCAAAAACAAGCACTTTTAGTGGACGTACATTGATGGCACAAAACGCCCCAGAAGGATTCACACATTGCAGCCTGTTTCTTGGCTGCACCGCTCTCATTCAATACCAGATCAATTAGAAAAATTGTTGTCCCCCATTGTTCACTTAGACACAAAAACATGGAATGAAACATCTGAAGAATACAGAAACCTCCCTTTGAGCTAATATGAGGCTTTAGCAGTCTCAGTTATACAAATGGGTATTATAGACAGTCACAGTCTTTACAGCACAAATATTGTCTGGGAAACAAAAACAGTGAATATCATGCTAAGAAGACTAACTTTGAAAGATACACACTTCCTTCCTGAAGCCTGAATAAGCTTAAGGTGAACTAGTCAAAGAAGTCTTACTCTGCGTTACGGCATGTGAGTGTTGTTTTAAGACAGACTTAAAGAGCTGTGACTGGACTTGACTCACTTTGTGTTGTAATTCATGTCAAGGGCTGACAAATGGAGTGTTGAGGTTACAGGACTACCTGTTGCTAAGTTTTGACAGCCTAGTCATTCGCCACCATATTACCCATAACAGAGAGACGGCTAACGCTAGCCTGCGCTCCTTTCTATGATGTGTGACCAAGGCAATATTAGCAAGCTAGTAAAGTACAAAGTTAACAGCGTGATGATGGGTCCTCTCATATGCTGAAGGCTATAACGGAACAGGTGTCTAAAATTGCTAAAATCCGATAACCATGTTCTGAGGACCTGTTAAAAAGAAGTAAAATCCTTTGTCTGAGGGTTAATAGGACATAGTATGAGATTCTAAAGTCAGTAGCGTACAACAACCGTTAGAAATATGAACAAAAACCTTGAACCTTGACGCAAAACCAGAAGACAATGCAGCAAAACTAGAAAAAAGACCAGACATTCAAATCGATGTCGATGCTAGAGAACTTTCAGTGAGGTTGATTGGCGACAGACGGACTGAAGTTTTTTTCCTGCCAAACAAATATCAGGTAGGATATGTTTGTCGGGGTCAAACTCAACGTTCACTCTCATGTATCCCACTGCAAGTATTAAAGCAATGTTAGATGAAAATGTTACACTGACAGCACAAAACACAACCAGTCAGTCAGTTGCCAAGCCAAGCTGTCAGTCTGTTTTCAGACAAACAGGCGATGACTGCCAGCGAACCTGTTTCACTACCTTGCATAGTGTCAAATAGATGTCATTTCATGTTTCGAAAAGCGGCATTTGAATGCGTCTGCTTCATGAAAGTGGAGAGTCTGTCATATTGGGGCTCAGACAACATTACTGCGACCTGTTCTGCACCAATGTACATGGATCGGAAAGGATTTCCCAGCTTATTTCCCCTCCATCCGTCCTGATCTGCATAAAAAAAAAAATACAAAACACCCGTGCATCACTTTGTCTCCTGCTGAATAGGAACCTTGTAAATTGCCAATTTTCCCCATCGCGCAGATACACAGCGATACTTCATATTCGCCTCAGCTTTGTCAATTTGTTCCTTGGTGACTCCGGCTAAAATGCTCTCATAGGATCATGCAGGGTGCGGGGAATGACAAAGTGCATTATGGTTCGATTATAGCGTCCAATATAGAAGACCTGTGTTGTTGTTTTGTTGTCACTCAGCTGGGGCAATTGCATGCAACTTGAAGAAGTGAATAGAAGGAAAGGGAGTCTTTCTACAACTGTAAGTAACACTCTAACTACAAGATCCATGATGCATTACAAGGTCACTGGGATAATGGGACAGTATAATGTAATTTGTGATGCATTTCACATGTGAGTTTTCATTACTTACATCTATGGAATGAGTAGTTTTCTTGCATGACGCTGTTAAACACTGCTAAATTCAAGCAGCATTAATCCATTTGTCCAGACAATTAGGGGCAGTATATACTAGTTGTTAATGTGTTAGTAAAGTTGCCTATCCTGTCCAGCAGACAGAGAGCAACATTAGCATTCATTCTGAGTCGTGTTTATAGCCACTTGACAAATCCAAGTCCAGTATTGATTTTCCTTCCAGAGCATTTTCTCCACCAACTTCTGAGGAAAAGCTAAAGGGTCAATTGTTAAATGTTCACTAGCTAGTTGCCAACTTTGTTCTGTGTGTGTTGCTGGGCAGGTACAGTGTACAGTTCAATTAAATATAATTTATATAGCACTAAATCATAACAGAAGTTATCTTGTGATATTTTCCATAAAGAGCAGAGCAGTCTAGAACATACTCAAAAAATTCCCACCACGAGCAAGCATTTGGCGACAATGGCAAGGGAAAACTTCAGCAGAACCTGGTTCATACAGCGTACAGGGCTGATGAGAGAATGAACCAAAACAATAACAATGAACACTTGAAGAGTGATAATTCTCTGTGATTCATTCATTTGTATAAACTATTTCACCACAGAGACTTTTGATCTAGTGCCCATATAAAAAAAAACATATTTCTTAAAACTGCACCAGCTTTAAGGATTTAAGGATTTAGTGGAGCAATGAAGTCTGCACGGCTAGCCAATATAGCTATGCAGCTACCGGTGAAAATTAGAGCAATAAATATCAAGTTGTAGAAAGGCTTATTAATCTTAGTAATCAGCAACACCAAACATGAAGCCATTTCCACTGCAAATATTTTTCATCGACAATGAGAACTTATGTGGCTAAAACGCTTAAATGGAAGGTTTGGCTAGCCAGTGGGGTACAGTGTAGGTTACAGCTGCCACATACATTTAACCAACAATTAATACAGGTTACAGGCTACAGGTTGTGAACACTGATGACTAAATCTGCCTTCTCAGCCAACAAAAAGTCATTAGATGCTTTTGAGTCTCAGTTATTTCAGCTTTTACTTGTTAAAAGGTAAACTTAATAAAGTAAAAATAAATAAATAGCAAGCATTCATAGTCAATAACTGGATTCAAAACTGAATTTGCATGTGTGTGTGTGAAATGCTATCAGTCTCCATCCCTAAGTGGAACTGCAACCCACTGCAAAGTTGAGGTATAACTCCAGCTTTAAGTCCGTTCTTAGCAGTGACGGTGCAGACTTTGGCAGAAGTAGAAAGACGCTTGCCTATCAGTCGTGCACAAGGCCAACAGAATAGTGGATCTTTTCTCAGAAGCACACACGGCTAGACTCTTATCTTCCCTGGCTCCGGCTATCACTCTGTCTGTGTGTGTGTTTGTGTGTGTGTGTGTGTGTGTGTTTGTGTGCGCCGACAGAGCCGTCTCCTCCCAAAGCCTGGAGCAGACAGCCTGAGCAGCCTCCTGACAGCTGTATCTACAAACTCTGCTACATTTGGTGCCGTCTCCTCTGCAAAAAAAAAAAAAAAGCATGTCGGCTACATTAGAACCATCTTGATTTTAAACTTATCGTTCCCCTTTGATTTGAAAAAGAAAAGAAGACATGTAGCAGCTGTTGGAGGAGCAAAAGTTTTCATGTTCTAACACCAGAGAAAGAGTCAGGGGTCATCAGGATGACGTGACTAGCATGTTCCAAATTTCCCAGCTGGTGTTCCCAAATGTGAATAATAACAGGTGAGAATATTGGGTTCCATATACCCACACAGAAAGTGTGTGTCCTCATGCAAAAAAGCTGCATTGGGGTTTGTTATGGATGGATGGATGCATGGATGGAAATTTGCATTAGCGCTGCAGGCCGAATTCTTCATTTTCTTTCCTCATTCTCCTTCTCCAACTCCATCATGTCTCTTCTGCGCCCCCTCTTTCTTTTTACGCTAATTCTCTTTCCTTTTCCTCATTTACACCCCCTTACTATCCGCTATTTCTCCTCTCTGTCTATTATCTGCCTTCTTCCTCCGCTCACTCTTCTTCTTTTTCTCTATCTGTGACTATGTTGTGTGTGTGTGTGTGTGTCAGCTCTCCACATGCCCCTTGTTAGTTCCCAGCTATCTGTGTGCTATGGGGGGAAACAAGCGCTTATTATTTTATCACATCGTATATGTGTGTGTGTATGTGTGTGTGGATCTTTTTCAGGGTGATGCGCTTGGAATAATCTGTCCAGAAGACGACAAAGCAAAACTAGATATAATTGGGGCCAGACATGCAAACACACACACACACACACACACACACACAGGAACATATACATAGACAAAGATGTTAACGTTAGAGGGGTTTTAGTGAGGCTGCACTGGGTGTGTGAAATGTTTGCCTTGGACGTGGAAGTCAAAATCCCAGCTCATCCTTCAATGACGATTCCCTTGCAGGCCTTTTTCATGTCCATCCTCACAATGTGTCCTGTTATCTGGGGGTTGACTTTTAAATCAGCTGTCTTGGAGATAAATCTGCAAACACACACGCATGCACACATACATGTGAACCTTGCAAAGAATGGACATGTGATGATACACAGCCAAGTGGTGACTGGTGTTTCTCGTCACTCTGAAAATACAAAAATAAAATAGAATATTTTATTTTAAGGTAATTTACCATAATATTATTTCAAATGTGTTTTTTATTTTTTTTAAAGAAATTGCCAAGTGGGGACTTGCAGCCTTTAGACATTTTAGTTTTATTATTTTCAATATTTAAATGTTTCTCCTCAATAAAAAAAAAAAAAACTTACAAAAATAATCATGGCCACTTTTAATTAAGAATAAATCAAGTTTTACCTGCATATCAGAACTACTGAAGGCTGCATGCACTAATATCAAGGACTACAGAATTAGCAATCAGATTGACTTAATCTTTGGCTTTATTCATATAAACTATTTTATTATATTAGTGCACTATTACAGGGAATTCATATTCTTCTGTGTTCTTCTCAGTCTTTTTTCAGACCTGTGTAGGGTACACAATAGGGTGAAGTGGTCACGATGATGCTGTATAAAAAGCTAGAAAGTCTCCTTTTTTTTATACCAGTCCTTTTTTCACCTGCAACAGCAAAGGTTTGCCTGGTGCTGCTGAGGTAGGCCGAGGCCAAATCAATATGTCGACTGGCCACACATTAGGCCAATAATTGCTTTTTATTAAAAATAAACCACCCACCCAGTGTTGTCCACTTCCTCGCTGACCACAGCCAATCAATATCTTCTTTACATTGTCTGTTTTGCTCTGACTTTCTACTCAGGCAGCCTTTAAGAAGGGTTTATAAGTTGTACCTAATGGCTTTATTGATGGTTACTGAATCATTTACTAATGTTTTGCAGAGCATTTACAGTCATTGATAGTTTGAGGTCATAAATAAGGTTGTGACAAATCGACCCTCTGGAAATTAGAAGCAGAGAATCGACTTGAGCATAAAGTATTGGTAAATGATTCATGGACAATTAAAAACTGCTGGGACAAAAATGCAGTGCCTTATTTTTGCTGTCAGATGTCTGAGCAGTGGAATCACTCCACCCGTAACTCATCCTTAGACTACAGTATTTTCTGTTTCTCAGAGTGCAGAGGTGCAGGTGAACCAAATGAAAGGAGAAACTTGAGATAACAGTTCTAAACCATCTCGGTGTGAGAACACCTCAACTTTTGAATCTAATTCAGGCCAACACGCAGGGCAGCGTTTCAGACGGACAGCTCGACAGCTCGCAGACGGCGCCTAAAGCCAGTCATCCATTATGTTCACACACAGCCCACCGGTAACCACCTTCACATACAACACTTTGACATTTCTCAAACGGACTTAACGCTTGGCAGTGACACCAAACTGTCACTTCAGCTTAGGCTTCTGTTAAGTCTTTGCATCACTCCTGGGGCCTTTAAACTTTGAACAACAGGGTGTGGTGAGGAGGAGGCGGAGAGATGAAGAACGGGAGAAAGGAAGTAAGAGTGGTGCTGAGATGATGATGTGACGCCACCTCCCCAGACAGAGCTGGGGAATTGGCGGGGAGGAGGTATAAAGCAATGAGGAGGCGACCTGTCAGTCTGGGTGTGACGGAGATTGATACAGATGGCAGGTTGAAGGAGGGAGGAGGAGGAGGAGGAGAGAACATGAGCAGCAGTGACTTTGAAACAGTGACAAGGACGAAACGAAGAAGAGAAGACGTGAGAAGTTCTCACGTTTGTGAAAGTGAAAGATTGTGTGTGTATGTGTGTGTGAGCATCGAGGCGTGAAAAAGGGCAGGTAAAGGTGAAGTCACTGTGATGCTGTGGGACTGTCCTGGAGTGAAGCACTGCTCTGTCTTAATGTGATTCTCTCAGTAGGCCATTACACCAGTGTTGTTTGCCAGACTTCATTCAGAATTTGAAGATTTTTTTCCAATTTGGTTGTTTTGCTAGAATGAAAGAGTAGTGGCATCAAATTACCAGACCGAAATCCTTGAAAATGCACAACTTGGTTTCATTAGAGGTTCAACCTAATTCCGAAACAACCACAGGAAACAAACACAGAGGGGATACGGGGCAGCAGTTCGTCATGCCTGGAGAGCCAAGCATAATAAATAAAGTGAGGGCAAACCACTCTCTGGCTTGATGCTCATATTAGTGCCTGGTCACACTAGGAAGCCAAAGACTGATATTTACTTGCCCTTGCAAAACAGATGGTGATGGAAGCTTGGTGACATAGTGAATACTTGCAGGGATGTTGTAGGTATCATTGGTTGTGGGTAGTTTTGTTTTTTTGGCAAAATGGATATGAAAAGGACATTTTTTTTTTATTGGAATTACTTCTCATTCAGTCTTGCAATCCATTCTCTGGGGGCAAAGGCCAACATTTCTGTGATTCTGATTTATCCAGCGGATATTTGGAAAACGGATAATGGATATCCATGCCAAGACTCCCAATTAGCAACTTGATACACAAGAATGACTACAGATATTTATAAATAAAAGCAAAATCTTCTTCATATGACTTGATAATGGGTTCTGAGATTGTATTTCTGCCATTGCATTCCGCCTCTTTTGTTTTCCTTGAGACTGTTTACCTACATGCAGACAAAGTCTGCTTAAATGTAGTTGGTTGATACTTATTACCAACACAAAACAGTGCCTCCTATTCCAAAATCTTTACAGATTCTGTCTGTTTATATAGATATATAGAGAGATTTTTTCACATCTGGTGGAGCAGGGTAATATAAAACAATAGTTTCCCCCTATTTTGGGCTCTGAACTATGGAGAGACAATGGTTCTCTCAGTTCTCTGGAACCTCACAGTCAGAGTCATGGTTATATAATTAGTACAAATCATGAATTCACATGCCAAAAATCACCAGGGTTGAAGTCTGTCTGAAGGTCATGTATTTTGCCTTTGTGAGCCGATCCAGTCATTCTTAATGATGGCTTAATGATTCCATTGAAATTGACTTTGCTCCAGAATTTATGCCATTGTTGAGACCAGGCACATCATTTATTTTTCTACATTATAATAACTAGTATGAACACAAAAGAAGGTCAATACATAAATCCATTATTCTGAAATAGTTATCTGAATACATGATTGATGTTTTTTTGTCAGTTATTGTTACATTTTGTTAGAACAGGATATTCTGGGCGAATTAAAACAGCATTATTATTTGGCCTCTATGTTCAGCAGCAAGTTGCTAACATTGTGTCCTGTTAGGCGTGGGCAGTCAGTCTCATTATAAACAGCTCTCTGCTGAGCAGAGATTGGATGATCAAAACAGTAATATTACAGGTCATTAAACCAAAACAATAAGCTGAAGGACACTAAAGAAGAGCTAAGGGTAGCCGCAGAGTTAGGTGGGTTCTTTACTATGAGTAACATTTGAGTTATTTGATTCATTGGTAGATTACTGCAGCTCTGGTGTAACATCATGATTGGATCTTGCTTTACTCAAAGCTCTCTCACAGCTACCAGTGTCACAACTTCAAAACATGAAACTAAAGGGGAAAGTGACAGAATTCAGAAGGACTTATATCAGTGAGTACATTTTTAAGCCAGAAACGTACTTTCTACTGCATTACTTTTGCCATTCATACCCAGGACACACCTCTACTTGTATGTGACGGCTACCTCACTGAACATCTGCAACGATGTTCACATAGACAGTTTAAGAGCGTCTCACGCAAGCATCAGAATGAAACCTGCCCACCACTTGTGGGAATGCTTCAGTTGGATTAAGGGTTTTGCTAGAGGCAGTTTTTCTTGTTATTTTCAGACCAAGTCTGGAACTTCTTGAGGAGGGAATTCAACCCCTGGAAGTAAACTCTGGATTATGATTTCAACAAACTGTGATTTATGGATTAGGGGCCAGTTGAACCCTAAGAGAAAGTTCTGTCTTGCACCACATTTCAAACCACATTGACTGCTCTCATGTGACTTTAGTTGATAATTCAGGATCTTTGCACAAAATACAACCAAACTATTAGTATAGGCTTACTATAGACCTCACAGCCCAAAGTTTTCACCTTGCATCTTTAGAGGAATTAAGAAACCATTGAAGTTTAGCAGTGAATGCTAATAGCTCCTATCAAATCATCTGTATGACATATGTATGTGTGTATGTCATATCTCGATATGTCTCCAAGTTTTCCGTCTCTTATGGTTTGAGATATAATAGCCAGTCTCAGAATTTTGTATTTTTCATACTGTGCCTTTGAAGCTTCACGCTCCACTGAAATTCCTGTTCTTTCTTGCTGATGTAAAAATGAATAACTTCTCAGCAAGGTGATGCTGGATATCAATCAACTAAATATATTTATTTCTAAGTAAAGAAAGTTTTTACAAATGCCTCAATTCGAAGTGACAGTCACACAGTCTGAGACAGGGTTTCCAGGCTAGGCACTCCACGTAAACCTCAGTAGCTCTGAACAGCTTTGAAGAACTACAATAAAGGCTGACCACCAAAGCAATTCGCAGTTTGCTAAACCCCTGCCCCAGGCAGCAATTGTCGAATCATAGCTTGGCATCCATGACAGGCCTGGGACAGACCCTGTGAGTGCCTCTTTTTACCTTTTCAAAAATGAAAATAAAAGCAATGAGAGTGTAAGGAATGGATTTAACGTATTAGTTTTAGTCCGCTGTAACGTAACCTGCAAGTGTTTGTCCAGCTAACTAACTTACTATGCAGTAGTAACCCAACCCAACTTTATATTCATGGCAAGCTGTATTTTATGCTACAGTATATTAGGTTGTGAAAGTGAAAGCCGATGTTAGTGGCTCTGTCCTCTACTCAACGGGGGAAAGTTTACGCGCCAGAAAATTCATTATATGTACAGTCCTCATCCGGAAGAGCCTTTTCTCTGGTGACGTTAAGCTAAACATACTTTTTTGAAAATAAATAAATTCAACACAAAAACCTTGTCAAAGTGTTTAAACTAGTAGCTAATTAGCTACAATAGCTCTACTTCAGTAATACACAACAACTTCCACGTGGTTCATCACATGTTGAGGAAGTTGGCTTGATATGTAGCCAGCTTTAGCCCCAGTTCTTTAACTTTATAGACGGATAGATAGTCATCATAAGACTCTTTTACAGACACTTCATTTCAAATGAATCGGCTGGAAGTATTAATAACTAATCTGGAGTGTGAACTCACAGAGTTGTAGCATTAGTACTAGCCTAGTATTCTAGCTATCTAAATCAAAGGTGCATTATTTCCAAAATTTCTACCTTCCATCTCTATTATTTTAAATTGCATACATGTCATACGTAAACAGTTGTAGCAACAGTAACTAAAGGACCAGGCAAGTGAATGGTCAATTATTGAGTGTTACTACATTTATGAAGCCAAAGCATCCTCACAACTACTACAAGGATGAGAAAAATCCTCATTAGTTTCATTCTCATCCTCATTAGTCCTGATGCTCAGGACTAGGTTTAGGACTAAAACCAAATGCATTTGTGTATTTGTGTCATGTTTTATACATTCATATTTATCAGACAGTGTGTGTAAGTGTGTGTTGGTTTCCCAGACTGGACACATGTGGCTCTGCTGAATGGGGGAATAAATAAGAAGGCAAGTAGGGCCGCTGCAGGACGGTGTGAAAAATGGTCCAATTTGTTGTTGAGCTGAAATCAATGGGACAAGCCGAGGCGCTGGGTTCTGCCACCACACCAGCACTTCTCCCACAGCTGCTACCTCTTGTCTACCCCCTCTATACATCCCCCTCCTCTCTCGCCATCTCTTACCTCTCTCTCCATCTTCCTCCAGCTCGTTCTACAGGGTCCATGATGAGCAGGATGGGCTGTGCTCGACGGCTTTGCTTTTTCCCTCTCTGATTTATCTGATTTTTACCTTGGTGCCTTTTTTTCTCACTTTGATCTCATTTTCTTTGTCACCTTCACACTGACCCAATCGTTTGTCTCAGGCAAAAACGAGTCTCTTCATTCACTGTAAACAAACTCAGCTTGATTTACAACAATTATACAGGGAGAAATTAATTACTGAAGAGCAGAGGGTAATATCTGTGTATTCAGAGATCTGAACAGACAAGAAAGCATTCCGGGAATCAGTGAGTGGAAGGCTGCAGTGATCATAGCCATACTCAAACTTTCACAACCTACCTTTCTGTCCTTGGGTGCCTTTTGGATCAGGTACAAAATACATGTGAAGACCTCGAGTAGTAGTAGTAGACAAGGTAGACGGCCAGATAGCTGATACACCCAAAAGATGAAGTGATGACATTGATCAATAGAGACTGACGATTTTTCCATGATTCATGGAAAGGTCCTCAGTCATCGGAAGAGCAAGTAAGCTCAAAGGGAAGAAGGGACATGAAAAAGAAGACCAGGAAGACAATGAAACAAAGATCCTTCATCCACTTTCTGTCACAGAGGCGTAATTCCAGATGCTCTCACAGAGATTCAAATAATTTACACCCACAAAAGTTTCTGCTATAATTCTGTCTTCTCCATTCCTCATAAAAATAAGACAGACAACCCTCATGGATTCTGTTTGAGACAGTGGGAACTACAAGTGAATAAAAAACAGATGCTGAACCGTCTGATCTGCAGAGACTGTATGGTTTCAATTTGGATTAGAGATAATCATTTATAATGTTACTGAACACAAATTCACAAGTTTAACATTTTATTATCCGCTGTACCAGCTGTGGGTTTGTTAGTACCAGGCAGAACATTAACAAACTGTAAGTTGGGGTTGTGCAAGAATCTTGTACCGTTTTTAGGATGGTTGTGGCTCAAGTGATAGAGCTGGTTGTCTAGTAATGGGTTGCTGATTTGATCCCTGGCTCCCTCAGTCCAGTCCAAGATTCTGTGAGCAAGATACTGAACCCCACAGTACTCCTGATGGTTTTGATATCAAACCATATCAATTCTGCAGTTCTGGTTTAAACCTCAGTTACAGATAGCATTGTACTCGTCCATACTTAACAGGTGCATATAATTAGAATATAATGAAAAAGTTGATTTATTTCAGTAATTCCATTCAAAAAATAAAACTTGTATTAGTAAATACATTCATTTCACACAGACTGGCATATTTCAAGTGTTTATTTCTTTTAATATTGATGATTATAACTGACAAGTAATGAAAATCCCAAACTGAGTATCTCAGCAAGTTAGGACACTGTGGAAAGGTTAAATATTGAAGACACCTGGTGCCACACTCTAATCAGCTAATTAACTCAAAACACCTGCAAAGGCCTTTAAATGGTCTCTCAGTCTGGTTCTGTTGCTACACAATCATGGGGGAGACTGCTGACCTGACAGTTGTCCCAAAGACGACCATTGACACCTTGCACAAGCAGGGCAAGACACAAAAGGTCATTGCTAAAGAGGCTGGCTGTTCACATAAATCAACTTTTTCATATTCTAATTATATGACCAGCACCATGAGTATGAAGTGATACATGCATTGGTAGATTAGATCTGCCTCAATGCTTGCCCCAGCCTTCAAAGCAGTAGGTAATAAACCTGTTTATATCCAGATTGATCAAGTGAAAAGGGTGCATTTGTTTTTAGTGGTTTGCTTTGATAGGTTTGAACAAAGTGAAGAGAAAGCGAGGCAGAAAGTCAGAGGGTAAAATAGAGTAAAACATGAACTCAGACCTAAAATCTGAAAATGAATGAATAGACAGACCTTACTTGAAGAAAGTGCATTTCAGTGAACAGTGAAGGCCAACATAAACAGCCTCCTATATGTGAACTATAAAGTGAATATTTCACATCACAGGAACTGCAATCATGTTCAAGGTTGATGGAGGTTATAAAAGTGTCGTGAGGCTGAACAGTTAGCCAGAGCCAGACAGTCCAATTAACTGGAGGCAACGGAGTGATGAAGGTCTCCTCATGCATGGGCTGCATCTCTAGAAACCATCTGCATCACTGCCGCTCCTCTTCACCACCATTTCCCTGCTTTCGTTTGTCCGCATGTTGCATTACCAATCACTAGTGAACTTTTGCATGTGCGTCGCCGTAGCCACTGGTTTCACTGTTTCATTTCGATGCTGGATGGTGTAGTATGTTGAGTGTTCTCATGACCGCGGCCGCCTGACACCACTAATGAGTTCCCATGATGCTCTGCCAGACAGCCTTTGCAAAAATATGGGCCTAAGGTGAGAACTGATTGGCTGCTAAAAAAAACATGCGTTTGACCTTCTCTGCCCTTCTTGGTGCCTCTCCACGACCTGTGAGCTGATAGGAATGTAATCTTTACAGTGACCATTAGTGGAGTATGAGTATGAGTGCACTCATAGCTACATTATTGTCACAGGGATGTAATTAGGAATTTGTCAATTGCCAAGAATTAAATGGTTTAATTAACCAAATGGGAATGAATGGTGAAACTTCCAAAGTCAGCTAAAGTTTTATGTCTCATCTCAGAGGGTTTGCTTGCTTACAACACCTTGAAAAGTGTCTTTTTATCACTGAAAGCGTTTGATGGAGTTGTTAATTTTGTTTGTATGTGACGGTTGCATAGTTTTATGATCGAGGCTCACAAAAACGCACGCTGGGATTTAAAGTCCATCGGCTTTATTGGCCCCATCTGCATTATATTCCAAAATGACCTGTCGTTGCAGCCGGCGCTTTCCAACTGCAGAATAAATAAGAGTCGGTGATTCATGTGTTTAGGGAGTCGAGCTGAACTCCGGGCTCCGAAGGTTTCGCCTGAGATCTGCAAACCAGACGGAGCACATTGCATTTTCCTCTGCCAGGATTGAGAGATGATGAACGACACGATAAAAGAAGAATAAACATCATGGCAGCTGAGGGAAGGTGAGGCAGATGGAGCGGTTTTGCCAGCGCAAATGTAACTTTTTTTTTTTTTTTTTTTTTTTTTGCCACCGTGAGATTCCTCAGAGAGAGTGATGGCAGGGGAGGGGATGACGGGAAAAAGTTACAGAGACAAAGTTGAGCAAGAGACAGAAAATAGAGGAGAAAACGGCGGGTATTGTGCGGCTGGTAGAAGAGTGGCGATGACAAGCAGCCTCATTACTCTCATTTAAATGTCAGCGGCTGAACCTCAGCTCATTTGTTTTGTGGCCGTTTAAAATGCTGTCCCACGGGCTCTGATCCCCCTCGCCTCCGCTGCTTTAATTGAATCAGATGATAAACAGCAGAAGAGCGTTAATTTGCAAGTGTGAGTGCGTGCGTGTGTGTATGTGGGCTGTTGGCAGAGAGAGATAAAGATGATATACCGTAAGTGTCTGTGCTCACGTACGTGTGTAAGTTAGCGCCTCTTTTGTGATTTTTGTGTGTGTGTGTGTGTGTGTGTGCCTTAATGCACAGTGAAGCTGAGACTGGATGTATGCCTGGAGGCCTCTGCCAGTCACAGTGCCTGGGAGCGAGTGTGTTGACACGGTTGTACATTGCGGTTATGTCTGTTCGGTTCCATCCATCCACAGGGATCTCCACCCTACTGTACCTACCTCCACAGTCATTTTAAGAAGGTGTGTTTTTGAAGGTGGGCAAGTCAGTACAGTCATGGATGTGTTTGGGGAGACAGTTCCAGGGGGAGGGGGCAGCTACAGAGAAGGCCCCAGGTTCAGTGCTGAAAAATAAAAATCACTTTTACTCTGCATAATCACTGTTCTGTGTATACATCATTTTCCATAGACCTATTTAGTTTGTGTTTATTATTGAGTGCACTGTCTTCTCCCACAATGCAATGGGTATGTAGAAAGGAAATGCAGGAACAGCTCACAGCAGAGAAATAAGGAACAGGAAGTAATAATAATTGTGGAAAGTGGTCAGAGACACTCAGGAACACCTGAAACAAACGAGGCCATTAAGTTTAATTTAAAGTTGTAGATTATCATCTGTTTGTAAATAGTCGTATATAATATATTCTGTGTATAATTAGTATGTTGTATGGCATTGGAAAACTCTCTTTGTAAGTGTATTGAACTAAACAAGAGCACAGCTGAAGATGTGATAGGAATGTGTGGAGAGAGAGAGATGGGGAATGACATGCAGGGAAGAGCCACAGGTCAGATTTGAACCCTGGGCCGCCGCGGCAAGGACTGAGCCTTTGTACATGGGGCGGACGCTCTACCAACTAAGCTAACCGACACCCTGAGCACGTTTCATTGTTAATGAATTCAAACTTTCATGTGTATGATACAGATTGAATTGAGTCCGCTTTGAAAAGTTCTTCACTTTACAGTAAATATCCATGAATTAATCAGTATTCTTGTGTGACCTGATCGCTTCTATTTCATAAGACCGAAAACAACTTAACCTTGTATGTCCCTCCATAAAAGTCCCACAACGATGATTCAATGAACAATGAACAATGAGTTTAGACGACACACACAACGTCCCGTTCATCACTTTTCTTCTTGTTCTCAACTGTACGACACTCATGTGAGTGTGTGTGTATCACATTTGCAATGTTGAGCATGAAATGAGCTGTCAGACACAGTCTACCACTGACTTAGAGTTTTATCAAATCTGCCTTCGGGGCAAGCAGAGCTGTTAATTTGACACGCACATCTTATCATGGATTTTACACTTAAAACTTACCTTGAATTGTGAAACTCACGAGACCTGGAATACCTCCTGTTAGGAAACATGAATGTATTTTGAATACTGACGGCTAAGTGGAGACGATGCTCGTGTCTCTGTTTCTCAGTTAGCAGTTTGGCCCCCGTGGCCCCTCTTGATCGGCCGCTGCAACAGAAAGATTCAGATCAGCTTCAGTCTATTAAAAATAACTCCATATCTCACGCTGCCAGATGATGTCTGCTGTTCATTGGCTCTGACATGGATTTCTCTTTCGATTATCTTTACGGGTAAATCAAGTGGAATTCACTCCAATTATCCTCATGCATGTCCCTAGCTGTAGTTCACCCACTCCTGCTTTTACTGCGAAAGGCTGAATAATCACTATCCGTGCCATTTGCCATTCAGCGCGAGACTCTGCTCCCAACGACTCAAATCACCATATGAAAGATATTCCGTGATTCGCTTTGCCCATCATGATCTCCTGCTATGCTAACCCAGGTGGCGCGAACAAAACAACTGGCAATTTGTGCGAGGTGTGATCTCCTTCAAACCCAGTTTGTTGATCCTCATTTGATTCAGTATTGCTCCGTCAGACTCCAGACCCGCCGCCATGTTTTATTGATGCTATGAATAAATAAACAAATTAATAATGAAACAAAAGTGTGCTTTTTTTAATGCATCGGTGCACCAGAGCCTGCGATTGCAGTGCGAATGTGTGTGTGTGTGTGTGTGTGTGTGTGTGTGTGTGTACGTGCTGGCAGGGTAATGAGCTCAGGGATATGCTGCGTGAACAAGGATAGAACGGTGACAGCATATTGAATGGAGATGAATGTGCGCTATGAGGATGACTGGCAGTGCTAACAACAGAGCAAAGCAAAGACAGCCCCTCTGATCCTCTCCACCTCACAGCTCAAACGCGGTCTGCTCCCTGACAGACACACAAATCAATAATTCAGAGCAATCAGCGCCCAGACATTTCATATTCCTTTTAATTGCCTCGCATTCTTGATTTTAAATGTAGTAAAAACGAAAAAGAGCTGATTGAACGCATTGAAACAATGCCGACTTGTAGAAGCCAGAAAACTTTACTTTGTTTAGTCAAGCTTAGGTTAGATTTATATTACTTTGATATCTTTTGTCTTTTGAAGAACTTGCAATTACATTTTTCTTTAAAGTCATTCATGTTTCATACATCAGGATAGTACTGGTGTGACATTGGGTTCAAAGCCAGATCAAGACATTGTTACCCCTCAAGGTAATAACACTACATTTGTAGGTAAATCTTTGCATCACCCCGTCCACAAAACAACCAGCTAAAATATAACAGAAGTAAGTGGATTCGCTCAAATACAATGACCTTTAACAATGCTACAATGTATAATGAGTGAATACAGCTTATGAATCTAAAGCAGCAATATTCAACAGGCGAGATTTGGCCCACCGACCACTTTCTAATTCACAACAAAAATGATTGACTGGATGTTGGTAGAGTAGCCGGCCCATGTATAAAGGCTCTGTCCTTGCCGCAGCAGTGCAGGGTACAAATCCGACCTGCGGCCCTTTGCTGCATGTCATTCCCCATCTCTCTCTCCCCACATTCCTGTCACTCTTCAGCTGTCTCCATACAATAAAAGCTTCAACAAAGGCCAAAAAAAAATGACTGTATAAAACATGGATGTAGCCTCTGTGACATCACTGAAGGTAGCTCTGGCCACCGCCATCTTGGTAATCCTCCCTCCATCACCTCAAGATGTGGAGTAGGGGTGGTGCTGAGGTGGGCTGAATGTCTGGTTGCCCAAACAAGGCACCTGTAACAGCACCCACCTGTCAATCAAAGCAGCCACACCCTTAATTCTGCATAACTTTAAACCTTAATATAATGTGAACAGGTGAGTTGTATATAAATTCACCCTCAGTACAGTTGTCATGAACGGGGAAATTAGCTACAGAGACTAAAACAGTTTTTTGTACCAGACTGTTTGAGGAACTGCAGTTTTTGGCACTTCTGCATTGGCTTCACTTAACAGCCAATAGAGATTGCTGCTTGATTAGGATTGCTTTGAGTTTTGGTCTTTAATAAATAACCACATGAAAACTCTGAGACTGTGGATTGAAGCTTGATTGAAGCTATATAGTCCTGAAATCCTGCAGCCTCACACACTATGCAACACAATGGGGAACCAGCGCTGATGCGATCCATCACAGCCCGTACCAGTCTGTCTGATCCAAACCATTTATTTCCATTATTTCTGCTGTGAAGTTGGACATTTTAACATGCTTATCAGCGCCTGAACATGGGAGAGGACAGCAAAAGTCAAAAAGTTGACAGTGAAATTCTAAACCATTGTCTAAGCCAAATGACAACCGCTGTATTGCAAGCTCAGCCGCCATCAAAACATGCTAGCTTCAGGGCAGTGTTCCCACCTGGTAGCACCACAGGAAAAGAGAAGACTGCAACTTTAAAGTTCTATTATTCTGCCACATTAACAATCCTAATGTTTATTCATTTCATTCATTTATAATATTCATGTCTGTTTATTGGCTGGCCCCTGGCCTCCTGTCATTTTGTAAAAGTGGCCCCCAGGCAAACAAAGTTGAGTATCCCTGATCTAAAATCTAAAATATGTACATAACATAGACACAGGGCATGCAGAATAACAGTATTTTATTCAGAAATGATGAAAAGAGAAAAATATTTTCGAACCTGCTCAAATAAAAAGCCCAATAATTATGGTACTTTTTAAACTGAACTGAAGCATCAAGTTCTCCTTTTAAAGACAGTAGCATTATACGTTTGTCTGACAAACATATTTCAACAGATTTCGATGACATTTTCTAGAAAAGATGATCGATAAATATGAATCTTTTATTTACAGAGTAAAGAGAGATTTATCATCTGGGTTCTGAACATTTTCAGTTATTAAAGCAACAAATTTGTGCCACACTGACAGAGATGTTCTCTCTCTGGGGCCTTCTCTGGATATATCTAGTCTTGTTTCAGGGTCAGCCGAGGTGCAAGTAACTTTACAGATTGTGGAGAGTTGGAAATATCAAGAATAAAGAAGAAGAAGTTGAGCAGTACTGCATAATAAATGTGTTTCTGTCTCTGTCCAGACTTCAGTTCCCTCTGGGATACAGCTCAATGCCCTATACGCAACGCTGCAATAGCTCCCACCAGCACATGGCTCTGCGATGTTAAGTTTCCCTTTGATATCTTTCCAGGAATTTGTTTTCTTTGCTGCGAAACCAGTTCTCTCAGGCGATGGAAGCCACTGGTGCGCTATGATTTTTTTTTTTTTTTTCTTGCTTTGTTTATTTCCCTGTGATAGCGCCATATAAATCTTACTTACACATGTGACAGAGGATTCAAACACGTGACACAACATCCCTCGTCTTCAGAATATCATTGAGATGCCCAGAAAGGCTCGTTTTTAACAACCCATCAAGGCAGAATCAAATCAATCAGCATTTTATCAGCAACGCCGAATGCTGCTAAAGGTTGTTTTTTCAAGCTGGAAGCACTGATAGCTTCTCTAGGGCTCATTTCATGGTCGGTAAGCCTTTGCAAACAACAGACAGTATTCATGTTTGCAGTCACTTAATTACTGCTTTTGTTGTCTGATCACTAAAGGCAGTAAAGTGGGAAAACCCAACAGCGAAGCATGTAATCGGAGTTTAACAGCACGTGAACGACTACAACAGATCCCAGATGCCCTTTTTTTCAATTAAGACACCACAACACAGATCAAATGTCGACATGTAGAAATGAATCAGTACCTGTGTGTTCCCTGTCTGATCAATCACTTAACTGTGATTCAGACAGCAGCAGTTATTCCTTTTATACAGATGGTTGCTGTTGAACACAATAAAGGACTTCGTGTAAAGAATCGTCTGCAAGAACAGTAATAATTGTTTTTATTTTAATGCACTGCAGCCCAAAAACTGATTTTAGACTTAATAAATACAACACACAATTTTTGCTGTCTCCACACGTCCACACGCACTGCAGTCTTTCCTCAATGACTACACCGTGGAACAGAGACCGTTCACTGAGAGGAAAGTTCAAAACTAGGGATGCACCGATTGTGAAATTCTGGGCCGATACCAATGTTTAAAATAACAACTTGGCTGATGCCGATACCAATGTTTGTTACATGTATTGTAAACTGTAATGTAATGTGGATCTTTCTCGAAGCGTCCCAGAAGTGTCTCTATGCTCGGCTACGCGCTGAATACGGCCACGTTCGGAAAGGGACGGGGAAACCAGCAACCGGTGGGGAATGCAGTGGTGGGGGGTGAGAGGAGCTGAGGTGTGTTGCTTTGGGCGTGTCTATACCTGCTGAATGTAACCACTGTGAAACAATCAGGAAATAATGTTTTATTTCTCTGATTAATAACAGCTTTATTGAGGCCGGCGTTCGCTCTCTCTGTTGTTACTCTATGACTCTCTACCAAAGCACAGTCTCTCTCTCTCTAATCATCGGACACAAATCAAATTAAACTTATTTGTGTCATTACATTTTGCGGCGTAAATTGTGAGTTGGACCCAGATTTAGAAGCTGGTACATGAAATAAACAAAGTCAGAACACACACAGAGGTAGATTATCAGATTTTAGTCCGTAAATACCCCGTGCAAACTGCTGGTCGTAAAAAACAGACAAAAGCATCTAACTACGTAGCATATTTACACATGTAGAAGCATGTTTAGAAGAACATACACCGGGAAAATGGCCAAATCTGAGCAAGTAAACAAAGTCTGGCGGGCTAAACGCTTCTGAAACTCTCCAGGTGGGATTTGAAGTCGCGTGCAGGACGGACCAAAACCATGGCGCGCATGCGACGTGCCAGAGAGGTGCGCAGTGGGGTTTCAGAGCCTCCAAAAAAAAGGAAAAAGTTTTCTCCTCAGCACAGCGTTCATGCGACATGTAAATCAACATATAAACATCGGCCACTGCCGTCGGTGAATGTCATCTTTATTTGCTGATGGCCAATGGTTATTGGCCATCAGTTAAGGAGGTGAACATCTGCCGATGTTCATCCGACGCATCGGTGCATCCCTATTCAAAACATCAATGTTGGAATTAGAGCCCTACACTCCCGCGGGACTGTGTTGTACCAGTGCAGCACAGGACAAATTTTGAAAGCTCATTGCGGGCACAGGCGGGAGGGGGAGCGCACAATGCGGGAGCAGGCGGTAGAGGTGGTAAGCTGCTGTCCCGCAAACTAAAAACGTGAATTAAATAAAATGTATAAATGATTAATTTGTCTATCATAATTTGTGCTGGATATTTTATTTGGCATTTTTTATTATTTATTTATAAAAACATTTTAAGATGCCTAAATTGTGGATGTGGTCTCATCTCGTATACGTTTCAGACAATTTGTTTCCACTCTTCCGTGTTTGAGATCTCTGATCATGGCAGAAGAGCAGAGCTCCTCTAGTGAAGCTTACAGTGCTTCAGAAGTAAGTGCTGCTTTAAAGAGAAGTACATTTCCCGTTCAAAAAGTCAAGAAGCCTGAAATCAGACATTTGGAATTCTTTTTCACTTGTGTACAACGCAGAGGGAAAACAGCTGCCCTTTGCTTGTTGTGATAAGTGCCAAAAGGTTCTGACATACAACGGCCATAAATCAGGCACATCAGGCCTGAATCACCATGCATGTACTGTCTTGAAAGGACAACAGTTGTTGAGTTCAGAGGAAACAACGCGAAAGTGACAGATGCTCTGAGGGCAAAGACCGTGCAGAAATGTGTTGATTTCGTTGCTGCGGACCTCTGCCTGTATGACAGCATCGCTGGTCGGGGATTAATTCAATTGGCCCAACACAGTTGACACGGCAGCCACAATAGGCAAATAAGATGTGCGAGATATTCTGCCCCATCCAACAACTCTGTCACGTCATGTAGATGATTGGTGGGCACTCACATTTCGAAAAGCTGTTGTAGATGACATAAGCAAGACGATTGGGAAATACGGGTGTGCTGTGACAACGGATGTTTGGACAGCTCAGCGTGTTTAAATTCCCAAGCCAATGAAAAGAACTTATGTGAGAAATAATGTCCACATCTTGCGGGATTTGCAGGAGGGAGAGGGACAAAATATGGCAGACGCGGGCCGGAGCGGGAGTGAAAATCACAAATCACAATTCTTTGTGGGAGGGAGCGGGTGCAGGACTGCACAATGCGGGAGTGGGACTGAAAATTCTGTCCCGTGCAGACCTCTAGTTGGAATAACTCTATACTTGCATGTCCGATTGGAAGTTTGATATGTTTCTTACTGGGGATTCACACCGGGGACGTAAGCGCCACGGAACAGCTGCGCCATGGTTTAGCTCCATCCTCTGCCCAGCGTCAATTCACACTGGGTGCATGACAGCAGCGTAACGGCAGCGTAGTGAGCCAGCCGTACGTGAGATCATGCGATAATCCTGAACGTACGCTGCTGTAAGACTTCGAGAAACTCCTAAATCAGCAGTCTTTGAAAGGCATGACAAACACTGACTGTTTCTAGCAACCACTACTGCAGCTTCCATGTCAACTGAAAATTAATTCAGTGGGACAGATAGGTCACCCACTACTAATCACTTAGGGTTAAATAACAAACCTTTCCAAACTTGAAACGACTAACATGAACAGGCTGTCAGACTGAAAGCCCCTTTACACTCTTGCAAAATTACACAGTCTGAGACTAAAGTTGACAATTCTGAGAGGAACATGGTTCACACATTTGGTTGACACTCCTGAATGGTTGTCTACTGATGAATGACTTGGAGGTTTGACCCACAGACTGTTTTGATAGTGTCTGAAATTTAGGACCAAATTCTCATAATTTGATAACTCAGCATTATGCACCCATTGGTTTTTGGGGAACTGTTGCAAAGCCTCGAGTTTCTCCATCCATGGCATGCCATGGTCATGGTAAATCTGCAGGTTCTTTGACCATGACAAGCCCAGCTGCTCAATCTCAACACACACTGCCAGGGTTGTTTCAGCTACCCGTGACTGTGGACTATGGAGTCTCTCCTGCTCTGGCGACCTCCAGCCAAAGCTTTCCATCCCAGGCAACCCTCTTGACCTTCTTGGTGTCGTAGTATGTTATTGCTGGGAACCACTTCACCTGTAGGTCTTGAAAGCCTGCCAGCAACACCTCTTGCACATCCATGTTCAGGTTCCTCAGGATACTCCTTGCCCTCCCAAAGGTAGCTGGAAATGGAAAGTAACCCTCTTTGGTTGCCAGGTAACTCGCCAAAGAGTCCAGAAAGATGGGGCCCTTGAGCTTACCAGGGGGGTTGGGGGTTTTCAATTGCCCAAATGGTATCCCTCATTCTTCATCATGTCCTGAAGAATAATGCGGACCATTACTGCCTCCACCACTGAAGGAGCAGCCTCCAGAGAGTCACATAGGGGGAACACCCTCTCTATGCGCATCATCTGGAACTTGTCTTTTGTCCAGTTCTGCAGTGGTGGAGGCTCACATCCCACAGTGGCGCTGTTGGCGGGAGACAGTCCCAGGAACCCTCTTTGGTGACTGAGGCTGTTGGGGTTTATGCAGTCTGTGCCCAGGCTGACACTTCAAACTTTATCAACAGGTGACAGTGGGTGCCCCCAGATATGCTGCTCAATTGCCATTTCAGCCTGGTAGGCAGTCCATGAGGGCATGAAACCACTGATACCATGGCAAATCGACTCCAGTTTTTTGAGGACACCAGTCAGGTAACTCTGACAGGTAATACCTCTCTGCACACCTGAAGTATGCTCTGTTCCTTCCTGTCAGGGGGCATTTAGTGAGGAGGTGGTTGATGGTTGTGGTTGTGCGGAAGCACATTGAAGGGTCCAGTATTTTTTCATTAGTGTGGATGCCCAGAGGGCGTTGAAATTGAAATGGCATTGCCCTCAGATCCCTGGGGCAAACAGCAATATACATGACATGTAATACATAACATATAAAAATATATACAAGTTAAAAGTATAAATATGCAAATAGGAAGTTTCCAAATATCCTACAATTCTATCTTTTCATACAAATTTACACAGATGCATCAGGCAATTCAGGAGAGGGCATCCACACCGTATTTCCACAGGAAATGCAAATATTCTAGTTTTATAGTTGAGTTTCATGAGTGTGGTGCGTTGAGCTAGACAAACTCACTGTAAATAACTTGGCAATCACAAGGTAGCCGTGTTCTAAAGCATACCCTGACTTATCATCAAATTTACTCTAAACGGGACTATAATTTACAAAGTGAACATCATGCTGTGTGGAAGAAGACTTGAAACTTGAGATTGAGACCATAAACTCATGAGGAAACTGCTTACGGAGGTCATAAATCAAGTCAGAACTTCAGTCATTTTGCCGTAAGTCTCAATAAAATCAGACTTGTTTTTGCAGACAATTAGTTGCCCCCTGCTGACCATTATAAAGAATGCAGGTTTAATACCCCCTGATCTCGAAGCTCTGTCTACTAATCACATACTGTCAGTGGCTGCTACTCAGTTCTGCAAACAAACTGACTGTTGTGACATTTCATGTGCAGCATATTTAAATAAATGTATTAAGTAAGTAATTGAAAAAATGAAATGAAATGCCAGTCTGATTGGCCTCTAGCCTTTCCAGCTACCAAACTACACACTGTCTGCATCTGGCCAGGGCTTCTTTCACTTTTGTTTAACAAACGCATCAACTATCCGCGCTGTTAACCAGTTCATTTATTGCCTACATATGATATATTGACTCATAACAAGCAGAGATATAGAGCCCTATTTAAATCATGCAAAGCATCCATCATTAGATTATGCTGTGATGTACAATACACACAGGCAGAATATGTTTTCTCGCAGGGGTGCTTTGAATCACACACACACACACACACACTACAGGTCATGAATCTTCTGCCCTTTGATGTGAGTAATACAGTAATGTCCCTCAGTTCATCTTACATGCCTCTGTGTTAATTGATGTGAGCTTCTTTGCCGCTCGCTGCTCTGGGGCTTCCCCTGTTTGGGAAAAACTAGCAGGGGGTCGATTTAATGATGCTGATTTATGTGTGTGTGTGTGTGTGTGTGTGTGTGTGTGTGTGTGTGTGTGTGCACATTTCAGAAGGACAAGCCTGGACCATAACAGTTTATTTTATCATCTTTTTGCCCCCCGAGGCTCAGCTTGCCCTGTGTGTCCCTGCAGAGCCCCCCGTACAGGGCGGTGGAGATGATTCTGCGACCTGGAGTTAAATTCACTTTGCCATTAATGAGCTCATATTACAAAAAAAAAAAAAAAAAGTGCTTGACTTTCCAGTGAGCTTGACCAATGAAGTCCCTGTAGGCTTCTCACTTCATAATATTACTGTTCAGTCAAACTTGTCTTCTGTAACCGTCCTGCATTTTCTCTCTCTCTGCCGCAGCCTCTCTTCCAGTCAGGGTGTGCTTTAATAGCTTGACACTGTCATTTGATACATTGCCAAAGCACAAAGTGCCCGATTGAACTGCAGTGTCTGTAGAACAATAAAAATCAAATAGGGATTAATTACTGTACATATCAGGAGTTTTAAATTTCTTTTGCTGTTGTCTATATTGCTTGACGGTGTGATCATTCTTACACATTAATGCCTTATTGGTAAGTTAACTTTGATGAATTAGAACAATTACCTCAAATTAATGAGACCATCGTTGAGCCAATTTGTAGCCTCAAACTGCTGATGTTTACTTCCTACTGCCCCGAACATCTTCTCATTGGCTTTTCTGAAGATGAAAAACTTTTTGGAAGTGACTTTTCCAACAGTCTTACACTTCTGCCACCATTTGTAAGCCACTCTATAAGGCAACAAATGTCCACACAGCTTTAACTAGCTTATTAGACCTCTATTCAGGATGTATGAGGGCGGAGCTAAACTTTCTTTCATTCAGAGTTCTTTCAATACACAATAAATATGTTGGAAAATAGTTGCAGAAAACATGTGAAAAGACTTTGAACAATATATTACTGAAATGCGGAGTTAGAGGTTCAAACAGTTTTTCACCAGTTTTCAGTCCAAGATTTTGTGGGCGGTCCTTAAAGGGTGGCTTGATGACACGCTGAGGCCACCCTGAGCATACCCCTGCACCCCTAGCAGAGACATAGAGATGAATTCATCTCACTCAGTGTTTCAAAGTTAGTCATGTCATTTTCTGAACTCATTGTTTGAACTCGACACGTTTCAGCTGCTTCAAAATGGCTGCTTGACTGCTCCCACGAGTGGGCATGGCTTCAGCACATTCAGAGGACACGCCCCCACAGTCCTGGAGCTGAGAATTCATTTTTAGCTGATTCTGTCGCCTAATTTCATAAACTTGTGGATATTTAATCATTCAAATTTGGCTGTTTGGTTAATAACACTCTTTGTTCTCAGACTCAGAACACATATTTATTCTAACTTTACACTGACTTTAATCTTTGTAATTAATCATCACCGTTGAATGGGAGTGCGCTGTTACACCTTTAGTCAAAAGTATGCTACTAGTAATGTCACAGTGGACTGCCACAATGACGTCACCCATTGGTTTGTAGACAAGCTTTAAAAAGTCTCAGGTTTGACATTATGGACGTTGGAACCTTATTTTGAGAGTGTGGAGCTGGTGAGTGACATGATCTAAAAAAATAGTATCCTGTATAGGTACAAACATTTTTGTATTCCAGTTAAACAATATTTTGACTTGAGAATTAATCAGTGCAGTAACAGGATTGATACATATTTGATCAGCGCTGCCTAGTTTCATAGTTGGATCTGAGTTTCATGAGCCAGCTGTGTTGAGCTGGACGGACAGAGAAAGAGTTGTCAGTCACAAGGCAGCCACGCTCTAAAGAATGCCCTGCTGTATCATCTATTTTACTCTAAAGGGGTCCACCATTTACAACATGAACATCATGCGGTGTGGAAGAATACTTATATATTATAAATCAAGTGAGAAGTCTGCTCAGTTCTCCATAAGATTCAATACAATCGGTTTTCTTTTTGCAGCCAATGGCGCTGCCCCCTGCTGGTCATTATAATGAATGCAGGACATGTAAGATGCTGGCCTCACTTCACAGGCCAAGCGTTTATGCTATCAATACTGACACACCCACTAAACTGCTATGTCACTGCAGTATAATGAGAGGTCCAACCAACTCTCTCTCTCTCCCTCTCCAACTACAATAAAGCAGAAAATGCCAAAAATATATTTAATAAAAGTGTTTATGTGTGCAAAAGCAGAGCTAAGCGCTTACCAGTGCCATTATAGACTTTAAGCATTGCTAAACAATTTTTAACAATAACCAAGTCAGCTAGCCAACTTTTTATGCAATGTGTAGGAGTTTCATTACAACAATGATAGTTTTGACAGGTGAAAGATCACGCATGCATTTTACTGTGCATTCTTTGTTATTTGTTTCTTTTGAATATGAATATTTTACACTATTTTTCTGCCCACAAAACGATTAGATACTTACAGTATTTGTACATTTTTGTTGTAGCCAAAGATCCTGCGACTTCTTCTGATGGTCAGAAACAGAGTTTGCTATCATGTCATGTCATAAGAAAGAAAGCCCATTATATATGCTTCCTAATCATGTACTGCCTGAATGAGTGAAAGAGTGACTAACCCAAGATAACGAGTATTTGTCCAATGGCATCGCACACATGTGGAACTGAGCAAGAAACCAATGGCTGTGCCCCCCTGAAGTGAATCCTGAACAGCAGCACATAGCATAGATTGTCATTGAGGATGAGTTCTGCTGTTGTGGAGAAGCTAAAACACTTTAAACCGCTGGCTAAGGCGAAAGCAATCAGTGCACCAATCATAGCAACCAAACTTAAACTCAGTATTTAAAGTGTTGGCAGGCTGGGGGGAGTTAGCAGAGGGCAGGCAGAGACGTGAGGCTCAGAACAGAAAACACAAGCACGATAAACATATTTTTAGATTGAGTGCAACTTTCACTTTCCCAAGATATTATTATCATTCTCTCTGTCATGAAGAAAACAGTCCATGAATCCGCTTAAACAAAACAAAGTGCGAAAGTGTCAGTCAAACAAGTCGATGCTCGTTGTAGATGTGTTGTCGTTTGAAGTAATCCAGTAAAGACGATCTCTCATAGCAAGTTTCCCAGGTTTGTTTTTGTTTACCCTCTGAATATAATACCAATATGCAGCATGTTATGATTTTCTGCTCATTGTCAGTCACTGTCAATCATCTCTCTGTGTGTCTTTTCTCCGCTGGCCTTTGAGGTCACCCTCGGTTGATATCTGAGCAGTAATGGAAGAGAAGTGTGAAGGAAGGAAGTGGAAGAGAGTGCAAAAGAGCAGGGGGAGAAACTTAGCAGAGGCTAATGAGGCTTCATTAACTGTAGCTAATTGGTGCTTTAACCTCTGGCTGCGGCTGTCATGATGCTTCTCTTTGCCAGCAGGGAGACTCATGGGAATCAGGGCAGAGCAGACGTTCTGTCCTCCGACGTTCATTTTCACCTTCCCTTCTTTTTTTTTTGACACATAAAGTATTTATCCTCCGCTGGCTTGACAGGCGCCAGTCAAACCAACTTAATTTCACCAAGTCAGTGTCAAAACTTTGGAAAGGCGAACGGAGGTGAGCCGGAGAAAAAGGCAGCACGAAAGAAAGAGAAGGAGGTGAAAGAGGGGCAGCAAGAGTGAGGGATGGAGGTGAGAGGAGTGTGTTAGGTGAAGATGAGCGAGGCTTGAGTTTGCATGACAATGACAGCGAGCCTTTTCCCTCCCGGGCGAGGCGAAACACTTAATCAAATGCAAGTGAAGATCCTGGCTTTAAATTGATTTTTGGTCTCCTTTGCAAACCGGCGGGCCAATCAGCACAGCTGAATAGTTTGATAGATGGTTCGGGAGACCAATAAATGAGCTGCCAAGGCACCGAAATATCAAGGATGAAAGGCTCTTTACTAAGTGCCTACCTTATCCTCCTCCACTGTGCTGCAGTTAAGGTGCTATAGCCCATCTAAGCTATGCACACTTAAACATTTTCTGTATTCAGAAATGATTTTCACTCAGCTTCAGCAGTCACTTTTGAGATTTAACTGATTCCCTTTAAAAGTTTTTTCAACGTAGCGCTCCGTGAGCCGCCCTTTTGACAACAGTCTAACACTTACCAGATGTCTGTGTTACGACACGTAATGCATGTTACACTATCTTTGAAAGAATAAATGTCACATTCATCCTCTTACAAATGAAATGTTGAATTCATGAGCAATAAGGCAGACCCTTTTTAAATTCAATGCAATATTTTCAGCGGTTATGCTGCTCCAAGTGCACGCGATATGACCGTTAGCTTATGATGGCTAATGTTAGCGAACTACAGGTAGTTATTGCTGTGTACATCCTTAAAAAATAAAGGTGTGAGTAAGAACTTAAAATGTTTCTTCACGGTGACGCTATAGGGGAACCTTTTCTAGTTCTGTGAGGAACATTTTGCTTATTGGTTCTTTAAAGAATCGCTTATTGTAAAGTTCCAATAATTTTGTATGAATAGTTTTTGTCCTTGATTTCATTCAAAATTCAATTTAGAATAAATTGATTTAAATAATTTATTTTTCAATGCAACATTTGATTAATACTTACTAATTGATCTTAAGAATTTTACCCTTTATACATTCCTCAGGTTTAACAAAAATGTGTTCAAACTGTCTGTTTGTTGGTCACATCGTTGCAAAGGGGAACATGAAGAACCAGTAATCAGTATTCCAAATAACCTTTAAAGGAAAAAAAAACATTAAACGTAAAGGTTCTTTAAAGCACCAAAAGTGCTGCAAACATAAGAGTATAAAGAGAACTCAAAATGCTCCAGAGCATTTATCAAGAACCAGTACTGACATCACTGTCAGCTTGTTGACTTTATGACCCTTTTTTTGTCTCACATTTTTAAGTAACTTTACTAAAATCTTAGCAGCTGTACATTCAGTTTAAAACAAAGAGCAGATAGTTCATAGTTCATTTTCAATGTTTCGTCATATTGCTTGATTGTAGTTCAAAGTTTCTTCATGTCAAAATCCAAGATGTGCCAAGAAAGGCTTCAATTTTTGTCCAAAGTTCGCCTTCTCCTTGAGTTGAGTGAGCTCCTGTTTAATAACCATGTTACTGTCAATCACAGTTTGATCAATGATTATTGCACATCTGGTTCTCCACATTTTCACTCTGATTGTTTTTTTTGTTTTTTTGTTTTTTTCCCTGAGAGACTTTTTTTTTCCTTGGAGAACATCATACAGAGCAGAGTTAGAATTTAAGGTGACCGAGGTCCTGCAGTGCAGACCAGACGCTCAGAGCTCTGTAACAGCCCATCAGAAGATCTTGCTGCGTTTCCGTGCTTCACAAAAAAATCAAAGAAAAAACAAAAAATCATGGCGACACAACATCTCTAACAGAAAGCCTACCTACAGAGATGAGCCACTGAACACCTCTAATGCTCAGATACTTTTTATTTTATAAAATTCTAATCATCTCAGCACCCTAATTATTGGCAGATTTTAACTAACTGCTATTAGCCGGTCATTGCTAGTTTAGCAAAACTTATGTAGTGTTGCATTAATAATACAAACTTAGCTACATGCTAATACGTAACATGTGGCTAAGTTTGCTTCATGCTGAATATGCATCACTGTCTGTGCATCCATCCCACGTTTGAACAGTTTTTTTCTGTATGTTTCTCTAAACAAGAGAATGAATCAGCAGCTTTAAATGCCATTTGCTGCTGCTGCTGGGAGCTCAGCATTCTTGCTAACTAAACATGAATGCATTTCTGTTGCTTGCTCTGCCATTCATTTGAAAATCCATTTCGTTGAGCGACCACATTTGCTTAATTTAATTCACAGTATTTAGACCGTAATGATGTCTGACTGTCTGCACTGTTGTAAACATCATTGGCAAACAATGCATGATTACAAAGCTTTGCTTTCCTATTATGAATATGTAAATGTTATGAATGTGCATATGTGTGCTAGTGTGTGTTTGTTTGTGTTTGTGTGAGTATAAATGAGTTTCTGGTACTTACTGTTTGTAATGACTGACAAAAACTGGAAGACAAATGGCAGAGAGACAACTTTCATGGTAATTGTGCTACAGTTTATATCGTATATTATATAACTATCAAGTTAATTAAGATAACGTCGTAAACTTACCATAAACAAACTGGACTGTAGTCCAGACTGCTCGTCGTATTATTTTTTAGGTCTCTGTAGACCAAGAAGAGTTATTTTCCACTTGCCTTTAATATGCCACTGCCAGAGACTCTACAGCTGTGTATCCTGTAGTTGCAAATGCATTTTAACAGTAAACAATATGTTAGTGCCATCAGTGGGCAGTTTTTGCAGTTGATTTATATGAAAGAAACTGACGGAAATCACTCTGATATCAAAATTGGTATACCACTTCTCAAAGATTGAAGAGTTTGACATAAACCCTTTTGTTAACCCTGAAGTTGTGGTTCTCCAAATATTGTTAAATTGAAGCAACAAATGCTAGAATATCCTGACTTTTAGTCTTTAAAATTGGTCATGTCCATTACTGGTGTACTCTAATCCCAATCTTTGGGACAACATTGTGGGCTGTTCTGATAAGTAGAGACTGTGTCAACTTCTTCTTTGCAGTTTCCAACCTTTTCTTTGTTTTGTGTCTCAAGTTGTTTTCTTGGTTGCTTTTTACATTTAATAATGCTACATTAATAGTCACAATAGCAAAGTTAAGAAGAAATTATATGATAGTATTTTTGGTGTGCAGTTTTGGTCCTACAGCCACATGGAGAAATGATATTCCAATATTTTAATGCTGTCTGTGCCTGCCACATTTCCAGCCTCCAGTTTTTATGCGCATTGTCACTTCCCCAAATGAATACCTATAAATGCCAATTTTTGTTTTTGTTAGTTTGTAGTTTGACTGGTGCTCTTTTAATTAAATCATCTTCTTCTGCAATAGTTTTATGGCACCTGACTTGAGAATCAACACAGCCAATTATCAGTGAACTCCTAATTTGCACAGAACTGTATAAACAGTATAAAATATGGACGCGGTATCTGGGACGCCACCCACAGGTTTATGAAAAGCCTGAGCCTGCTGCCTCTCAGCTAATCTAAAAATGGGCAAAGATGTGGAGCGTCGGTGGGCCTGAGGTGGGCTGAATGAAGCCTGGTTGCTCAAACAAGCCATCTATAACAGCACCCACCTGTCAGTCAAAGCAGCCATGCTGTTATTATGCATAACTTTAAACCTTGATATCATTTGAACAGGTGAGTTGTATATAAATTCACCCTCAGTACAGTTGTCATGAACAGGGAAATTAGCTATAGAGACCAAAACTGGTTTTTGTACCAGGCTGTAAACATGTTTATTTCTGCTGTGAAGTTGGACATTTTAACATGGGGACTTATGGAGACAATAAGTCAGATAATTTCTGAAACCAGCCTCTAGTGGGTGTTGCTGCTTGATTAAGACTGATTTGAGTTTTGGTCTTTAATAAATAACCACATGAAAACTGATTGAGACTGTGGCTTGAACCTTGAACCAGCTATATAGTCCTGAAAATCCTGCAGCCTCACACACTGTGCAACACAATGGGGAACCAACGCCAAAGCGATCCATCACAGCCCGCATCAGACTGTCCGATCCAAACCATCTGCCCTCAGTGTCAAGCACAGTAAAGGGGTCAGTCCAGTCTTCCATCATCCTGGTGTCCCAAAATAAATCTAACTGATGGTGCAAAGCACCTTTGTGACACTGAGTTTTTCATTCAAATGCGAATGATTAAATAATTCAAAGTGCCTTCGGACATATTTGATATATAGTTGCACAGCATTGAGAGTAATGTAGAATGTTAGGGTTTGATGTAGAGATGCAAAATCAAAGAACTAGCACTAAAAGAGATAGAATTTGCCCTTTATGTGTATTAACAGGAATCATAATACCCGCACAGCAGTATCTGTCCTCTTAATTAATTTTTTTGTTGAATCACAAAGCTGTAAGTCAGTGTCTGTCCCAGCTTGATAGAACTCGACTCTGACTCCTAATGTGCATTTTACAGCTTCTGTGTGTGTTTTCTCTGGTGGAAAAGGTCACCGCTTCCCAATTAAACCCAATCTCCAGACACACAGCCGCCCGCCTTGAGGCGTGTAGCAGCTTCCAAACCAAAATATAACCTCTCGCTTTGAGCAGTGGGGAACTGTGTCAAAGCTGCTGTTCTTCTTTGTTCTTTGGGAATTTGTGTCAGTTCTTAATAATCTAACAAGAGCTTGTGCCAGGAAAAAGCAACGGAATGAAAAGAAGATGTCAATCCAATGCATGGAGATGCTTAAAAAATAACAATAACAGAAATCTATTTAGAGCTGCGATAATCAATATTTTGTACAAATACATACAAACATCAAATAATTCTTTGTAAGTGAGCAGCAGACAGAGCTAGCTGGTGAACAGAGTGAAATATAAAGCCACTAAAGAGCTTGATAGTTCTATCAGCAGGTGGTGGAGAACAAAAAAAAAAAAAGGACTGCAAATGAATGCTAAGGTTTCTCCATGCAAATTGCTGATAAAAACAAACAAATGTTTGAGCTACTAAGTGCTGTGGTTTTATAACCTCCATCTATTTTGTTCTGCCCTGAAAAAAAAAAAAAAAAAAAACTCTTTGCAACTATTGGTATTTCCACCCACTTCCAATTTGCCCTGTCCACATGAGCAATGGTGGACAACACAATTGATGAACAAGTCAGTCAGGAAGGCCAAAAAAGCTAAGGCCAAATAGCTTAAAGGTTATATCTACCTGTTTTGTAGAGTGATAGATTGACTGTTCTCTGGACTCTTTTGTTGGATCTCTCCTCTAATTAACTAATTTGTCTACATGGTGAATATTTGACTTTTTTGTCGGTGCCAACGGCAGGACACCTTTCATCGATGGGACGGGTGGAGCGCCTGTGCCAGACACCCGTCAATGATTTTGCAGTTGCTACTGCCTGCCAGTTTAAAGCAGACAGACGTGTATTGAAAAACAACAGTGACAGTGAGTCGAGCTGAAGTCATCAGTCCTCATAAAGACCAGGTCACACCAAAGTATTGCAGCGGATTCCGTTCAGTTCAATGGAATCCCCATCACAGGGGCAATGTAGGTAAACTTTGGTGAACTTTGATCTGTGAGTTTGACCAATAGCAATCCATCTTGACTGTGTTGACCTTTGAGGGAATGGAGAACTGGATGCTCTAGAGTAAAAACTGTTCCACAGAAGATGAATGCTTTGCAGGTAATTGTGAGACTGGATTCAATGGTGCAAATACATCTCTTGAAGGAACTGTGAGAGTTTGATTTTCCTTCTTTTATAACTTTTTATTGAACAAAATGGTGTTCTGGGGGGGAAGTAAACAGAACTGTAGAGAGAAAAGAGAAGATAGAGGAGCTATTGCGACTGAGCAGCACTAGCTCGGCAATCTATGTCACCAGCTTACAGCAGTTACACCAACGCTACACTACACCAACTAGCCCTGTGAGTAGACACTACATCACCAAGACTGTAGAACCAAACATTTCGCAAAGATTAAATTCACAGTGCCTTAAAAGTAAATCAAAGGTTTGGAAACATGTCTTTTTCATCCTTCGCCTTAAGCCCTAAAAGCAGCCGTATTCCAGTGCCATCATCCCCAAACATGAAGTGGATGGTAACGTCAAGACATAGAAGCCACTTCTGAATAATTGATTGTCGCCTTCAGACGGGCTCAGCATGTTTTTGTCGGATGGAGTTCAGCCTCAGAAGCAGACACGCCATTGTCCTAGAAAAATTCACTGTGATCTCCCTCTGCCTCGCCTTCTGGGCCTGCTAAGGAAGACGCAGTATGGTAAAAGGTTAGCGTAACAATGTTTAAATTAGAGTGTGTATACGAATAAGTCAAGAGGAGAGAAGTCAAGTGCAATAACTGTGAGCTGAAAGTTGTCAGTCTGAATCCCTGCTGTGAAAATGTGCTAGCATAAATAAACTATGTAACACTCAGCTCTTTAAACAGCTGTCCATGTGCTCTCGAGTGCAGCACCGAGCCATTAACCTCTATAGAAGAGCGGTTAAATGAGAGTCAGTGGAACTTTTTGCATCTCTGCAGGAACTCCTGCTGTAAATGTCTGTAACAGTAGGTTAAGTAGAGGGTGTCCATGCACGAGGCAACTTTTTTTTTTTTTAATTTTAAAACCAGTCCAGAGAGTACTTGCAAAAGCTGCCCCAGTTATTTATGTCCATTCACATAACCTTTAAGTATGTAAAACCATATCAAAGAAAGTCATACCTCACAAGTCTTTAAGCATTCCTCTCTGGTCCAGAGGTAGATCAAACACAGCTGATGATACATCAGGTGCTTCTCGTTTGCCTGATCGTCTCCTCGTTTCCCCCACTTGCAACGTTTCCTCACCTCTTAGTCGTTCCCACATACAACACATTGGAGAGGATCATCTTCAAGAGTAAATGAAGATCTTACTTCTCCATGAATCTTCCCGTGTTTTGTGTCAAATGACTAATGGGGACAAGAAGATTTGAATCTGGTTCAGTACTGAGAAAGAGCCCTGCGGCTTGCGGGCAAACACTGGGCTACAGTGTCTACCTTGTGGGCAAATCTGTAGGGCCCTACAGAAATATGAAAGGTGAATGGTATATTTCGCTTGATCTCCTCTGTGGGTATAGGATCACAGGAACACCACCGGTCTCCTGAGCTTCACAGCCTTGCAGCAGCTGGTTCACCTTCCTCTGCCTGCTGCCCCACTTTCTTTTTCCTTGTCCAGTCTTTAGCTTGTAGGAGCTCTTCAGCTACATATTCCGGATTGGACATTCAGCAAAATATGGCATTGAAAATCTCACCACATCAACACAACAAATTCTTCCCATTTTCTTCTCGGGCAACGTCAGAACAAGTCAGAAGAAGTTTCATTTCTCTGCAGGGTCGTGTTGTCAGACAAACAATCTGAACCTGTCAGTGGCAAAAACAAGCACTTTTATTTTGATAGTGCACAATTGTCCACAAGGATTACGTCGTAGCCCGTTTCTTGGCTGCGGTCTGAAGGCTGCAGCGTTGGCCCTCAATACTGGACCGACTTGTTGTCCCCATTAGTCACTTTGACACACAAACATTGGAAAATAAGGTTCCACTTGAAGTGACGTGAGCTTTAACTGCTTTGTGTTGTTCCATTGGACAGTTTTGTATTGATGTCATGACATGAACAGAACATGAAATACAGTTTCTGTTTGATTTACCACAAATAGTAGCTCTCGTTGCTCAAAGACACTGTGCTGCAATAAACATAAATCCCCTTCGCGATCAGTGACATAAACATTATCAATCGCTACGCTCCATCTCATTTTTATCACGTATTGATTGATAACAAGCGTAACGCAGAGGCTTGCTCGTGCAGCTTACAGCGTGAAGCCCCTCTACATGCAGATTGTTGCTCCTCTCAGATGTCAGAAGCCTGGAGATTTTGCCTGACAGCCAAAAGAGTAGTGGCAGCTCATGTTCAACATGCAGGCAATGAGGCAGAGCTACTTGAAAGGCAAGCAATGCGCTCCTACAGAGTGTGTATGTGTGTGTGTGTTTGTGTGCTGGAGAAAGAAATATGACCCGGGCAGACACACACACACACACACACACACACACACAACTCTCTCTGCAGATGTAAATCTGACAGGCGAGGTGTGTATTCAGACACGCTACGGCTTCCAAGGAGTGTGATAAGCACACTCGCACTCACACAGCGAGGGGACAGAAGGAGCTTTTGTCAATGTTTGACCTGTGTGTAAATGTGTGTGTGTGTGAGTGTGTGAGAGTGAGAGAGAGAGAGAGAGAGAAACAGCAGACTGGATGGAAGCATTTCCCAGCATCGCTGACGTCTGCAGGCCTGTGGTCAGGCGTCTGTCTGGGGGATCAGGCTGCATCACATATTTACCGGGATTCTCAAGCGTCTGCAAACACCATATTAGAGAAGATGACATACATGGATCTGCACAGAGCAGTTCAAAGCTGGATGGATATTGGTGTGGGAGTTGATGTGGATACACAGAATCTACTCTGGAAACAATCAGTCTCCATGCAAACATTATAAACTAATATTAACCTTTCTTTTTATTGCATTTCATTTGGCTTCCTTTCTCAACATTTCCTCAATGATCCTTTGAGCTGACTTGAAGCATCCATTCCATAGTGCACTGCTCAAGCGAGGTCATGTCTCCGATAACGCCACCCTGTCGGCGTACGATTCCCAAAGTGACTGACTGATTGACTGATTAGTTGTTTGTGTAAATTGGCGGGCAGCTCCCTCCCTCAACCGCCAGGACTGATTGGCAGGTGGACATTCTGAAGCTAATTGGGATTGGCGGTAACGCTTAGAGGTGATTGGCAGAGGTTTTTGCGCTTGGTGACAGGCTCTTGTCAAATTGCTCTGGTTGACGAGGAATTACAGGGTTTATCATCCTACTCAGCGCCATTTGACTTCCTCCACACAACAGAAGTCATTTTGTGTGCTCTTTTTCACCATTAAAGGCCTGATGTTCATGTGATTGACAGTGTCAGGGTCTGCTCGTCTGTGCTGTTACTCAGGTATCAGTACTCTTTGTAGAAATTAGTAATTAGGGAGTCTTCCAGAACCTTTTCCTTTCAACAGGCAAACCTTTTCCTTGATGTGAGTCACTGCTAAGAAACATGACTTACTGTGAAAACATTTAAAGCTGCAACACATTTATTGATTCATGTTTGGCCACTTGGGAGCAAGCTGTAAACACAACATGACATGTTATCATACTTTCAAGTTTTAATGGCTAACATGTTAGCAGACAGTTGCCTGTTTATCCAGCAGACACGGAGCAGTGTTGGCATCTGTTTGAAGTCTTGGTTCTATCAATGTAAACGTTCACCCTTCTTTTAGCTCTGTTTTTGTCTCCACCAACCACAAAGAAAAAAAGTAATCTGGCTCTAAAGCTGCTAAATGTTTCAGCATGTTGGTTAGCCGCTAATATAGCCTGCCTGCTGTTTTCTCTCTGCTGGGCAGGTAGCGTACGGTGGGTTTATCTGTAGTATTACTATTTTTCTAGATTTTTCACTACTAGTTAGTCTCAGGCATATCCCAGGTCATTTTCTGAGTTAAGGTACCTCTGAGTTAAGGTAATTTTTGAAAAACCAGGTTAGGTTTTTCAAAAATTAACAAAGAACGTAATTATTCAAATGATAACAGCCATTTAAGATAAGACAGACATTAAAATGTGATTTATAGATTGAGATTCAGCATATCTTGTCAGGCTTTAGAAACAGGACCCAAAAGCAGATTGAGCTGATGAGAAAGTGACAAAGTTTATTGAAGATCAGTCAGGAAATCCTGAACAGAGAGCAAGGGAAAATAAAGGCCACGTTTGGGTTCCATTGTGGACGGAGAAGTGGGGGGACTGGCAGAGCAGGCAAGACGGGGTTCGATCCAGGTGTTGGTGCTGACTGGCAGAGAAGACAGGTGGTCCGGGAAGAACAGAACAAACTCGGGTAGTACACAACAATCCGGCAAGGACTGGAGAGCTGGGCAGGTCTTAAATAGTGTGTGCGGTGATTGCAGGATGGGAGGTGCTTGATGGGGTGCAGGTGTGCCTAGTCAAACAGCTAAGGCCACGCCCACCAACTCCAGGAAACATGGGGAAGAGGACAAATGGAAAAACACCAAGCACACCCAGACACGTGTCACTCACACACCCAGCCTCCAACCAGAGTTACAGTCAGGCAGTCTAGACATATCTGTTGCTTCCATAAATGTTTTGTTCTGGAGAGTTGTTAGTGATAGCAATCGTTATCAGGTTAGCTAGCTACAGAGTAGCTAATGGCAGCCCTCACAGACACCCACTGATCCGAATGAGTCACATGATGAACAAGGTTTGATGTTGTAGTCTGTCTGTTAGAAATCTTTGATGAGCAGGTCTTCTATTCACTTTACCACTTTACCTTTTTCCTTCACATGTGAAAGTCCTAAATCTGAAAGTGATGACTCAGGCATGATGATAATCTGATGCCCAGACCATCAGGTAGTGTCACAAGGAGCTTGACAGGACATTTACACTGACAGTTCCACTTGGCACTTTTAATATCGACATGGACATTGAACATTTTTTAAAATTTAATATTTAAACTGAGTCATTGTAGTTGGTGGTTGATGGTTTTGAGTCTTTAGCTTTCAAGCCATTCATTGTCTATCATGTCAATGTGCAAGTCATCAAAACAGTGACTTGAGTCCACATCTCTGCTAATCAATCCTTATATCTTCACCTGAATGAAGAGCTGAAGTATGAATGAAGCAGCCTCCATTTTCTGGGCAGTGACTAAGCATCTTTTTATGGTTGACCACCATGTTTAGAAAAGACTTAATGACATAAAATAGAAGTCATGGTTTTTCTCAGTGAATCACAAGTAAAGCTGTTTCTCTTTAGTTGGTTGACCTGCTGCTACACGTCTCATTCACGTGGTCCCATGTGCTCATTCATTTCCACAGATCAGTAACACAACTAAATATGCTTTCTAGCATCAGCGTCTTAATGAACACTACAGTTCATAGAAAAAGCCTCGATGTCCTTCAAGTGAAACAGGGCAAAGTAACACTGAGCCATAAACAAGCAGCACAAATGGACTTTTACTGCTTCATCCTTGGTTGGTACCACATTTAGTGAATGTACATGGATGTCGTTTCTCTCCTCCAATATCTGATGTATCAGTCTTTATTGCTATGTAATGCTGATTACAGTCATCATAACAGCCTCCGCCTCATTTGCACGTTGTGACTCACGCTGTGAAACGCTCTTTTTCAAGGTGTTTTATTAGTGGCCGGGAAAATATGATCTCATCACCCACCGCTGAAGCCGTGTGTCTCATTTATTCTCCAACATTCCCCTCAAATAAACTCCCTGCAAGGTGAATGAGGTTTGATCATTTTTTTCCGTAAAGATATCAATTTACAAAGTCCTTTTTGTACAAGTTGTTTGAAACCATCTGGGGACCAAATGAACAGACTCAAAACAGGTGAAGGGACGTATAGCTTTTGAAGTTCTTATTTGTGAATGTCATCCCGAGCAAACATATGGTCGCGGCATGCTTTGGAACTTGCTCCCACCTCTCCTTGACCCACCACTCAACCATTTCATTTTTTAAGGAGCGCAAGCTGCCGAGCGTGAGGTGATTGTGCATGCAGCTCTATTCCTGTGATTCTCTTTTCAAGCAACAGCTGTAGACACTGTATCACATCGTCTCATTGTCATGTCACCGGAGGAGGTGCATCAGTATTTAGCTGATGGCAAGCCTTACCTTTGTTAGTTGTTTTTTTTTAAACCTGCAAAGCACCTTGTTCTGCCGTGGATTCCAGACGGCAGAGCGGGAGAGAAAAATGAATAGCAGAGTCTAGGCAGGCGATAATAGCGTTTGTTTGATCAATTTCACATTTCTCTCCCCCTGGGCTTACCGTTGTTGTTGTTTGTCGCTATCTTTCAGCAATGAGAAATATATATTTCCCCTCAATGCAACCTGTGCTAACAGGGTCGACTTCTTTTTTTAGTGTTATTGAGAAAACAGTGGTATCTATTTACTGTGGTGATAGCCGAGGCCCGATGGGGGGCTGAACTACACCTACAGCTCTCTAAAACAATATACCACAGTTTAGAGAGCCATGGACAGATCAACCTGTTGGGGGGCCCTGGGCAAATATTTGTTGTAAGACCCCTTTGGCCTCCACCTCCACCCTCTGTGCAGTGCATATCCCACCAGTTCCACATGTGTACTGTACAGGGCACACAGCACGCTGCACATGGCAGATTTCTTATTTGTATTCTCCAGCAAGCTGTCCCTTGGAATTACATCCATATTGGATGATTCTGCACCTCACATTTTACTTTTAGTGAGGTAGAAAATAAAGGTGTGGAGCTGATGGATGTGATAGTGTTCCCCTAACTAGCGATCGGTACTCCAGAACATCGGCTGCTGCCCGATTTTGTGGATTCAGTTTCAAGCACCGCAACTTTATTTAAGGAAATCCACCAGACAAATCCCATGAAAAGATCAAAACCAGCACTGTATGTATCCCATTAACAAGCCTGATATATCCTCTACCTCTGTGCCATCAGTTACCCACACTGTTACACCGTGTGACACGTTAATCCACTGCTGAAAATAGTCCCAGACAAATTTATATTTCTTTGTTTGAGTCACGATTGCTTGCGTCTGTTTTTTTTTTCATAATGTATTAAGAGCTGTTTAGAGAATCAGTTATAAAGTTGTGAAGTGGGTACGTGCTAGAAAAGAACTAGTGGGTTGAAACATCAGCCATCATAGAGGAAGGAGGGTGATGGAATATCCTGAATCGTAGGATAACAGCACAGGCTTACAAACAGTCTCTCCTAGTGATGCATAGTGATGCACTTGTCATGTATAGAAAGGAAAGAAGATACTCACACCCCACTTAACTTCTCACCTCCATGCAGCTCACCAAAGTGGATGAAGTGGATATGAGTGTTGGATCGTCCGTTTACAGAATGGAGCCCAAATTACGATGTTGTGGAGGTGTCTTTGTAGGGCATCAGGGTCGGGGGATTGTTTGACCATTGGCCAAGCATTTATGATGAAGTATACTGGTGCCTTAAGCGCCGCAGATGATAGGGGAAGTTGGAACATACTGCAAGATCGAAAACATTTGTGGGTTTTTTTTTCCATTGGATTTCTTGACAAAATGACTAGCTTTAGCTTTTAAGATCTGCAGTTTGACAAAGTACCCCTCTAACAAATAACAAATATTCAGTTAATTAAATTATGTAAAGCTGACAGACATGCGGTTAAATGTTGGGTTCCGGTCTGCTCAGGCAGTTGACTGCTTTGTCTCATCGTCTGTTGGACTAAACCAGCCAGAGATGGTAAAAAACGAAAGAAATGACTTGAATAATGAAAACACTCTATATTCCATGACTTAAAGTCTAACTGTTAAACTGAAAGCCCAAACATAATTGAACAACCACAAGCTCTGCTGTGATGGATGCTCTGAGATGTAAGCAAGACCGGATGCGGCAGCGATAGCGATTAGATAAAAATGAGAGAAAGAAACAAACTACTGCGAGCTGAATTATTAGCCATTAGCGATAGCCGAGGCGCCCATTAATCTGGCAAAGTCAGCTCAGCTCTATGTGAGACAGGGGCATGGCTCGTTAAATCAACATGTCTTCATTAGCTGGGGGTTTCACAGGGCCCACTGGAAGCATTAGAGCTGCGATTTATTCAATTTATAGCCATTGTCCTGGTTTGGAGATGGGCGATCCTCTGCATTGTCTGTTAATGTTGCTCCACGAAAGCATCTGAAGTCTTTGTGGGTTTGTTTTATCAAAATAACTGTCAGGTCATCGGAGAGGACTTTGCATCCTTATTAGTGAAGCTAAACCATCACTTTTCTTCTGCTAGGGAGGATCATATACTTAAAGAGGCCTTTGGGCCGATGACGCCGTGATCAAAGCAGCTTTGGCTACAAGCTGATGAGTCAGGCCTACTTTCCGAAATTGCTGAGTCACCTGTCAAGCCATGGCTTTTGTTTTCAGCGTCTATACTTTAAATATTTATTCGGTAAACCACCCATCTTCTGAAACTGCTAAGTTGTCATCACAAGGGAGGGGCACCTCACAGAGGTTTAAGCTTCTATGAGAATGAAAGCAAGATCCGTGGCCCCAGATGAAAGAAACCCTAACATTTCTGCTTTGAATATCTGATTTTAGAGTCTTCTGTTACATCAATATCCCTTTTCTTTTTTTAATCTCCACTGAGATGTCACTAGAAGATGCCCTAATATCTATCCAATTTCTGGTCATTTTCTATCAGGGCCAGTTTCTATCCCTGAGAGCATTATTCTTTTCACTGCCAAATAACTTGAAGCAGCTACAAGGAACTTTCATTTTGTGTTGATTCTGGAAGCCCCTGTGGACATAAGCAGTAGTGTTTCCACCACCTCATTTCATCTGATTTCGAGGGAAATCCGACCAGATCCGACCCGGAGGCAGGCATTAAGAAAAACTCCAGAAATAGTCAATATTTTTGGTTGTGTTTGTTTATGTAGGTCATAAATAGTGAGAATCCGTTAAAAACTTAAGTTTAATTTAAAACCACTGCTGCCGGTCTGCATCTCACACTGGATTCTCACACTCTGCTACAGTGCTCCAACAAAAGCTGCAAAAAGGCTGAAATTTAGTCAGTTGGGATTGAAATTAGTGAAGCAATTTCATTCATTGCATGCATTTAAAAATAGAAAATTCTTTAAGAAAATATAACCTGCACCACAGATAATGATCTGCTTTGGCAGCAGATCTTCAACTTTAGCATTCCTGTAACAAGCAATTGAAGTTTTCAATCAACAACAGCACTTTTGAGGTGAGGATCACATGCAAAATGTCTCAAATATTAAAGCATAACTGAAATTTAAAGCTGCTCACATCACTTTGACAGTAGCTGCAGCCATACCATAAACTGTATCAAACATGGATGTAGTCTGGACGTAGAGTGTGGTGGCTTTGGCCATCACCGTCTTTGGCAGTCCTGCTACATTTTAACATGGAGGCTTATGGAGACTGATTCATTTCTGGAGCCAGCCTCAAGTGGCCTTCCGAGGAACTGCATCTTGCAAGTGCGCCAAAGTGTGTTTCTCCCTCCAGATGCAAATATTTAGCTTTAAAGCTGACTGGGCAAAACTGAAAGGAAGGATGTCCTGAACTGATCTACAGGCTCAGAACTCCTTTACCTTCACTTTAATTTAAACCTAGATCATGCATCTTTTATTAGGCTGATGATCTGAGTTGAGACTGATTTGCATTTAGTTAACTTCATCTATGCCTTAATACTGCGCTGGTCTTTGATTTAGTCTCCACTGGCATCACTGGAAGACCCATAAAGAAAAGTCTCCCCTCTTCCTCTCCTTCCTGTCAGCACCCTCAGTCATACCCCCCTCTTGAAGATTAAAGCCTCGGGCACAGATGCACATACTCCACACATACCTCCACGTACGTTTGACGAATACCCAGCGACAAACACCTCACACATGGCGCGTTTCACGTGATGACAGACAGAAATTCCTCGCAACGCTTGAGCATACCTCATATGAGGGCAATTTATTGCCCCTCATGCCTGGCAGGCCAGAGATTAATGAGCTGTTTGTTGGGTACACACATTCTCTCCGCCTGTGTAGTCCCAGACCGCACGTTTCCAGCCAGGGTTCTTCTCACCATAGTACAAAAGCAGAAAGCATTTCACCGGATTGCTCAGGTGAGATATTGTAAATTCACCTTCTCAATTTTTCTCTACTTCATCTCGAGGAGAATGTGCTCATACTGTAGGTTGCTTTCATCTTCTGGGTCAGGATGGTTACGCATTTTAGAGGCGACACTCAAAAGGGGCGATAACAAGATCTGGAAAGTCACGGTTGGGTTGTCAGGAGCCTCATTTTTTCTTATTTTTGTGAAAAGAGGAGTAAAAAAAATTGAAGTGGAGAGAAAGTCAAAGCTGGATGATTGCACTTGTAACATGTCTGGAACATGCCCAGAAATAAAGATAATCAATTTTTTTTTTTTTTATTCAATTATTTGAGCAAAACAGTTTTTTCGGTGGCATTCTGAGCTGCTAGATATTTTGCATATACAGAAATATATTTTCTTGCTTTAAAAAAAAAAAAAAAAAAACTTTGCTGTGCGACCTACCGAATGAATCAAATGTTCAACTTTTTACTTCTTGGCTTTCGAGGGCAAGCGTTGGCTGTGTTCTGTTGAATTTTTCAGCACCGACGAGGCTTCTTGAGAGAGTCTTATGTGACGAGGAGAGATGGAGTGATTGCAGGAATGATGGGAGGGGAGGATGGCGATGGAGGTGGTGAACTTTAGCTGAACTTTGTCTGGGTGAATTACATCGGGCCAAAGCTGACTCATCCCATTTACCAACCACATCTATAACAAACCATATCATGGATGATTTATCTTCCCAAAACTTGTGTTCAGTATCACGTTGTTGCATGTTATCTTCAGTGTACAATGTATTGTAGGTTTCCAATTAAGCAATGATATTCCAGAGTACATATGGACCTTTAGTACCTGATTGATTCCTTTTGCATAAAAATAATTTCCTTTTTTTAAATTGCTCAGTCCCACTGGGCACAGCCACGGCCGCCAGAGTTCTTCACACCTGTTCTAGACACTGTTTGTGATTCTACCTGAAGCTCTGCTCTGCAGAGAATACACGCCTGGTCTATTTTTGATGGTTGCCGCGTCTAGCAGCACAGAGCTGATGCAGCCTTTTGGAAGTCAGACGTAGAAACAGCATAGAGAATTCCATCAAATTTTCAAAACAAATGTGCAGACCTGATCATAAAACTAGACAAAAGGGAAATGATTCAAATACTGTACATAGCTACTTTACTCATAGAAACACATCAACCAAAGAAACATGACTAGGTTTGCTAAGTCTGGTGGGCAATCACTTCTGAAACACCCCAGGTGGAGTATGAAGAAACATGGAAAACGGCCATAACAGTGTTGGGGCAGTGACATCACAGAACTGTGCATAGTGGGATCCAAGGGTTAGAGTCAAACCGGAATACAACTTAATATTTCAGAACACAACGTACCCAAAATCTCCTTCGAAAAACATGTTCTTATAACTGCTTATCATTTGTCATAATCATCAGATGTAGATTATTTGTATGTAGTATTCACTTCATTTCACTTTACTGCAGTACATTTTCTATTTAGTTACTTTTACGTTTTGTATAATAAGTATAATGTTGCATGATGTTAACTGTAGAGCCCAAACTAATGGGAAAATCTAATGAGGAAAACAATAAGAGTCACACAATTATTTGGCTCGACATTATTATACATTTTTGACAGAACCAATGCATCAACACACCTCTTACATCACTGCCTGAAAGTTTCCCAGATCGGGGTTAATTGATGCAAAGATGCGTACCCGCGAATTGCAAATGTTTCTTGTTTGGTGACAAAATTGTTGGCATCCTGGGGCTTTATGAGTCTGCTTCATAAACACAGACACAAAAGGAGGAGGAGGAAGAGGAGGAAGAGGAGGAGGAGGAAGAGGAGGAAGAGAAGGCTGAGCTGAACCAAAACACAGACATACACACACTCCCCCACACACACACGCGCGGTTGGTGGTCGATGTGTGCGTTGCTAGCTCAGAGCCCATAATGCGCATTTTGACACTCATGTGACAAAAGCTGGCATTTCTGTGTGTGAAAATAACAATACATGCATCTAGTGACTCCTGCTATGAGCCTATAAATAAAGAGGGGTGAAATCTGAGGAAAAACAGCCGAGGCTTCGTGTTGGTGGTGATGACATATAATGGCAATGAAAAAGAAAATGTGTATTTGACACAAAGATGGCAAATATGATAATGAATGCTTCCCTGTATTTTGTTCTTTTCTCATATATCAGGAATATAAAATGAAGGCAGATATATTCTCTGCTTCGAGGGCACACTTTCCTTTTTCCTCTGTGACACCAGTCTTGTCTGTTAACTTCAAAGAGTTTATGCTGGAGCCGGTCTCATTGGACGCATTTAAAGCGATTATTAATGACTGGGAAGCAGCTTTTATTTTTTTTATAATACTGTAATTTATTCTTTGTTTTCATTTCAATGGTTTTGTCTGCCTGTTTACTCTTGAAAAAGAGATTTTTAATCGAATTGAGTAATTTTTTGTTCACTTGTCACAGCAGCTCCTCCTCTCCCTGACATCCTCTGTGGATTCTAGGGGGCAGTCCAGGACAGAGCCGGCCCTCTTGACCAGTTTAAGTCTTTTTCTGTCCCTCTCCATACTTCCCGTGATATTCTATGCGGATGACTGCATAGAATTTGCAGCATATTGTGAAACAAGACAAGCTCCTAACTGGAAAGTAAATTAAAGTAATGAAATCAAAATTTAAATATACTTCCCCCAATTGTTCCTCAGAGGTTTCCAATCTGCAGAACAGCTATGAAAGGATTTGTTTTTCGAGCAGCGAGTTGGGCATTTCCACTTCATTTTACATGTGGATGAAGAATTGTTGGTACGTGTTTTATGCCTGTCTGAGTACACTGTAATAATTCTCGTTCTGCCTAGATAAAAGATGCCAGAAAATCCACCCCCATCTCTCTTTTTTTTTATTGAAAAATATCCCCCTGTCGGCAAACCTTCCTCTCCCACTTGTCTTTGTTTGAAGCACACCTCTTTAGGAATTTATCCCCTCAGTCCTGCCTTGTCATATCATCCTTCTGAGGCAAAGGAGCTGTCGCCAAAAAAAAAAAAAAAAAAATTAAAAACAGGAATTGAAAGCGAAATATCTTGACTGCGGTGAGAAAGAGTGATTCACAGAGACACATACATCTTAGTCATTCATTCACTTTGCATCTCATCTCATCTCATGAGTGTTCAGCACTTATAGTGATGAATAGCAGTGATTCTCCTCTCTGAGGCTTATGGCTGCTTCAAACCATCCGCTGTGCGAATATGAAAGAAAAAAATGAAGGGAAAATCCTCACTCGTGTCTCAGGGCCTCTGCACTCTCATCAGTTAAGCTATTAGCCTAAATACACAGCGAAATCATGGGGCCCGTCAGGTACGGCTGCTCATGAAGGACATGTGGTATAATACAGCAGGCGTGATGGACCGGGATTGCTGCTTCATCGACCTCTCTCAAATTCGAGTAATGGCTAATGACTGAGGCAGGCGACTCCAGATGCAAGGCTCATTGCGTCTCATTGTGTTTCCGCCTACTAAACACTATTCATTCCTGTTGGGGTGACAGGTGCTGTGTCTATGGGATGCTGACATATGGATGATTTCATCTCGTGGGGTGACTTCATGCACGGCTCGACCTTCGGCTAATGATTTTGCTTCTCTTCTCTCTGCTTTTTTTACATGTCTGCCCTGTCCGTGACCCTCTTCAACATTCCTCAGGTAAGAGCTTTGGAGAAATCCTTTTTTTTGTTTTGTTTTGTTGTGTTTTTTTTAAGCTGCTGATGCAAATCTGATGCTGGGTACTGTAACATAATTAGGCATTTTATGACTGGTCTTTATGAGGAACACAAATTTAGCATCTTGGAACTTTGGCAGTGTTTACTGAAGGTAAGCTGAAGGTACTGAAGGTGAGCGTGGGTCTCAATGCTACTACTTCTACTACTTATCTGTTGTGTCTAGGGAGACAGCCCTATCCTCTGACCTTGGTTACCATAGTAGTGATCAGAATGAGTTGGAGTATCTGTGCTGTCTTTTTCCCAACTACATCAGTTTACAGATTACTTTTGGTACTGTTAGCTAACCGTAGTCAACACTGCATTCATATAAATAGTGAAGCATGTGATGGGTGAGTGTCATTGGTATGTATGAAAGTTGAAACTTGACATGATACTGATGCCAAAAAAAATCACCCATTAACATAAACCGTATTTAAAACCGGTGACTTCAGGCCAGCGCCTGGTCCACTTGATAAGATCACCGCAGGTAACATGGATTCTACGGATCGGATGAACACATGGAGTGTGGAGACTGAAGTTCAATCACAAACCCATTATCACATGCCACCTTCATGACAACTCCAAAGGGAGTAAATATCATTTCATAAAAAAACATTAACCACAGAAGATCTTTGTATTTTGCAATGAATTGACCCACAGATGAGTGACACAGCTACATAATTAAGCATTAAGTATTTGTCATTCCGTACTCCATCCACTCCACTCCTGAATGAAAATAGGACAACTCTATCATGCCTTCACCATCATAGGAAAAACAGAAATGAATATACCCAATGCTGACTGAAAAATACGTGGGTATACTCTGTGTATGCTGTACTACAAAACTGGGAACTGAACAACTAAATTAACAGCGTTTCTAGACTGAAATGTATGTTTCAAATGCTCCAGATACAGATGAAAAGGGTTCTTTTTAAGGTGCATTAGAGTTCAACAGTTGTCCCATCTGTGGTTAGATGATGGGATTGTGGTTTTGATTTAATTTTAATAATGTAAACACGTATCTCTTGCTTCAAATATGTCGACATCTTCTTCAGCCAGACCAAGATCTCTCCCTACCCATGTGCAGCCAGTTCTGAAACACAACCATCAGAACGTTTATTAAAGCTGGAGTCACTACAAGTCGATCTTGTATTGTAAGGTCGGCCAGTTGTTCACCATATGTTGTGTATTTTTGAAACATGATGACATTCTTTCTAAGAGTTTGACTTCAGCCTTATCTGCAGAGGAAAACCAGGTCCAGTCCTGCCTTTAGGTGCGTTGAAGGACTCACCTCGGTGGGTTGCCACCTCTGGCATGTTACAGTAAATTTAACACCAAACCAAACAGAATAAAAGCTTTGAAGTTCATTCCAAGCCCTTTAAGCTGCAGCCACAGATGCGTTCTGAACCCGAGGCATTTGTTTTATTACTCCTGTGTCTTGCCACATGGCCTCGATAGCACGAAAAAAAAAGCCCTTGTGGTGATGCAGACTGAATATTTATGACATCTCAGAGGTAGAAGGAAAGGAATTAATGGCTACAGTTGTCGTTTCGATTCCCCTCCACCAGCCTCAAGCATTTTCTCTATTGCTCATGTGAGGAAACACATCCTCTCAGCTTCTCAGTAAGAATGATAAATTTCATCATTGCACAGTGGCAGTAATCACTGACTCCAGAACTGTGCGCTTTCATCATTCCTAATTGGCTAATAAATTACCTCCACTGATGAAAAATGGCGTGTGTGTGCAAACTTGTGATCAGATACACTTTGTCTTACAAAGTAGCTGAAGTTGTGAGCGTAGGTGGAATGGTGTTCTTTGAAAATTCCGAAGACGGCAGATTTATTTGAGAGGAAGGGGAAGAGAGAGAGAGAGAGAGGGCGGGGGGCTTTTCATCATTGATTGATAAAACGCAACAGAGAGTGAGGAAGGATTATGAGGTTTATGAGATTTGAAGATAAACTGCTGCGTGTTTAATTTAGGGGACAATTAAAGCAACATATCACTGGTGCTACATTAGGCTAATCCCCATGGAGACCGTTGTAATGTTTATTTAGACGCCAGCCCCCCCACCCCACCCCGGACGAGGACGTGCAGAGGGATTTGTCAGGTGACGCGTGCTGGTGTGTGTTTGAGAGAATGCTAATGCTCACTACAGGACATGGAATACTGCAGAGTTTGTTTAATAAAGGTGTGTGTGTGTGTGTGTGTGTGTGTGTGTGTGCGCGCATAATTATTTAACTTTTTGAAGGTGTTCAGCTCTGTAATGTTGGCTCATCTCGGATGGAAACAATTGTTTTCTGAAATGTCTTCATAATACCATCTCCACTTAGAAAGGGCAGATCCACACAGACTGATAATATTTTAATGATTTTCATATGAGGTATAATTACAGTAAATTACAGAATTGTACATGACGACATAACCATTTTAATTAAGAATATTCAGCCATAGAATTTTTCAAAATGTTCTGATAGGTTCAGTTGAGAAATTAAAGCCAGACCTTTACCCAGCACCTCTTCACAGTTTTCTTTAGTTCATCCATTACAGACAGTTAGCTTGCTAAGCTAATTGTCTTCTTCCCCTTCTTCCTACTTTGATTCTACACTGTAAAAAAAAAAATCTGTAGCTATTACAGTGAAAAACTGACAAATCATGATAGTAAAAGACCGTAAAATAGGCCATTCAGTGTGTTTTTCTGTATACAGTTAAACAGTCATATCTGTCATATTTCAGGTATAAAGGTGGTCGTCTACTAATCACCAATCTGTGGTTCAGTCCCTGGCTCCTGTACTCTTCGTGTCAAACTGCCCTTGGGCAAGATACTGAACCCCAAATTGCTCCTGAAGGCTGCGCCAACAGTGTGTGTGGATGAATTAGCTCCTCAAACTGATGAGCAGTTGGCACCTTGCATGGCAGCCAGTGCCATCAGTGTGTGAATGTGTGTGAATGGGTGAATGTGATGTGGAGTATAAAAGCCCCTCGAGTGGTTGGAAGACTAGAAAGGAACTATATGAGTACAGTCCATTAACCATTTGCACATCCAGCAGTTACAGAACAACATTGTAATTCATCAGATGTCCTCTTTGTGTCCACCTGGTGAATGCAAGTCCAATGTTCACTCTCTTTTCACTTATTTCTCTTCCAACTCCTGAAGAAAATATCTGACCACTTAGCTTCTAACTGCTCCACGATGTTCACAAGTGCGTCTGTCTCCTGTTTGATGCTGAGCAGGTAGTGGACAGTGAGTTTTTAGAGCTTTGTCGCTGAAAACAGCAACCTGCTACGGCCAGAAATCACACTTTGAGAGCGATGAAAGTGAACCAAAAGAGTAAAGTTGCAGGCTGGACAGCTAGTCAGTGAATCGCTATGATTTAGTGCTATCTAGCAGTGTAGTTGTGGACTGCAACCCTCTCGTTTCACCCTCTCCTTCCTAGCGTAAAGGAGAAACTACGGTGGCCATGACACTTAGGAAGGACGTGTGGACATGGTGTAACGGTTCTTATCTTCAGGTGATTATACACTAATGAAGATAGATATACACAATTCTGTATATAGAGCCCCCTAAATTTGACACACTGCACTTTAAGTCTTTTAACTATTCATCCACATTTGTTTCAGTACATATCATCCAGCTGCAAGTGGGTTTTCTGCCTCTTTCCTATATTTTTTTTGTGTAACAGACCAACTTTTTTTCTGCCTTTTATCCACTGACACTGGTGTGGGGGGAATTGATTAAAGGCCTCCCCAAAGAGTCATTTAATTTCTCTCTTACTCTCACTCTACTTGTCTTTTGCTGCCTCTTACATTTTCTCACACCACTTCTTGGTAAAACGAAACATGAGCTAGGGCAAAAAAAAAAAAAAAGAAAGAAATCACCTGTAAACAAGGAAGCTAACCATGCTGTTAGCGGTTAAAGCAAAGAGTGCTAAATGCTGCTAATGGCACTCAGTGACACATTTCATGCCTGGAATATTATATTCTAACCAACAACAGTACATGAGAAGGATTTTTGTAGCACTGCCATGGCAACCAAAATGTGCCAGAAAAGAAATATACTCATGTCAAATTCATGTCAGAAACAGGGTGAAAAATGTTCGCAGTCAGCTGTATTATTAGTGCCAAATGTTGCACCTGATGAGGGATATTTGTACTTGAGGAAAAAGTACTTGAAAATCAATGGAGCATAATTGTTTTCTCCGTGAAAAACCTTTCAAAAAACCACCTGCAATTTCATCATGCATACCAGTATCCTCTGCAGGCTGAAACACTTTCCCATAGAGATACTGTAACATTTAAAGATGTGTATGTTATGTCAGCGCAGTTTTATGCCCATGTGTTTGGCCCCTACTGAGAACCCTATAAACCCCCCAGAGAACAGGGTGATGAGAGTGGAAACAGAGTGGATCCAGACTGACTGGCAGCAGGGGAAAAAGGCTGTGCTTTTTTTTTTTTCCCTCCCCACCAATTACATACCCAGCAGGTGATTGAACGCTTAGCTGGTAATCCTTCCCTCCTTCCTTCCGTCAATCCCACAGTTCATTTACCCGTCACCGCTGTCCTTCCTCCTTTTTAATTTCGCTCCCTGCTAGTAAGCTCACCAAGGCATGGTGAGGTTAACACGTCCCTCAGTTGGATCTTGTGTACACTGAAGTATATGACTGCTAGCATGTACTGTATGTTAGCATGCTCACTGATACATACAGCATATTATAAAGGGGATACTGTACTGAACAGCATAGACTGCAACTTATATTTGATGTAGGCCCATATACCGAAAGGATTATCACAGATTATTACAAGTTCAGTTATATATTCATGGTTTTGGCCTATCTCTAAAATTACAATGCAGCAGTATTGCTAAAAGATGTCAGACGTGGCAAATAAGGAATACAGGCAGACAACTGTTTTAAATAAAACCAATCTACATTCGACTTATTCCAAAGAGAAAACAAATGCAAAAAAATTTGCCCACTAAATGTCCAAAACATCCAACCACAATCTACGGAACAACTTCTCTGTTGTACCTTGACCTACCAAACTTGCCATAGTAACGCATTCAGAACAGTCTTCCTGTGCAATGAAGGATTATTGGAAGCATTCTGGGTGTTCAAACTTTTAGTTTTGCCTCCAGAAAAGGTAGCGTGGGATGAACGTGTTGGCTTTTTTTTTTTTTTTTCACAACTTGTCCGACCTCTGCAGCATTGTTTCAAACCTCTGAATCAATCCTTATCTCTGATTTGCCCATGTATTCAAAAAGCCCTGGTGTTTGGCTCATTGATAGCAATTTTCCTCACGTGGAAAGACGAATCAGAGTTCAGTAGGCGGGATTAAGAACAAGAATGTGATGTAATATCATCTTTTAGATGATCTTCAATCATCTTTTAGAAAGCTAGCTAGTTACTTGGCTAAGTGCTAAGCTAAAATAGTGACAAATAAATAGAGACAAGCTTGGATGAGAATTCCTGTACAGGAAGCTGATTAATTAATTACTCTTAACATCTGCTAACATGTCTTTATTATAACTGAAAATGGCAACAGATACGTGACTAGTTACTGACTTCCCTTTTAGATATGAACACAATGTCAAGCTGAATATATAAAGTAAAAGAATGTGACATAGTTGTTAGCGATGTAGCAGTGCTCCCAGAGGAGTAAAACAGTCATTGCTTGTGGTTTTTATTCATTTTGACTAATGTGTCTCTTTACTTGTAGCCCTGGTGGTCAGCCTCCTCAACATAAACACACTGATGCAACAGCATGAGTAATAGTGCATTGATTTCATATTTTTTTTATTCCAGCTATTTCTCATAGCGGAATATAAATCAGTCTCCACATTGTCCCAGGATGCTCCCCATCCCTGTTTCTCAGATCTTTATTCGCTTGTCCGTTCGCTTCAACCCAAAACAAAAAACCAAGCAAGTACATTTGATCATTTTATGTATGTTTTCCTGTACACATGCCCACTGATTCTCTCAGTGATCTTTCCCTCGCTGTTCTGTGGTGGCTGCAGCAGGAGACCCCTGCAGCATTAACACAGAACAGTGGTTGGCCCAGCTTCCGAGAGGCCCAGTTTGATCCTCAGCCTGTGTTCTTCCTTTAACACGGATAAGACCAGGTCAGTCAAGGAGAAAGCCTCCCTCCCCCTGCTACCACCATCACCCTTCTCTCTTTGCTCTGTCCTTTATCTGACGTCTCTCTGTCCTCAACACGTCTCAACCGGAGCAGAACACGGAGGTGAATCGCCATCACTGTCCTTGAACACCCTGTTACATTCCAAAAGACACAAGAGAAAGAGATGTTTGTTATATCAAATCCATGTCCAAGCAAGTGGTCGCTGCTTTCCCCTCACACACACCCGGCTGGCAATTTGTTTCAAGTGTGGAGTGGTGCGTTGCCGCACTTTTCCCACACAGAGGACAAATCCTCCTCTCAGCACCACTCCTCAGTTGTTGCCTTCTCACATCTCATGAAGTTTCTTTAAAGAGCCAGCCGTAAGCTTGTTCCGAGTGTGTTGGCACTGTGGGCGCACTCACACTTGCATATCCACTCCACATTGCTCTTTGACTGGAAACACTGTGACAGTTTGTCACAAAGGAAAATAGCAGGTGGAGTTGTTTCCAAAGAGCTCTTTTTAAGGTGTCTGACAATTCCTCATCGCTTAGCTTTCACTATTGTGAGTAAATTTTTTATGTAGAGAACTATGTTACAGTTTGTAATGTAGACCAGTGGCAGCCTAATTAGTAATTAATAATGATAATAAAAACCTCTCATCATGAGGTCAGCAAGGATAAATATCCATCGTCTGTTTAGGCTTTTTGAAATAAATGTTAGAAAACAGTTGCACACTGGTTAGGCTTAGGATCAAAAATTACTTCCTGAGACTTACAAACCAAAACTAACTGCTCAGGCTTAGGAACAAAACTGCTTCTTTAGGCTTGCATGGAAGCATAAATATTATCAAGAATAACTGGTTATACAATCCAAAATCCATTCGTTTTTTCCCCTTGATGTATGTTTTATGTTCCCCCTCTGTTATCTCCAGAGTTAGATCAGCTCTTCATGTGTATAATACAAGCGTAAAATCTCATATCTCCCTGCTTCGGCCTTGTTTGCACCCCGTTGAAGCCCTGCCTCCTGTCAGCGCTGCTGTTTAGCTGTTGATCGATGTTTGTTTTTATTTTTAATCCAATCCCGAGCGTTCCCCGTCACTGTGACCTGTTACCACGGTAATCAATAGCCAGCAAATCTTTGCACCGGCACTGAAGATGCACCAGTGAATTAGGACAATTATCACGGAGGAGGAAGAAGGAACAGGAGCGTGTTCCTGAGACTCACTGCTTTTGTTAGCCTTTATTATATTCTCCATTTAATAATAATAATAATAATGCTAAAAAAAAAAATCATTTTTAAAACTCAATTTTTCTTGCTGAGGGATTCCTCTCGTGTTATTTGAACATTATTTTCAATCCCATAGATGCAGTCTTAATTGTGAAGCTCCTGATGTTTAGTTCCTTGCAAAACAGCGTCACAGTGGTGTTTATTTAAGTCCAGGTGATTTATAAGTCCATTATTTGAGTTGTTGCTGTGTTGCCTTCTTTATTTCTTTTTTGCTGTTTGCCTGTTGTGTTCTGTTCCACAACAGAGTTGCTGAAAAATAAGACCAGTTCAGACACTGAGAGGACGTAGACAGCAAACTCCAGTGACATGACGATAAAATAGCTTTTTTTCATTGTGGGTGCCACCTTCATGCTTGCAAATGGAGGCACATTGTGAGTTCCTGGCTGCACATGTACTTTTTTTTATTTCCCTCCATTCAGCATGCTCCAAACATTATGCATCACTTCTTTTAAAGGGATTTGCTGAGATTAAGGCAGACATCGGCGAAGAATAAGATGAGATCATGTTTATATGTTTTAGCGGCAGATGTGAAGTAAATTACATGGTTTGTGTGACAATATGCTAATTCAAATTGTCCTCAGCCTGCCTGCCGCGAGGAATACAATCATATTCGACACACATATGAATGAATCACAGGTACACATACAGTACACACACACACACACACACACACACCTGCCCAGCTGCGCTCATACATACAAAAAGATGTCCACTGAATGCACAAGCAACATAAAACTCTGCTTTCATATTTTTTGGCTGCACCTGCTCTCTGTTGTGTGACGACAAACATCACATTTCACCAACTTTGTGCTCTTCCGTGACACTCTGAGTGTGAAGTTGAACTTTTAAAGTAAATAGTGGATATGCAGATCTGTAGGAAGAACCTGAAAATGTCAATTACATAAACTGATGTAATGCAATCAACTAGATCAGTGTTGTATGTGAGAAAATAGTTGCTGAAACACGTGAAAAGACTTTGAATGATATATTACTGAAATGTGGAGTTAGAGGTTTTTCACCAGTTTTCTCTCCAGGATTTTGTGGGCGGTCCTTAAAGGGTGGCTCGATGACACGCTGAGGCCGCCCTGAGCATACTGCTGCACCCCTAGCAGAGAGACAGAGATGAATTCATCTCGCTCAGAGTGTTTCAAAGTTAGTCATGTCATTTTCTGAACTCATCTGACACGTTTCAGTCGCTTCAAAATGGCTGCTTGACTGCTGCCATGAGTGGGCGTGGCTTCAGCACATTCAGAGGACACGCCCCCACAGTCATGGAGCTGAGAATTCAGTTTTACCTGATTTTCCCACCTAATTTCGTAAACTTGTTGATATTTTTAATCATTCAAATTTGGCTGGATGGTTAATAACACTTTGGTCTGACAAACACAGAACACATATTTATTCTGACTTTACATGGACTTTAAAATAAAGTAGGCCAACCCTGCTCAGCAGCAGACAGGTCACACTGATCTGCACTTCTCTTCCTCATAGTTCACATTTGTAGTCATGACTGCCAACCATTCATTTTTACCTCCACGCACTATCTCACTGTCTCATTGTCACATTTTAGCTCATAATTAATCATGGATGTATGTGTGCTGTCTGCATAAATGAATGTGGCTTGACTGTATTGAAACAAAATATTACAGGATATCTTAGCATTTGTACAGTTTACATACTTGTGGCGTTGATGGTATAAATATGTATGTGGATTCCTCCACATACACACTTAAGGGAGCTCGTGTACCACCAGTGGTATTTGTACCACGGTTTGAGAACCAGTGAGCTGGATCATTTCATCAGAGACGACTCAGCACCACCAGTAACACTTCCATCTTGGTTGAGTACAGACTCTGACATGCTGGGACAACATTTTGACCATTTGTTTATGCCGATTATTTATTATTTTATTATTATTAATATTGTTTAGACAGTGAAATAACAGATTTAGTCAAATTACTTCTACACAAGCACTGGAGGTCATATTTCAGAACTGCTGATAGACTTAAAGTGTCGAAAAATGAAGTCTGACAGTTTAACAGGGAGATTATAACTAAAACTGATGTAACACCATCAGCTTGTTTCAACAGAGAAGACTCACCGCTGTGGCATTAAAGGCCTGTTTCTTGCCTGAGTGCAGACAATCTGGTGCATTTGCAATTTTTGTTTTCTGTTTCATGTCCTGATCCACTTCTAAGTGAACTTGTCCATAAACTCCCTGTAATTTGTAAGCTCATCAATAAAAATTAAAACACACTGACTGCAAAGCAGCTATCACCCTAAGATGCCTCGTCCACTCCTGTTTCTAGCTGCCTGAACTTCATGACAGTCGTGAATAATAATTCTGACCACCACCTAGGTCAACATTAGATCTCTGTACCACCACAGAAGAAAAATAAATTATCCATTAAGGCTCAGTGAAACACTACAAGATGTCAAACACTGGAATAAACTTTCATTTTTTTATTTATTTAATGAATTATTAGAATGTACAGTCATCAGTCATACCAGTTCATTTAACACAAAATAAAAAACAAAGAGAGAGAGAGGAAGTCTCTGAGTTATGGAAGCTCCAAGCTGTCAAACACTCATACACTTTATTTCCTCCATTTTCTCGTGATAATGAGTTCATATCATTTGTTTCCTCGAGATCTCGAGTTATTTATGTCATTATGTCGAAATAACAAACGTTGTCGCAGGAAACATCTTTCATTCATTTAAAACATTAGCCTATTCATTTGTTTTCTTGAGATCTCAAAGAAAATAAAGTCCAACAAAATAAAGATTTGCTGTCTCACGATCTTGGGAAAATGATCCTGTTATCTTAAGAAAACAGCATCCGTTATTTCAACACAACTGTATGACCGCTTGGGGCTTCCATACTGAGTAAATTTAAACTACAGACATGCATTTTTTTTTTGTTATAAATTTCAGTGTCAGTTAGAAACAACTTAAAAGACAGGGTTGATCAAGAAATGTAGCTTTGTATATATGAATAATAACAAATAAAAACTAAAAAAGGAAAAATTAACATCCATTATTTTATCACAGGAGTCCAAATAAATTATTGACAATCGTGACGTTTTTCAGAATGTATCATCCTGTAATCTAATATGTGCAGCCACAGAGAGAGTTGTCTTGCAGAAAGTAGATTTGTTATCAGCATGGAAGAATCTTGAAACGTACGTGACAGTTAGATATATTCTGTCTCGTATTTTCAGATGTGTTTCTCTTCTTCTGCATGTAGAATCTAAGAAGAACGAGCCCACCCTCGCCCCAAGTTAAAGTCTATAAAAAGAGACTTCCATGTGCTGTTAATTTACATTTTCTAATATGTCTGCTGGAGCATCTGTTGCTCATAATATAAAAATCGTTTATGTGCATACAACTCTTGGAAGCTCATGCTGCTTTTTTATGCCCTTTTTTTATCAATTCTAATAGAGCTCTGAGTGTGGGTTTGATTACGAAGTATGAATTCTTTCAACTTCACAGGGGATGTTTCCTCTTTAATCTTCATAGTTCGGTAGTTAGAATCAAATAAGTCCATCAAGAAGACAATGTTTCTGTCAGTCACCAGAACTGGTTGAAGTCAGTCTTTCCCACGACAAGCTAAAAGCTAACCAGCAGTTCATCTTGTTGTCACAACTTCTCTTATGGGAGTAATTTCTCTTCTCTATCTCTGCTTCCACTTCTCTCTTCATCTTTATTTATTCATTTCTGAGCCGTTGTACGTTGACTTCTCGCTCTGCAGTACTGTGACAGGGCTGTCACCTCCCGCTGCACTCGCTGCTCTTGATACGAGAGTGACAGCTAAATGGCTATAAAGTAAATATAAATCCTGACATCACCTCTGGCTTTAGAATTCTTGTTTCCTCGTGTGTGTATGTGTGTGTGCGTGTGTGTGTGTGTGTGTGTGTGTGTGTGTGTATGCATGATGCCTGGAGAAGAAAAGGGAGGGAAAGAAAGAGTGTTTGATGTCAAGAGCAAATTACTGTATCATGGTGAAGAAATTCAAGGACATAGATGCCTTTAGGTAAGTGTTTTTCATGAAGATGTCAGTATTGTTTATACGCCTGTATGGAAGTTAAGGGGTGCCATTATTAATCATATTCAATCAATAATCGTGATCATTTAATCTAATTAAAATGTTTTCTTTTTTTGTGATGATGTATAATGAAATTAAAGCAATGCAAATCATTTTTTGTCCACTTGCTAGAGAAACTCTACAACTGTAGAGCATCTCACACACACACGTCCGAGATTGTACTTTTTGAGATTTGTATTTTTTAGGTAACAATCAACATTTAAAATTGTGTTTCTGACCACCTGATGAATGAAAGTCCAATATTTACTGTACTTTTAGCTATTTTTTGGTCTGTCTGCTGTTTTCTTATGGCCAGTGAAGTAAACTATTGTGAACTGTAGCAGCTGTTAGCTAATGTGCAATGGCAGAGGAGAGGAGAATGAAGAGGACTTTGACAGAGCAGGCTAAAAAGAATTAGAGGGTGACTTTTAGTAATTGGTGAGAGCTTGGTGAAATAAAGGCTGAAAGACAGACGCCGAGCTGGGCTTCTTTGGCTGCTATGTCTTGTGTTGTTGACCTTGCTTGATTTGGCTATTAGCAAAGTTGTCGACTTGCTATTTTTTTTTATCAGAAGTGATATACCCATATTCAAATACACGTGTACAAATGTCCATATTTACAAAAATACTAAATTCTACACAGTGTTGCTTTAAATCTTTCTAACTACACTGGTTAGTCATTTCATGCTCACACCAATGCACCAATCAGAGGACAGCACCATTGTTTCTTCATGCAAAAAAGAAAAGAAAAAGAAAATCTTTTTTTTTTTTTTTTTTTTTTAATTTTGGCTTCCCTGGACCTCCATATGTTCTGAGGATCATTTGAGGCCCTTGTCTTTGTTTACTCATAACACTCATAATATATTCCTTTATTCATGAAGAATTATCTGCATAAACAAACAGCTTTCTCTCATACAGCTCCTTCATCTCAGCCCCGTGCTTGTGCCGCGTTCCTCCTCTGCCTCGCCGTCCCTCCCAGCACTCACATAAGTGCTCGCATGTCCCCTGCCGTCTGCGTGCCTTTGGATTTTTCATCAGCCGAAGATGCGTTCCACCCCGCCTCACCCACAGCGTGTACATTATTCAAAGCAGCAGACCCCAAATATAACCCAGGGGGATTCGCCCCCTCTGCCCCCCAACCACCACCCCCCACCCCCCTCTGTGCGCCACCCCCTCCAAAATCACCAACCACCATCCTGTCCGCGGCTGTTTTTGAGCTCGTTTTGAATCTTTAATACCCTGAATCATTTTTTTTCCCCCAACAACAGGGTAACAGGGCTGTGGAGGAGAGGAGGGTGGAGGATGGGTGGGGGGGTTGAGTGGGATTCAAAACATCGGAGCGAATGATAAAGAGAGGGGCTGTCATCAGGGAGCTCATGGCAATCAGAGGAGGGAGGAGCTCTCTGCCATCTTGACGCACAATTTGGGGAAATCTCTGCGGGACGCCTGCTTTGATCACTATCATTTCACGGCGCGCGCCGTACAGTACGAGCGTGCACGTGCGCTGGCAGCCGGTGGTTATGTTCATGCAAACGCGCTTTTTGTCCTCTCAAGTTTTGAAGCAACTGCCAAGGTGTTTATTCGTGTTTCGTCTTCCAGACATGGGCGAGTGTTTGTTTGAGTGTTTGAGCCCAAACACACGGACCCCCTCGCCACTCCACTCCACTCCCCCGCTGCTGTTTCCTGTTTATTTATAACCCCCGGCAGCATCAGTAACAGCAGGTTGTGAGCCCGTGGTGGGTGTTGGGGGGTTGACTATCATGTCAGCGATGGGTCTGGCTTAATGATAAGCCTGCGTTGCCTTGAATATGGGATCAGTGCGTATGTGTATTGAAATTCGTATTTACAGGCTGTAATCTTGGGGGTTGAAGGAGAGTGAAGGAGAGCAGGCGGGGGCGGTGGATAAAAAGGGATGAGAGGAAAAAATGAAGATGACTCCGCAGGCCGGAGGTTTTTAGATTTTTTTTTTTTTTTTTTTTCCAGGGAGGAAATATCTAAAAAAAAAAAAAAAAAAGCAATATGATTAAATCTGACACCAAGGTGAAACAAATGACTGCAACGTGAGGAACCTGGCATTACTAAAGCTCTTCCTGTCATTTCTACACAAACACTGGATGAATATTAAACCACCTATGTGCTGGATGGGAGAAAATCTACTAGCTTCCAGTGAAATACATATCAAATAGACGTGGTGGAAGACCCTTCTCAATCTAAATCTTTAAAACGGGAGTTTCAGACGTGCGAGGAAGGCTTGCCGACGTTCCTTTAATTGCCACACCAGAGGATTACCAGCTGATTTACTGGAGACAGTCAGATGGGAAATCCTTAACAGATCTCCATCTGAATCTGTGAAGGATTTTCTGATTGAATCTACAATCATTGCCAGTAAGTCACTGTTAAGAGTCGGTTCAGGTTTGTCAAAGTTTGCTCACGCACAAAAGAAAACTGAAGGCCTCCCGCACCTACACAATCCATGTTCTCATGAGTCGAGGTACATTTTACAGTTTATTAATGCATGTTGGACATTTTTGCAAGGTCCCGACATCGGAAGGATTATCTCAGTAATCCTGTTAAGTGTGTCATGCCCTGTCCTTACTCGTCGGTGAAAGCAGATTTACGACATCAGGGTAATCCGTCACTTAGTATGTAACGCAGCGCGGTGAGAAAAGGAAGGAAAAAAAAGCTGTCCTTTGTCTCGTGTTGATGTTTTTATGGAGGAGGCACGCCCCATCACAGCCACGGAGCAGGTTTAGTAGTTGTAGTGGTGGTGTGAAGCAGCTCAGATACAGAACTTAGGGGCCATGTAAGAGATGAAGGAGTCCTCATCCAACTGTTTTGGCAGTGCTGTAGTACTCCAGATTGGTCTTGGTCGCAAAACCAGTCTCAAGACTACTTTTTAAAGATCTCGGTCAGACAAAGAGGACACTGGATTTTATTTCAAGGCTGGTTAAGACCATAGCTCCAGGGATATTATTAAATTGTAATAATAATGTGACTAATTCCTATTTTAGATTCCTTCTGCATCCCTTCACAAGCATTTAAAGCAAATGAACGATGGCTGTCTGCGAGGAGATCCATCCATTATCTGTAGCCACTTATCCTCATCAGGGTCACAGTTGGCTTGAGCCTGTCCCAGCTGATATTGGGCGAGAGGCCGGGTACACCCTGGACCAGCTCATCACGGGGCAGTCTCCGAGGAGATGTCCAACAAATCTTCTGCAATAAAATTTCCTAAACCACAAAGAGTGCATCTGCAATATTGCGCACAAAAACATTAACTAGTATACCATCGTGTCTCGGTCTTGACTTGGTCTCAACCCCTCAAAGTCTTGGTCTTGTCTCAGTCTTGACTACAATACTGTGTTTTTGAATGCTGGACGACGCATTCCATTCTGAATAAATATCTGCCTCCTGATATCGTTTCATGATGAATGAAGCGGTCCATAAAAAAAAAAAAAGCCCGTCCTTATGTTTTCCTGACAGGCAACCTCTCATGACCGTGCAGATACTGACTGCCTTCTGCTGAAGCAGAAGTAACCTTTTCAGAGGGAGAGAGGGGGGATGGATGGAATTGATGGTTGGGTGAACAAACCTTCAGATTTCTTTTTGTTTTTACACCAATGATTGCTTTCTGTCCCGCAGACAGTCACAGTTGGCTTCTTTTTTGGACACCGTGTTCGCTTTCTTATGTTTCTCTGGAGCTCCCTAAGAAGGTGGTGTGAGACGAGGAGGAAATGAGCGGCGCGTGTGCGACCGAGTCACCTTATCGGAAATCATTTGTTTGCTAATTACAGTAAAGAATGGAGGCTTTTCGGGTCTCATACCACGGGTTCATGAAAGGTTCGCGTGTGCTCGCGGGGCTGTTTACATAATCCATAACGCACTGCTCTCCCTCCTCATAATTCCCAGCAACACTCCCGATGGTGATTCTCGTCTGATTTCATTGTTGTGGCTGTCTGCAAGTTATTCCCTTGATGCGCTGGC